>JAQQAC010002594.1:576025-658347 GCA_029783875.1 Phataginus tricuspis | reverse complement strand
TCTCAAAAAACTCAAAATAGAAATACCATTTGACCCAGGAATTCCACTCCTAGGAATTTACCCTAAGAATGCAGCAGCCCAGTTTGAAAAAGACATATGCACCCCTATGTTTATCACAGCAGTGTTTACAATAGCCAAGAAATGGAAGCAACCTAAGTGTCCATCAGTAGATGAATGGATAAAGAAGATGTGGTACATATACACAATGGAATATTATTCAGCCATAAGAAGAAAACAAATCCTACCATTTGCAACAACGTGGATGGAGCTAGAGTGTAATATGCTCAGTGAAATAAGCCAGGCAAAGAAAGACAAGTACCAAATGATTTCACTCATCTGTGGAGTATAAGAACAAAGAAAAAACTGAAGGAACGAAACAGCAGCAGACTCACAGAACCCAAGAAAGAACTAATAGTTACCAAAGGGGAGGATGGGTTGGAAAGGAGGGATAAGGGGGAAAAGGGTTATTACAATTAGCACACATAATGTAGCGAGGGGTGGGGCATACGGGGAAGGCAGTATAACACAGAGAAGACAAGTAGTGATTCTATAACATCTTACTACACTGATGGACAGTGACTGTAATGGGGTATGTGTTGGTGACTTGATAATAGGAGGAGTGTTGTAACTATAATATTGCTCATGTAATTGTACATTAATAATAGCAGAAATTTTAAAAATGAATGAGTGAATAAAGTCTCTTTCAAGTCTAGAATTTAATTTTTATTCTATTTTCAAAAAATAAAAATATAGAGTAATTATTCAAAGGTAGTAAAAATTTATATTAAGCAATGGGCCTTTTCCAATGGTCTAATGGAGTAAAACTCTCCAACTGACTGGTCTCTTTTGTCTTCCAACTCAGTGTTTAGTGTGATGCCAGAGGATACCAAGCCTGCTGTTGATTAATCGCCACTCAGAAGGGAAGCTTAAACCCGACATCGTAAAGAGACCATATTCCGAGCACTTGGAAAATGAAATTTATATATGACAGATCTGATGGTGCATGTGGAAAGAACTGAAGATAAACACAAAAAACTAAATAAGTAAAAGTTCTTTTAAAAAATGTACGAAAGGAACCACAGTCATAGTCTATTACTTAACTGTTCAGTGAATAATATTTAAATATCACAATAATGTAACATTAATCCCAATATTACCTAAAAATGTAAATGCCAGTACCAGCAGGAACAACTCAAAATGTTGAAGGGGATTTTGTCCGGGGCCTGGAAGTAGGGATATGAAAGGGCAAAGGGAGCAGTTGCTGTTTTCAATCATGAGAGTCAGAACTACAGAAACTGCCCGATGACATATCCCACAGTGAATTCCAGTACAACTGAATGAATTAGTGATTGGTTCCTATGCTGTCTACTAGACTCTAATTATTCTGGTAATCTCACAATGCTGCAACCCCATATTATGCCCAATTGAATTTTTTTTGGACTCAGTTTAGAGTGTTATGTGGAATTGAATGATTTGCATCTTAACTATGTACATGTTTTAATTTGATAAAAGTAAAATTTAATTTAGAACTTGAATTTCAGATTGAATTAATCCAAGTTTTTCTCTTTTAAGAACTCAGCTCTTAAGATGGAAGATAAGAGGTCATAAGGAGAAAGAGGCGAACCCAGCTTCCTCCTAGGTGACTTTAAGACGACTTCCCAATCTTCCCTTTCTTTCCCTGATCCCTCACTATTTCCACCCTCTTCTCATACCCGACTGGCAGGATGCATTGGGGAACTTTAGGTAGTATGACCAGAATGACTGGAATAAGAAAAAGCATACAAGTTCCTTAGTTTTCCTTCTGTGAGCTCCAATGCAACCTGATTATTTGGGCTTTAAAATGTGCAATAAAATTACTTCATTATATTGTGGTGATACAAAAAGTGTGAGAGGGTAAGAGAGTTCATGAGAACTATGACTTTGAATTCTCTGACTTTCAAGGTTGGAAAATTTTAGCTCTGCAATAATGTACCTACACATTTTGTCAATATATTCTCCATGATGTCTAATTTATTATGAAAATTAAGCTTTGTTAGAATAATTAATCAGATCAAATAGTTTAGGGCACATTCTGGAGCTGTGATGTCTGGAGTCCTTGCATACAAAGGTGAGTGTTGTGCATGAAATGCTACTTAATACTCATCGAATCAGAAAAGCTTTTAGGTTCAGTCTTGGAGTTGAAGGAGGATCATGATAGGTAATGGCTTTTAGTCTGAGCCCTTTGATAACTAAAAAGAGAAAGGAGCCTGGAGAGTGAGGAACAGAGTAGAAGCAAAATACTTCAAAAGGAGGAAAAAAAAAAACCAGATTGGCTAATATTCAGAAAGAAAGCCCCCCCAGGGAATCCATGTCTAACCACCATCCCGGGTCTGCTGGGGGTGAAAATCTACGGCAGCCCTACAATAAGCACCCAAGTTCCAGGGGGCCTTTGAAAGTGCTGACACTTGACAGCCTCCTACCACATAACTTCTGTTTGCAGACCTGTGTTCTAATTACCTCATTCAAAAACCCTTTTCCTACAAGTCTCACAGCATCCTTTTGTAACCATTTTCTCAGAGATCAAGCAAAAACATAGTGTGATTAGGAGTAGATCTCCTGAGCTATATCCTAGGTTTAAACCCCAGCCTCTATACTTACTGGGTGTGTGACCTTGGCAAATTACTTAACTTACCTGGGTCTCAATTTCTCCATCTGTAAAACGAGGGTAATAATACCTGTTTCTGGGGTTGCTGTGAGCATTCAGTAACTTATCAGATGAAATGGTGCCAAGCACCTAGTAAGCATTATGTAAATGCTAGCTGTTGTTAAACAGGCTGGACTCAGTAAGGTCTCTCTCTGCCTGTCCCACTGTCACACAAACACAAAGATACACGCACACACACACACACACACACACACACACACACACACACTCCCTTTAAACCCAATCAAAGACTGTTTATTCCTTTCCCTTGGATGAAATCATGAACTGGTCCTGTAACTTTTCCAAATTTTCCTGGTCATTCCAATCACTCCGTCCCAAGAAGTTATATTTTTGAGCAATTAAAATATCCAGTAGTATTAAATCATCAAAATTTCCAACTTTAATCTAATGCAGAGATTTCCCTCTATCCCAGTTTGATATCCTGAGAACCAGAGAGTTTTGTGTGTTGGACAAGGAGAAATAGGATGAGAAGTGTGAGCTTTTGCTCTCCCTTGTAACTTCACCTCCTTCTCGCTCTTCTCTCGTGGAAGGACTGGTTATTCATGCCACAAGTCTTCCCAAAGAATCTTCTCTCCCAGCTTCCTTGATCTGTGTCAAGTAGCATGTCCTGACGGGGCAATTCAGTACCTCCTTGGCACATGGTGTTGACTGGCATGTACTGTTTTATCCCCAGCCTTTGGAGCCTTAGACAGAATTGTAATTGGAAGTGTCCTACCTTATATTTTGTCACACTTGTTTCTAACAACTGCTCACTTCCAAGCCACTTTTCACATTCCCTTAAGTCTTTTACTGCTGGACCAGTCTTCTGCATATGATGCCCCTTTCAGTAGAGGGATTTAACTTATGTGAATTTAATTTTACACGCCTATGGAGTGAGGGGTGGGGTCGTGAAAAGATACACAATTTAAACAATGCCTGCAGTTGCGTGGCATTCCTCTCAGTGAATTCATGACCCAGTGCAAGCATGAGCTCTAGTGGGGCCTGCTATTTCGTAGGACATATTCTGTTCCTGGCGCTCTCTGTGCTCACACTGTGAGCGGGCACATACTGGGCACAAGTCTATTACTTAAAGATACCTGTTTTTCTTACAGACCCCTAAACATATGCCAACTATTGCATGTGGTTCTTAATGAAGAAACACTGATCTTCCTAGAGATGGAGAGAACACTGAAAATTATCTTGTGTAAAAAAAAAAAAGTGGGAGAACAGCAATAGGGTTACCAAATCACCCTAGTTTGCTCAGGACTTTCCTGGTCTTAGCACTGAAAGTTCCATATCCTGGGAAGACCCCCAGTCCTGGCAAAATCGGAATGGTTGACCAGCCCACCAGTAGAGTCCAGGAGTCAGAAGGCACAGAGGTCCTGGGAAGAGCGTCTAAGCACACTCCCACCCAGGCTCCATGGTCCTCCTTATCATCACTCTCCCAGGTCTCCTGCCTTTCTCATTGCTTTTGCCAAGGGTAAGTAAGTGAAAGAAAAATAAGCCTTAGCTGAGTCCTGACTCAAGCCAAAGGACTGGAAAGCTGGGTTATTAATATTTGATACAAATTTGTTTTTAAAAGGGATTTCTAAAACTTTTCATTCTGTATTTCTCAGACTCCTTGATAGCATGAAGAAGAAAAGGAAATGAACCACAGATAGCAAAGTGGTCTGCCCTTGGCCAGGTAATAATTATGGTGAAGATCTATAGCTTCCTGTTCTTGGCCCGGCCTCCTGAGCCATTTTGTCTTGCTAAGTTACTTAACCCTATCTGGGCCTCCGTTTTGTTTTGTTTGTTTTTTAATCTTTAACCTTTTAAAAATAGATCGTCTGTTTTCTAGTTAACCCAATGAGTGGTGACGGGGATCAAATACGGGGAGTGTGATAACTCATGTGAAAAAATCCCTACTCAGATCTCTTTCCTCCAATTCTCCAGGCCGCTCACACTGCCAGCTCATTTTGGGCTAGGCCTATGCTTATTTTCTCTATCCCAAACGTTAAAACTTGCCTGTCTAAAATTCCTTGGCATTTGTTTCATTGTTCATATCAAAAGAAAACCAAGTAATACAAAAAGAACTCAAACCCTTGGCTAATGGAAGAAGGCAAACAGGTCTCTCTTTCCTCCTTGTTCATATCAAGGGCTTCCTTTTACATTTTCTGGTCCAGAATGGTGGTATCTAATGATGGGAGGATCACACCAGCAGGAGATGATGGCAAAAAAAGAGATGGGACAACTATTTAAGACAGTATTTTAGAGAATTTTGTGAAGTGGCATTAGGTTAACTCTCACTATTTTCACCAACTCCTAGTTAACATCCTGAAGTGCTAGAAGAAGGGCTCAGAACTAGAAATCTAACTAACTGAACCTAGTAGTCAAGTTGAAAAGATCAGGTGAGTTTTGTTCTACTTCTAGCAAGTTTGTATACTGGCATGAGATTTTTTTTTAAACTGGCCATTTTCAGGGTCAAGTATAGCCAATATCAGAAGAATGAAAACAGCATATCCTAAAATTAGAAATATGTATCTGAAATCTTCAGTTGAAAAGCTAAACAACAGGCAGGTTGGGAATATTAGTGCATAACGCTGATGTCAGCAAGCATTAGTTAATTCATGTGAATGACTGGAGATGGGGGTCTAGTCAAGTAACTGCAGTCACCTTTGAACACTGTGCCGGTTATTCTTCATTTCCCACAGATCCATTTTGTAATAGGAGGAGATCAGAGAGAGCTGGAGGGTTGGGAAAACCAGAGAGGATACATCCCACATCCCGTCCTAGCCCACTCCCTCTTCCTCTCTGCCATGCTCTTCTTCGGCAATGACTATGCTACTCTGTGGAAGGCCACAGCTCCCACTGAGCGGTCCTTGTCTCATGACTACAGCTCATATCAGCTTCCAGTAAAACCGCTTCCTCCACCTGCCCCTGTAATAGCTTCCCACTGACAACGGTCCCTGGGTCATCACCATTCCTTGCTGGCTCTTAACTATGCTGTGTTAGTTTTCTAGGGCTGCCCTAACAAAGTACCACAGATTGAGTGGCTTAAACAACAGAAATTCATTTTCTCGCATTTCTGGAGGCTGGAAAGTCCAAGATCAAGGGCCAAAAGGGTCTGGCTCCTGGTAAGGGCTCTCCTGTGGGCTGCAGAGGGTCACGCTCTTGCTGTATGCTCACATGATCTTGTCTTCGTTCTGGGGAAGCAAGGGAGAAATGTAAGAGCTCTTTGGTGTCTCTCATAAGGACACAGATCCAATAGAATCAGGGCCCCATCCTTATGATCTCATTTAATCTTTTACTCCTGATAGGCCCTGTCTACAAATACAGTCACATTGGAGGTTAGAGCTTCAATATATGGATTCAGGGGGACACAAACATTCCATCAATAATGCATCCATGTCCATGTCTCTGTAGTCTCTCCATTAAATTTTCTTGAATTAATCCTTTGAGTGTGTTATCTGCTTCCTGCCAGGACATTAACTGGTACATGTACAAGTGATAAAATCATGAATTAAGGCACCCTTTGGTTTATACAGCTTAAAAAGAATAAAAAATAAGAAGAGACATCTATTCAAAATGTTCATGTAATTAAAGTACCTTAATTCTTACTTCTTTCCTACTTAAACAGTTCAAGAATAAATTCCATTCGAAAGTTGCTTTATTTTTCCCAGCATTTTTATACAAGCTCTTAAAAATATCTTAATTATAATATTAAATTTTTAACTAGCCTCAAAAAGATTATCTTCTACTCTTGAGGGCTTTCTGAAAGATTTCATTTTCATATAATGCCAAAAGAAAACATTACATTAAAAAATTTTAGCTAAAATATATATGAAGGCATCTAGCTTTCCTGTTACCAAAACACATAAAAGAAGATGCACATAAATTCAAGATTAGACTTGCAGAAGAAACCAAAGGAAAGTATAATTCTCCTCTTTTACCTTAGAAATAGGGTTAGAAATCTGGTTTTTAGCTGAGGATGTAGCCACTAAACTAACAGAGTACACTTCCCAGCCTCCTTTGCAGTTAGGTACAGGCAGGTGACTAAGCCTTGGTAAATGTGATCTGAATTAAGTGTAGAGTGTACAGAAAGGCTCATTAAGACAAGGTAGGGGTGCCTTCTTCCTTTTCCCTCCTTTCCGTTGGCTGGAATGCAGGAAGGATGCCTGGATCTTGGACCAGCCGTCTTGGACCATAAGCAGCATGCAAAGTGACGGGGCAGCCATACAGAAGAAGCCTGGCTCTCTGATGGCCGTGGGGTCTTCATACCTGCCCTGGGCCATCTACTTCAGGCTTTGCTCAGGTGAAAGAGAAATAAACTTCTACCCTGCTTAAATCACTGTTAATTTGTATTTTTAAAAATTATATGAAGCTAATCATAGTTCTAACTGTATAGTTTATTGTCTTATCAAATTATAAACTGAGTTATAAATTCTGTGAGAGCAGAGATCATGTCTTTCTTCACCACTGAATCTTTACAGGGCTTGGCACCGAATAGGTACAGAAAAAACATTTTCTAAGGAATGAATGAATAAGCCATGGTAAAAACACCCTCTTTTAAAAAATATATATTATTAATTGGGTAATGTTTCCCAAAAGGAGGAAGCGTAGCATTGTGGACAAACTTGTGGGTTCTGGAACCACTCTGCCTGGGTCTGGTGCCTGCTCTGATACCTCACAGCTGTGGACTGGGAAAATTCCCTTCTCTCTGTAATATGTAAGACAGAGAAAATAATATCTACCTTACAGAACTTTAATGAGAAGTAAAGCTGATTTTAAACATTTTAAAAAGCAAGCACTCAGCCAATGTTAACTAATACGAGACATGTCAACAGTCAATCTTCATCATTCATAGATTCCATGTTAGAACCCAGAACAACCCCGGGCCTAGTAAGCCCCCCTTGTATCACCTGCAGCAGCTGCACCCCAGCCTTGAATCCCCCCAAGGACTCACCCCAACCTAGTTCTAAGAAAACTGTGTTCTAGTTACTGGAGAACCCATTCATTGTTCCAGTGACTCTCATTCTAGATAGTTTCCTTAGCAACGGCCAGCCACCCGACCGTAAAGGGCAAAGGTAACCTGCCCTTACCATAAAAGGTACCTACTTCCCTTAACCTACATACCTTCTAGGTTACATCAGCCGGCAACTCGGCGCCAACTGAGCTCAACCTATAGAAAGTGTACAAGACATACTTGTTTTAAACCATCCAGTCAGCACCCCCTCTTCCTGAACCCTGTAATGCATAGAAGTCATGAGACCAACTTCCCGCTCAATTTCCTTTATAAGCAGCTTCCCCCTTGTTGCCGCCGCTGCTCTCTTCTTTAGAGACGCCGTTGTCTTTCAGGCAATAAGCTTCGCTGCTGGAGATCCCGTGTCCTCTCTTCGTGAATGAGTGAATCGGGTAGCTGAAGAACCCCCCTTTTGATTCCACACTTGCGAATTCACCTTGTCTCATTTGTAACCCAAAGTCAGTTCTCCTGGGCACCCAGTTGTTCGCTGTTCGCTGACAGGCCAAGCGTGGGCATTCTGAGTTGCCCACTGTACCCGTTCCCTGCTGAGTTGAACAGAGTGACGCCCGGCCTTCAGGTGTTCGCTCTCAGACCACAAAAAAGTCTCCTTTTCTCAGTCTCATAGTTTTTCACGTGTTGGTGCAGTTTGCTGGTGGTATTGCTGATTAAAACAGCCCCCAAGCATCATGATGAAGAGCTGCTCAATCTTCCTAAGTACAGGCAGACCATGTGCCTTGCAGAGGAAATACGTGTATTATATGACTTTTTTTTTGCTATTATTAATGTACAATTACATGAGCAACATTACGGTTACTAGACTCCCCCAATTATCAAGTCCCCACCACATACCCCACTGAAGCCACTGTCCATCAGTGTTATAGAATCACTACTTGTCTTCTCTGTGTTATACTGTCTTCCCCGTATCTCCCCACCCCCACACCAGGTACATTATGTGTGCTAATTGTAATAGCCCTTTTTCCCCCTTATCCCTCCCTTCCCACCCATGTTCCCCAGTCCCTTTCCCTTTGGTAACTGTTAGTCCATTCTTGGGTTCTGTGAGTCTACTGCTGTTGTTTTCCTTCAGTTTTGTCGTTGTTCTTATACTCCACAGATAAGTGAAAACATTTGATACTTGTCTTTCTCTGCCTGGCTTATTTCACTGAGCAAAATAACCTCTAGCTCCATCCATGTTGTTGCAAATCGTAGGACTTGTTTTCTTCTTATAGCTGAATAATATTCCATTGTGTATATGTACCACCTCTTCTTTATCCATTCATCTACTGATGGACACTTAGGTTGCTTCCATTTCTTGCCTATGGTACATAGTGCTGCGATAAACATAGGGGTGCATATGTCCTTTTCAAACTGGGGTGCTGCATTCTTAGGGTAAATTCCTAGGAGTGGAATTCCTGGATCAAATAGTATTTCTATTTTGAGTTTTTTGAGGAACCTCCATACTGCTTTCCACAATGGTTGAACTAGCTTACATTCCCACCAGCAGTGTAGGAGGGTTCCCCTTTCTCCACATACTCGCCAACATTTGTTGTTGTTTGTCTTTTGGATGTTGGCCATCCTTACTGGTGTGAGGTGATATCTCATTGTGGTTTTAATCTGCATTTCTCTGATGACCAGTGATGTGGAGCATCTTTTCATGTGCCTGTTGGCCATCTGAATTTCTTCTTTGGAGAAGTGTCTATTCATGTCCTCTGCTCATTTCTTAATTGGGTTATTTGCTTTTTGTTTGTTAAGGTGCGTGAGTTCTTTATATGTTTTGGATGTCAACCCCTTATCAGATACGTCATTTATGAATATATTCTCCCATACTGTAGGATGTCTTTTTGTTCTACTGATGGTGTCCTATGTTGTACAGAAGCTTTTCAGCTTGATATAGTCCCATTCATTCACTTTTGCTTTTGTTTCCCTTGCCCAGGGAGACATGTTCATGAAGAAGTTGCTCATGTTTATGTCAAGAGATTTTTGCCTATGTTTTTTTCTAAGAGTTTTATGGTTTCATTATTTTCATTCAGGTCTTTGATCCATTTTGAGTTTACTTTTGTGTATGGGGTTAGACAGTAATCCAGTTTCATTCTCTTACGTGTAGCTGTCCAGTTTGCCAACACCAGCGGTTGAAGAAGCTGTCATTTCCCCATTGTATATCCATGGCTCCTTTATCATATATTAAATGACCATATATGCTTGGGTTTATATCTGGGCTATCTATTCTGTTCCATTGGTCTATGAGTCTGTTCTTGTGCCTGAACCAAATTGTCTTGATTACTGTGGCTTTGTAGTAGAGCTGGAAGTCAGGCAGTGTAATACCCCCTGCTTTATTCTTCCTTCTCAGGATTGCTTTGGCTATTTGGGGTCTTTTGTCATTCCATATGAATATTAGAACTATTTTCCCTAGTTCATTGAAGAATGCTGTTGGTATTTTGAAAGGGATTGCATTGAATCTGTAGATTGCTTTAGGCAGGATAGCCATTTTGACAATATTAATTCTTCCTAGCAAAGAGCGTGGGATGAATTACCATTCATTAGTGTCCTCTTTAATTTCTCTTAAGACTGTCTTGTAGTTTTCAGGATATAGGTATTTCACTTTCTTGCTTAGGTTTATTCCTAGGTATTTTATTTGTTTGGATGCAAATGTGAATGGAATTGTTTTCCTGATTTCTCTTGCTGCTAGTTCATCATTAGTGTATAGGAATGCAACAGATTTCTGTGTATTCATTTTGTATCCTGCAACTTCGCTGAATTCAGATATTAGAACTTGTAGTTTTGGAATGGACTCTTTAGGGTTTTTTATGTACAATATCATGTCATCTGCAAACAGGGACACTTTGAGCTCTTCCTTGCCAATCTGGATGCCTTGTATTTCTTTATGTTGTCTGATTGCCTTGGCTAGGACCTCCAAAACTATGTTGAATAAAAATGGGGAGACTGGGCATCCTTGTCTTGTTCCCGATATTAAGGAAAAAGCTTTCAGCTTCTCGCTGTTAAGTATAATGTTGACTGTGAGTTTGTCATATATGGCCTTTATTATGTTGAGGTACTTGCCCTCTATACCCATTTTGTTGAGAGTTCTTATCATGAATGAATGTTGAATTTTGTCGAATGTCTTTTCAGCATCTATGGAGATGATCATGTGGTTTTTGTCCTTCTTTTTGTTGATGTAGTGGATGATGTTGATGAATTTTTTAATGTTGTACCATCCTTGCATCCCTATGATGAATCCCAGTTGATCATGGTAGATGATCTTTTTGATGTATTTTTGAATTCAGTTTGCTAATATTTTGTTGAATATATTTGCATTTATGTTCAACAGGGATATTGGTCTGTGGTTTTCTTTTTTTGTGGTGTGTTTGCCTGGTTTTGGTATTAGAGTGATGTTGTCCTTGTAGAATGAGTTTGGGTGTATTCCTTCCTACATTTTGGAAAACTTTAAGGAGGATGGGTATTAGGTCTTCACTAAATATTTGATAACATTCAGCAGTGAAAAATCAGGTCCAAGGGTTTTGTTCTTAGGTAGTTTTTGATTACCAATTCAATTTCTTGGCTGGTAATTGGTCTATTCTGATTTTATGTTTCTTCCTGGGTCAGCCTTGGAAGGTTGTATTTTTCTAGAACGTTGTCCATTTCCTGTAGGTTATTCAGTGTGTTTCTATATAATTTTTCATAGTATGCTCTCATAATTCTTTGTATTTCTGTGGTATCTGTAGTGATTTTTCCTTTCTCATTTCTGATTCTGTTTATGTGTGTAGACTCTCTTTTTTTCTTGATAAGTCTGGCTAGGGGTTTATCTATTTTGTTTATTTTTTCAAAGAACCAGCTCCTGGTTTCATTGATTCTTTCTATTGTTTTATTCTTCTCAATTTTATTTATTTATGCTTCAATCTTTATTATGTCCCTCCTTCTATTGACTTTGGGCCTCATTTGTTCTTCCTTTTCTAGTTTCATTAATTGTGAGTTTAGACTGTTCATTTAGGATTGTTCTTCTTTCCTGAGGTAGGCCTGTATTGCAATACATTTCCCTCTTAGCATGGCCTTCGCTGCGTCCCACAGATTTTGTGGTGTTGAATTATTGTTGTCATTTGTCTCCATAGATTGCTTGATCTCTGTTTTTATTTGGTCATTGATCCATTGATTATTTAGGACCATGTTATTTAGCCTCCTTGTTTGTGGGCTTTTTCGTTTTCTTTGTGTAATTTATTTCTAGTTTCAGTCCTTTATGATCTGAGAAGTCAGGTGGTACAATTTCAATGTTATTGAATTTACTGAAGTTCTTTTTGTGGCCTAGTATATGATCTATTCTTGAAAATGTTCCATGTGCACTTGAGAAGAATGTGTATCCTGTTGCTTTTGGATGGAGTATTCTGTAGATGTCTGTTAGGTCCATCTGTTCTAATATGTTGTTCACTGCCCCTGTCTCTTTAGTTATTTTCTGTCTGGTTGATCTGTCCTTTGGAATGAGTGGTGTATTGAAGTCTCCTAAAATGAGTGCATTGCATTCTATTTCCCCCTTTAATTATGTTAGTATTTGTTTCACATATGTAGGTGATCCTGTGTTGGGTGCATAGATATTTATAATGGTTATATCCTCTTGTTGGACTGACCCTTTTATCATTGTGTAATGTCCTTCTTTGTCTCTTGTGACTTTCTTTGTTTTGAAGTCTATTTTGTCTGATACAAGTACTGAAACTCCTGCTTTTTTCTCACTTTTAGTTGCTTGAAGTATCTTTTTCCATCCCTTCACTTTCAGTGTGTGTATGTCTTTGGGTTTGAAGTGAGTCTCTTGTAGGCAGCATATAGATGGGTCTTATTTTTTGTCCATTCAGTAACTCTATGTCTTTTGATTGGTGCATTCAGACCATTTATATTTAGGGTGATTATCTATAGGTACGTACTTATTGCCATTGCAGGCTTTAGATTCGTGGTTACCAAAGGTTCAAGGACAATTCCCTTACTATCTAACAGTCTAATTTAGCTTACTTCATATACTATTACAACACAGCCTAAAGGTTCTTTTTTTCCCCTCCTTTTTCTTCCTCCTTCATTCTTTGTATGTTATAAATCATATTCTGTACTCTTTGTCTTCCCTTGGGTGACATCTATTTAGTCTTAGGAATACTTCCATCTATAGGAGTCCCGTCAAAATGCACTGTAGAAGTGGTTCGTGAGAGGTAAATTCCCTCAGCTTTTGCTTATCTGAAAATTGTTTAGTCCTTACTTCAAATTTAAATGATAATCTTGCTGGGTAAAGTATTCTTGCTTCAAGGCCCTTCTGCTTCATTGCATTAAATATATCATGCCACTCCCTTCTGGCCTGTAAGGTTTCTGTTGAGAAGTCTGATGATAGCCTGATGGGTTTTCCTTTGTATGTGATATTTTTTCTCTCTCTAGCTTCTTTTAAAGTCTATCTTTATCCTTTATCTTTGCCATTTTAATTACTATATGTTTTTATTTTGTCTTCCTTGGGTCCCTTGTGTTGGGTGATCTGTGCACCTCCATGGCCTGAGAGACTATCTCCTTTCCCAGACTGGGGAAGTTTTCAGCATTTACCTCCTCAATGACACTTTCTATCCCTTTTTTTCTCTCTTCTTCTTCTGATACCCCTATAATGTGAATATTATTGCATTTGGATCTCTCAATAATCTTTCATTCTTAGAGATCATTTTTTCTTTCTGTGCCTCTGCTTCTTTGTATTCCTCTTCTCTAATTTCTATTCCATTTACTGTCTCCTCTACTACATATCATCTACTTTTAAGTCCCCCCATTGTATGTTGCATTTCAGATATGGAATTTCTTAATGATTGAATCTCCAACTTAAATTCTTTTCTGAGTTCTTGAATATTTTTCTGTATGTCCTTAAACCTGTTTATAATTTTGATTTTGAACTCTCTTTCAGGAAGATTGGTGAGTTCAGTTTCATTTAGCCCTCTTTCTGGGGTTTTAGAGATTTTGGTCTGAACCATGTTCTTTTGTCATTTCATATTTCTGTGTGGTGCCCACTTGTGTGCAGAAACTCCAGTATCTGGAGCTGCTCAGCCCCTAGAGTGAGGTTGGGGGTCATAGGGGAGCAGAGCTGGTGCCTGGGGGGGAGGAAACATCTGTTTCCTGATTCCCGTCTGTGGTTCCTGTCTCCAGTGTCAGAGCCAGTGGGCCAAGCACACACATGTAAACCTCTGTGCTTTGCGTCTCTAGGTGTTGTAGGCGGGCCTCCCTCTGGTTGACCTGACGCCTGTGCAGTGACTGCCAGTTTCTGAGCAGGTGCCTGCAGGCCAGTAGGAATGTTTTGCAGGCCAGTAGGAATGTTTTGCAGGCTGAGTGTCACAGTGGGGGGCCTCAGAGCTGAGTAGGCAGCCAGGGGCATGGAGCACCTGAAGCTCCCCGAAGTTCCCAACCAGCTGGGCAGAGCACGCCCAGGCAACCTTGACCAGTTCTCCCTTCTCCCGCACAGTCCACTCTGTGCAAACCTCACCCCTTAAGCAGCCCTCTGGATGCTAGGAAGCCTCTCAGACCGCCTGCCTTTCAGCTGACACAGAGTGGCTGGGTGTGGATCCCGTCCTCCACAAACGGCCCGAATGTCAGTCTCTCAGGCCCTCCACCTGTCTGAGCTCCCCAGCATCCAGAGCACCACACAGTATAGGATTCTGCTCACAAAGCAGATCTCCAGGGCTAGGTGTCAGCAGTCCCAGGCTTCCACCCCCTCCCCTGCTCCGTTTCTCTTCCTCCCACTGGTGAGCTGGGGTGGGGGAAGGGCTTGGGTCCCACCGGATTAAGGCTTTCATACGTTACCCTGTTTCGTGAGGTCTGCTCTGTTCCTGAGGTCTGCTTGCAGTCTGGTTCAGCCTTCTTTCTTGTTGCTGTTTAAGGTTACCTGTATTCATTAACTATATTTTTGTACAATTTGTGGTTTTGGCAGGAGCTCTCCGTGTCACCTCTCACGCCGCCATCTTGCAAGTGGAAATACGTGTATTAAAGAAGCTTTATATTCAGGCATTAATGACAGCAATGTTCGCCATGAATTCAATGTTAATGAATCAATTACATATAAAATAAAGTATCTATAAACAGCAAGCCACGTATACAAGGTTATGTATTGATTCATTGGTGAGAATGTTGTGACCAAAAGCTCACCGAATCGTAACACTGTGTTTCCTCTGGGTTCAGTATTCACTGACTCAGTGCTTATGGTGACTTTATGGAACATAATTACCACAAATGATAAGAATTCACCATGTGTGTGTGTGTGTATGTGTGTGTACATAATGAGGAATTTTCTTTCCTGGGACCAATTTATGGCTGCCTTCAACTTATATATTTTGTTCCATGAACCTTTATAAGGAGGATGGGGTGATCCTTTCCATGTGGAAAAAATTTTCTAGATGGTCTAGATGAACACAGAGGGCTAATAACGCAGAGATCCAAGAGCAAAAGCCAAAACGGATTTTTAGTGAAAATAAACCTCAACAGGTAATTGATTCAGAGGAGCAGCTGCTAGACTGAAGTGGCAACCAGAAATTCCTGGATAAAAGTGGGTGTTTTGTAGTGTTTTAAATTTCTGTCAAGTTACTCAACCAACATAAGACTCCTTGTCAAATACATTAACTGTGCATGGTCTTTATGAAACAGTGTAATAAACAATGGAAAGGACCCAGAACTGACGGCAGACTGGACGCAGGACGAGGGCAGGGGATCCCTCAGAAAGGGAGGCAGAGTAAGACTGTGAGCTCACTTAAATTTATGTCAAACCAACTCTTAATAAACCAGGCAGCTTATTCATCAAAAGTAGAAAATAAACATGGCTCACCAGCACTAGGACTCAGGCAGACATAGATTTGAACCCCAGGTCCATTTCGAACTTTGGAGCCCCAGGCAAGCCACTCAACCTTAGCTCCTGATTGGTAAAATAAGAAACTAATCTCTCCCTCAAAATATTATTTAACCCTTTATGCGTTTAAATGATGCCCTCTGAGTAGGAATAATACACAGCTGGGACGACAGTAATTCTCAACAAGCGGCGGCCATTATTTGGCTTCATCTTCCTTTTCACTAGAGAGCAACTCCCAGCTAACACGTGTATGGTTATTTCAGCAAGTATTTTAACAAAAGTTGAAAAGAGTACAGATATTTAATGAGTTTCATTTCAATTTTAAGAATCATGTCAAGATTCAATCCTTGTACTCTTTAATATCACAGGAATGTGGTGAGGAAAACAAAAATAACCTATTTTAAGAGTTTCTAATTATAGGCATTTGGGAACCAGCTCAGACCACCTTCTTTTAGAGGATTTTGGCTGAGGAGAGCATAAGTTTGCCAATGAGGCCAAAGAGGATATTTAGAGATTAGAAACCTTAAACGGAATGGAATGACACAGCCATTTATTCTTTCATCCTCTTAGTAATCACTTACTGGGTGTTTTCCATGGGCCAGATCCTGGGGACTTAGCCATAAACAACACAGACTTGAGGCCTGCCCTTGGCCTTGGGAGAGGGAAAGAAGAGTATGAAACAATTACATAAACAACTGCGCAATTAGAAAACGTGGTTTTTTAGTACCACTCAAGAAGCATCGCCCACCCCAGGACACATATGACCCAGCCTCAGCGCTGCTACGGGGGGGGATTCCCTCTGGGGACAACAGGTCCTCCTGCCAAGCAAGGGGACAGAAATACTGACTCTCCACAGCATGTCCACAGATCGCCTCCCTGTTACTTCCCTCGCACCTCTGAGCCACAGAACCTCTCATCCTTTAGCCTGAGGGCACATAGGTCCCTTTATTTCTATTTGTTCCCCATTTCCCATCTGCCTGGATTCTTCCCCACTTCCTCTTTCCGCCTGTATCCCAAAATCCTCCTGGAAGGAGGGAGGGTGGAATAAACAAATTAGCACACTCTTTAGCAGTGGACAGGGAAAAGGCCAGAATCACCCTATGACATAAACTTTTATTTCTGCACAGAAGGAGAAGTGCCGTGTTTAATGGAAGTGTTTAAGAAGAAGGCCTAACTAATCTGGTAAAATGGAGCAAGGTTCCTGGGAAAATAGCATTTAAGTTAAGAAGGAGAAGGTGTTAGCCAATAATGGGGAGACTATCCGGCCCTGTGAATGAGGGCGAGCGCATGTGGGAGGGACAAGGAGAAGGCCGGGTAGTCAGCACAGAGCAAGGAGGGCCCTGGGGGACGAAGCTGGACAGGCAGGGAGGGGCCAGGTCATGCAAGGTTTTTATCCCCAACGCAACAGGAAGCCACTCAAGACCACCAATTTTATATTTATGAAGTAAATATTCTTTACATTTTTCAGATCAAATTTTATTAGTAGTATTTTTAGTAATACTGTTTTTTAAAAGCCGAGATCTGAACCTCTCTTCCACTGTCACAATGTTCACCAAAGGTTTTTATTTTGGAATGAGAATGATCTGTGTATCCATTCACTTGTTTAAATTCACTTTTTTTAAGGAAAAAAATCACGTAGGGGAAGTGAATGTGTGCTACAACTACACACAAATTTATCCCAGTTTAATTTGCTAAATTTAATTTAAATTGCTAAAAAAGCTACATGCTGAAACAAATACCCCAACTGAAATTGTTCCAGGGAAAAGAGCATAATTATATTTCTCAAAAATGTAGCTCTCCTTGACTATTTTGTAAAACCCAAAATGGACTTGTGACACCGGCTAGTGTTTAAACATTCATGCACACATATTTTTATCTTCCTCTATGCTTGTAACAAAGATTCCTTTTCTCTGTGTTCACAGTGAATGGTTGTGTTCAGCAGGAAAGAAAACAGTCTCTCATACCATTCTTTTCCTAAACACCTGGTTGTTCAGTTTTAACAAGGTGACTGGTTTCCACCATAACTCAGTTATTTTTCCACTTGGCTGGGTACCCCCTGGAGCTTAAAGTAAAATCTATGTAACTTTAGCTTTCTGACTAACACTATGTAGGGTTTTCCACCTACATCATGCCACTAATTTTGGGGTGATTCTGTGAATAATGCAAATGTAGATTTCTTCCTCTGCTCTTTCCTTTACGTTTCTATTAGATTTACCAAAAGGCAATATTATGTGGATCTTTTTGGCTCTGTGTTCTATCTCAACCTGTATTTCACTGATTTCTAAGTACAGGTAAAACTTTTGTATCTGCTGCTGTCTCCTCTCGTAATTTATTGTGTATTTGAAGTAACCGTAAAGTGAAAGGCTTTTCCAAGTTCCCTTATTTATAGGATTAGAATAATAGTTGCCTTTTACCTTTCAGACCAAAGTCCTGTCAAATATAACTGACTAGAAGGAGGTTGTTACACATTTGCAGTCACCCTTCCAAAGGCTATGGAAATGCGCAGGAAGAATGATCTCCACGTTGAACCATCAGGTTTCATATTTCATGTGCAGCAATAAAGAGTTACCTTGCTCTTATTGAAATCATTCCCACTTTGAGAGCAGATGGTCCATAAACACCAGGTAAATAATTACTGGCTTTAACTATTCTTAATTAAATGGAGAACTTGGAAATTAACCACAAGGTCTTCTTCCTGCCTATTTAGCAATAGAAGGAACAATATTACATACTTTGTGGTTTGAAAGGAAAGTAGGGTCCTTGGACTCAGGTAAAAGGCCCCTTGCCCTGAGCCTCATGCTGGTGAGGACCCCACCCGGGCTCTCTTCCAGCCCCACCCTTCCCTATGTCGCAAGTGAAGGAGATGTGCCTGCCCAGAGCCTGTGCTTTCCTTCCGGACCACTTCCTGAATTCTAAGACCACAGAATTCCTTGCCCAAATCATCCTTAATCTGCCTTCAGAGTTTCTGGGCCTAAAAGTGACCAACCAGCAGCTCTCAGCAAGGGGCTGTGGATGGAGCATGGATATGTGAGTTGGGGTGTCCACACGGGTGGCGTGAAGCCATTTGCTCTGTGGGACGGAGCCAGCAATGGAAGAAGAGGAGGGATTGGGGCTCTGCCCAGCTCCCTGCTCTGGTGGGAAAGTCCAAGTTAGGTGAAACAGTTTGCTAACTTGATTTACAGCTTATAAATATTTAGATATAAGATGTGTGAGCCTTTATATTCTTGGCCCAAGCCTCACAAATGTGAGTGGTGGTCCTTAATAAGAATATATTGAGTTCAGAGAAATCACTAATGATAAATTGGGAAACTTTATACTCTTTTCTAAACATAAATCACTAGGATTATAATATAAAAGATGTGAGGGAGAGAAGGGGACTAACGCTTCACCATTTAGATCAAACAGTCGTTCAATCTCTTAAATTGTGCTCTTTGTTCACAAAGCACGGGGAGCCAGAGAGAACATTCTTCCCTCCGCCACAAGAATTCCATCCGCAGAACAGTGGCTCCCAGCCTGCCAGCTGCTCTTCACTCCCCTGTTGTAAGAATGCAGCTGAGGTTGAGAACTTGTCACCAAGTTGGAGCCAATATCCACCTGTCCCTCTTGTCAGTCTCTCTCTGTAAAGTCTTTCTGGGATTTAAAAACTAAAGCCATAAAAATGGGATTTGCCTTGCCTCTTTCTAGAGCAGCTATACACTATGTGTGCATGCATGATGTCTCAGGATGACAGCATCTCTTTAAAATTGTGATATTTAAATAAAATAACAGCTGTGCAGTTCTATGAACAGCCATTACACATATTCTTAGGAATTGCTTTCTTATTCAAATCATTGGGTATGGTTTTCATTTTTCAAGTAATGCCCCTCCAAAAAAGAAAATGATAAAAGAAGAGAGATAATCACAGTTGTAATTTATGCAAACATCGTATTAGTAAATTAAGTCTAGTCTCATGAATAAGAAGTAAACATGTACAATTACGTATGTCATTAATATAGGCTTTTTTTTCCTAGAGTAGGAGATAAAATGCTTTTGTACAAAATGCATATTCATACACCATTAATTTAATACCTAATATTTTTTGAAAATACATAAATCCTTAGTGGATTTTGCTTTAATTTTAAATTATATTTTAAAACATATCTATCTTTTTATCAGACCATTAATAGGAGGAAATGATTATGACATATGCCAACAAAAAAAAGAACTAACTCTTTGAAAGAAAAGTACTTGTATAAAGATATTTTACATAATCTCAGACCTTATGTCTAAAATCAAAGAATGGACTTATTTACACTCATAAGGCAAAATTCCTTTGGAATCTAAAAACTGCCCCTGGGGAATGGAGAATGAACCTTACTCCAGCCGTGGGTCAGCATGCGGGGCCACTGTGTCACTGCTGGGGTACAGTGAGCAGGTCAGTCGGGCATTCTGGGACACTTTCACACTTTCCTGGTTCTATGACTGCCCCTGTTGTAAATGAATACTGTCATGTGCATTTCTTAAACAAACAACTTTGCAAAACAATTATCTGGTCACTTTCAAGAAGAAAAGAGAGAGAAAGTTGTCTTTTATACTACAACACCATATGGCTCTTGGGTATTGTGTTTGCTAAGTTTATTAATTTTGATCATACATATATGGATTCCTGAAAGGACATCCTCCTCACATCTCTTAACGATGCTCAAGCCACATATAATAAGGGCAGGATGCCATGCCACTGGAATAACTTAAATGCAAGAGAACCGTAAGAACAGTAGACAAACTAAAACAAGACATATCCTGCCTACTAACGCAGAAGTACTTTGGCACAGAGTTGTGGGGAGCATATACTTAAACAGAGCATAGTCACCAGTTTGGATACACATTATCTTTGGAGATCTTTTAAATTCTAATTTTTAGGAAGGAAAACATATTTGCATATTTAGAGGTTCAAAGTGGGTGTCCCTTGGAGAAAACAAACTGTAGACTTACAGAGCCCCTTCAACACACACTTTTGTTCTGCTGACACTGAGATCAGAAAGTAATAAAGGAAAGCAATTACATTCATTGACCCACAGAGTTTACGTACTCCTAAAACAGAGCTTATCAATGAGAAATCAGCTAGGAAAGTCACTTTTCAGTTCTCAACATTTCAATCATAGAAAATGCAAATATCACCAGCTGTGATTTTTCTAACCCCCTATCTGTGTTTCCTTATGCGTATACCAATGTTTCCCTTGGAGAGAGTCATCCCTGGGAGCCAGCCACTGAAGGTGAGTCTTTTCCACTACTTCCCTCACTTCACACTCCCCATCGCCTCTCTCTTCACCATCGCCTTCAGCTCTAATGCCACGAAGTTCTAACATATGCCAGCAAGCTAGGAGGAGCTTTGTAGTAAAGCTCAGGGTTAACAAAACCCAAAACTGTTATACCCTTTCCTATGTCAGAACATGGCAGCGCCCCCTGGCAAGGAAGCTCATCCACTTTTAAATCATACACTGAACCTGGCACAGTGTGAGCTCTCATCACCACGTGACCATGTTGAACAGTAATGGCTTAAATATTTGCTCATTGTAACTCTGTGTGTGTTCAAATAATACGGGCTACTAAAACTTCACTACCCATGTACTTTTCTACCACCTCTACTGCACAGAAAGCTCATTCAAAACAGTCTAGCAGAACTGGCACATGTTTATTTATAAGATTATTTTCCAGTTTGGGTGGAAAGCCCATTTATACACTTTTGATAATTTCAATAAATAAATAGACTGTACCCTTCCTATCACAGTCTTCATTGTAAGTCTATTATTACATACAATAAGACTATTAATATTGATCATGCCAGATGTGTGTAAATGTGTGGGTTGAAATAGATATAGAGGTAGGTGCAGATAGCTGCCACTCACTAAATCTTACTATATGCCAGGCAATTCATTCATTTCCCAAATATTTTTTAACACCTCTGGTGTGTCAGGCACTGGGTTCGGTTCTAGTCGTAGGAGCAAAAAAGGCAAACATGGCCCTCATCCTCATGAAATTTATGGCTTAGTAGAGAAGACAGACATTTATGAAAACACTATAGCAAGATATCTAACCAGAGGGTCTGCATCCATGATAAAGAAACATTTAGGCTGAGACCTGAAGGACTGTTCAAGGTGAAAGTTGGAGGCGAATGGCAGGAAACAGTATGTGAGAATGAACTGAATTTGAGAAAGTAACAAGACTCAAGTGGAAGGAGGAGAGTGGCAGGTGGTGATGCTGGGGGAATGGACAGTGGCCAGACCTGCAACAAATTTTTAAACACACTAAGGAATTTGGACTTTACCCTAAAGACAGTCAGAAGCCATCAGGGGGATGAAGCAGGCTAATGTCACCATCAGATCTTCATTTCCTAAGATCACCCTTGCCTCAGTGTGGAGCAAGGTTAGAGACAGAGAGACCAGGCAGAAGCCAGTCTGGAGATGAAATGAGCTGGACTGAAGTGCAGAAGTGCAGAGGAGCAAAGGGGAGGGAGTCAAGAATTTGCTGTGGTGGTTTTATGAGGACTTGGAGATAGACTAACCTGTGGTGGGCTTAGAGTGGGGGCGATATAGAGGAGAGAGAGGACTCCAGGTCTCAACAGTTGTCTCATAGGTATAATTGTGGAGGAGAGGTCATTCCACTCAAAACACGATATTCTCTTCAATGTTGTGTCTCAGTCATCTTAGTCTTCGATTTGAATGAAAGGTACGAGGGAGACTCAAAGCACTTTCTACATGACGCACATGGGAAAACATATTGTACAAGAAAGGATTGTCTGTGTTTCTTTCCTTGGTGTCATCTGAACCTGTGGTGAGGGCATGAATAGAAGTTTAGACCCAACTTCCAAATGAGTATGTTTTCCTGACATTAGACTTCATCATTAAAATTGTCTTGTTTTGCTTCTCAGGCATTCTGGGTTCTAATGTTAGTTTGAAATATTACTGGGAATCATAGAAATATGTGCTTTTGTGAGTCCAGTGAACATATTTGTAAAAAGTACAGTTGACTCTTCAACAACATGGGTTCGAATGGCATGGGTCCACTTATATGCACATTTTTTGCAATAAAAATATTAGAAAAATTTTGGAGATTTGTGACAATTTGAAAAATCATTTCCTTAAGTTTATTGTAAGATTATAGTATATAATATATATACAAGAATTAATGGTTTATGTTTCAGTAAGGTCAACAGTAGGATAACAGTAAAGTTTTGGGGGAATTCAATGCTACACGTGGATTTTCAACAGCACAGAGGGTTCGGCGCCCCTAACCCCCACACCATTCAAGGATCAACTCTATTTAGTTACTTAGTGATCATGTTCATAGTATCGTAAAAGCTAAAGTCAGTGAGAAATGAGCAGAGTCTATTACAAAAACCAGCAAAAACCTAGCCCAATAATATCTTGTTGGCTCCTAAAACAGCCCTGCAATCTCAAAGGATTGGTAGAACAGGAAAGATTAGAAGTGACCCCACAAAGCACATTTTTTAATAGGACAAAGTGTCATTTCATTTGAGTGTAGGTAAAAGTTCCCACAGCTCCAATGTGGAAGTAGAGAAAATAAAGTGAAAGAGTGACAGCTGGGACATCGACAACTGATTTTCTCTAAAAATATACAAAAAGTCATTTGTAAGATGGATTGATGATGTCTGCTGTCAATTCTAGTAATATTATAAGGCTTGAGTTATTTGTGAGAACCCAGAATAGAGTTCAAGTTCCTGCCTTAAATGATGAGGAAAAGATATGTGTGGAGAGGGCCCACACTGGTGAAGGCCTTTTCTTATTCTACAAATAATTCCTCCAAATAGTAAAATGTTGAATCTTCAATTATTTATTAAGTGAAATCAAGAAAGAATTAAAATTTAGGGCAATGTCATCCACATGACACACACACACAGGAAAACCAAACCAAGCCGAGTAACTGAAGTATTGTACCAAAAGGACAATATATAAAAACAGATTGTCTAAGACACTGAATACACAGGCCAAGATGGTTATTATTCATGCTGACCATGTAGAAGCATATGGAACTAGCAAGGTGGATTTTTCTAGCAGAAATGTACACAGATCCAAATGGCTACACATTCTGACTGCCCTGAAAAACTACAGAATTAGACTTGTTCTTGTTTTACTTTTCAACAAAAGTGTTTAAGTTGTTGTTCTTATATTATTATTTTACAAGTGTGAAAATGTATTAATTATTCTGGAAAGCAATTCACAAAAGACTGTCCCTGGTGGTGTTTATGTGTAGAGAGAGGACCAGGTGGCAGATAAGCAGTATCAAACAACCAGAGATCACTGGTCCTGATCAACAGGAATAAAAGAGGTCAACAGATCTGCTTCCTTTAGGGAAACCACAGAACTCTTTCTCTTCTCTGAAAAATTGATGCAGCGCGCCTGATTTCTATCCCGGCTCAAGGCGTGAGCCCATCTCTAGCTGTGACAGTAATGGACTAGTCTGAATTACCCTTTGAGCAGCACGACTGTAGAAGATTCCCCTTCCTGGATCCAGAAAAAGGATTGGAACTAACATTTTTGGGCAACAAAACCATCCTTAGCTTTGTCCATATTCTCTCCATTTGATTCTGAAATCAACCCTTTGAGGTAGGTGCTAATCAATGTGCCAAACCTGAGACTCAGGGGCTGATGAAGGGTCTAATCCAGAGTCTCACCACTAGGAGGCGGAATAGCAGGATCAGAACTCAGATCTGACTGGTACCCAAACAAATTGCAGATCATGTCATGCTAGACTAAGGATAAGGAATAAAGCAGGTCCCAGGCTCTGGAATATATGTGACATAGGAAAATTTGGCGTTTGGTTCTCTGAGCTTCCCATTCTTGTTCCCCCACCTTCCTTCCAACCCTTTCTTACCATTTACCCTCTGGAGATTCCCCCTCTTGATATTCAGTCAGCAGTGAATCCTTGAGTTCCTTTCAAATCAACTAGATGACTTGTTTAATCAAGCTTCCTTCAGTCTAAGCAATGGCAAGCCTTCTTGTGGGTCTGGTTAACATATTTCCTGCTTCCAAATATGGACAAGGTACAACGTGATGTAAGTTTATATCTCATTGCATTTATATTAGGAACACAACTTTACCTTTAGGAAATTGAGACGGTCACTTCCCTGTCTCTAAGGTGCCTGTGGAATGTAGGCAGATCTGAACAAATGAATTGTTTCTCTTCCCTACCCTAGGGAAGCAGTTCTGGGCTCACACTGGTCCCTTCCTTGCACTTTCCTGGGCATCTAAGGAAGTCACCAGGTAAAGGATAGGTGAATCCCCAAATCTGCAAGTTGAAAAGGCAAATCTAAACTTGTACCTGAAGAACTTTGTCCCTGAGAGGTGCTTGGTGGTCATCCAATGTCTGCATGAATTTCTGTGATAGAGAAGTCACTTTCAATAGAAAAGCATATTAATTTTGTACAGCTCTAATAGTTGTGATGTTCTTTCTTAATATTAGGCTAAAATCTGCTTCCCTGTATTGTCTCTATCATAAACTCTGGCTCCCCTTTCTAAAGCAATATGAAAATGCCAGCCATTTCCCACCTCGTCCCTTTACACACTGGAACATTGTCATGTCCCCACGAGTGTTTTCTTTTTCCTGAGGAAAATGCTAGTTCCTTCAGTCTTCAATCACACGACATGGTTTCTAGAATCCAGTCACTTTGCCCTAGCTACACTCCTGCTCTAGGAAGTGGTTAAGAATATGGGTTCTGGAGTCAGAGTTTGAATCCTGGTTCTACCATTTCTTAGCTGTATGAATGGGAGAATTTGTTCAACCCATTTTGTGTCTCATTTTCTTTGTCAGCAAAACAATGGACTGCTTTATACTATTGCTATGAATATGGGGTGTGCTAATGTATATAAAGCACATAATAAGTGCTCAAAGAGTTAAACTCTTATCAGTAGTCCAGATCATAGCAACACTATACATTTCTTGTTTGGACATTATGACTCTACTAAAGAAGCCAAAAATTCCACTTGCTTTCTTAACAGCCATTATTCACTCTTTCATTCAACAACTATTAATCACATTCCTACTGTGAGCTTGTGGAGGGATGGGCGATTTGAAGGGTGCTGTACTAGGTAGGCTCCTCAAGGTAGACCTCTTTGAGAAAACGATGTCTGAGCAAAGATTTGAAGCGAAAGAGTAACTATGGGTAGGTATATCAGGCAAAAGAGTGTTCCAGCAGCACAGCGCACAGATTGTAAGGTGGGACCACAGGGCATGTTCCAGAACAAAAGGTTGCTGTAGCTGGAGCCTGTGAATGAGGGGAGAGCCATAAGAGAGGAAGTCCACAGCCACCAGGGGCAGATCAGTTAGAGCCATGGGGGGACGGCTTTACTTTGAGGGAAATGTGGAGCCTTGCAGGTTTCAAAATCTGCAATTTGAAAAGGCAAGTCTAAACTTGCACCTAAAGAACTCTGTTTCCGAGAGGTGGTTATCTAATACACTCAGTGATCTGCGTTGTATTTCTTTTTTTTTAATTTAATTTAATTTTTTATTTTGGTATGATTAATCTACAATTACATGTGCAACATTATGGTTACTAAACTCCCCATTTCATCAGGTCCCCCCCACCTAC
The DNA here is from genome assembly GCA_029783875.1 of Phataginus tricuspis. Classification (NCBI taxonomy): domain Eukaryota; kingdom Metazoa; phylum Chordata; class Mammalia; order Pholidota; family Manidae; genus Phataginus; species Phataginus tricuspis. The sequence continues at coordinate 632,249 of JAQQAC010002594.1, read as the reverse complement.
CCCATTACAGTCACTGTCCATCAGCGTAGTGAGATGCTATAGAGTCACTACTTGTCTTCTCTGAGTTGTACAGCCCTTTCCATGCCCCCCAAACATTACGTCTGCTGATCATAATGCCCCCTTTTCCCCCTTACCCCTCTTATCCTTACCTTCCGACCCATCCTCCCCAGTCCCTCTCCCTTTGGTAACTATTAGTCCAGTCTTGGGTTCTGAGAGTCTGCTGCTGTTTTGTCCCTTCAGTTTTTTTCTTTGCTCTTATGCTCGACATATGAGTGAAATCATTTGATACTTGTCTTTTTCGGCTTGGGTTATTTCACTGAGCATAAGACCCTCTAGCTCCATCCATGTTGTTGCAAATGGTAGGATTTGTTTTCTTCTTATGGATGAATAATATTCCATTGTGTATATGTACCACATCTTCTTTATCCATTCATCTACTGATGGACACTTCGGTTGCTTCCATTTCTTGGCTATTGTAAATAGTGCTGTGATGAACATAGGGGTGCATATGGCTTTTTCAAACTGGGGTGCTGCATTCTTAGGGTAAATTCCTAGGAGTGGAATTCCTGGGTCAAATGGTATTTCTATTTTGAGTTTTTTGAGGAACCTCCATACTGCTTTCCACAATGGTTGAACTAATTTGCATTCCCACCAGTAGTGTAGGAGGGTTCCCCTTTCTCCACATCCTCACCAACATTTGTTGTTCTTAGTCTTTTGGATGCTGGCCATCCTTACTGCTGTGAGGTGATATCTCATTGTGGTTTTAATTTGCATTTCTCTGATGATTAGGGATGTGGGGCAGCTTTTTATGTGCCTGTTGTCCATCTGAATTTCTTCTTTAGAGAAGTGTCTATTCATATCCTATGCCCATTTCTTAATTGGATTATTTGCTTTTTGTTTGTTAAGGTGCGTGAGTTCTTTATATATTTTGGATGTCAACCCCTTATCAGATATGTCATTTATTAATATATTCTCCCATACTGTAGGATGTCTTTTTGTTCTACTGATGGTGTCCTTTGCTGTACAGAAGCGTTTCAGCTTGATATAGTCCCACTTGTTCATTTTTGCTTTTGTTTCCCTTGCCCGGGGAGATATGTTCATGAAGAAGTCACTCACGTTTATGTCCAAGAGATTTTTGCCTATGTTTTTTTTCCAAGAGTTTTATGGCTTCATGACTTACATTCAGGTCTTTGATCCACCTTGAGTTTACCTTTGTGTATGGGGTTAGACAGTAGTCCAGTTTCATTCTCTTCCATGTAGCTGTCCAGTTTTACCAACACCAGCTGCTGAAGAGATTATCATTTCTGCATTGTATATCCAGGGCTCCTTTATCATATATTAATTGACTGTATATGTTTGGGTTAATGTCTGAATTTTCTATTCTGTTCCCCTGGTCTGTGGGTCTGTTCTTGTGCCAGCACCAAACTGTCTTGATTACTGTGGCTTTGTAGTAGAGCTTGAAGTCTGGGAGTGTAATTCTCTCTCTTTTATCCTTCCTTCTCAGGATTTCTTTGGCTATTCGGGGTCTTTTTGGTATCATATGAATTTTAGAACTATTTGTTCCAGTTCATTGAAGAATGCTGCTGGTATTTTGATAGGGATTGCATTGAATCTGTAGATTGTAGGTAGTATAGCCATTTTGACAATATTTATCTTCTAGCCAAGACCATGGGATGAATTTCCATTTGTTAGTGTCCTCTTTAATTTTTCTTAGGAGTGTCTTGTAGTTTTCAGGGTATAATAGGTCATTCACTTCCTTCGTTAGGTTTATTCCTAGGTATTTTATTCTTTTTGATGCAATTGTGAATGCCATTGTTTCCCTGATTTCTCTTTCTGTTAGCTCATCGTTAGTGTATATGAAAGCAACAGATTTCTGTATGTTAATTTTGTATCCTGCAACTTTGCTGAATTCAGATAGTAGATCTAGTAGTTTTGGAGTGGAGACTTTAAGGGATTTTTGTACAATATCATATCATCTGCAAATAGTAACATTTTGACTTCTTCTTTACCAATCTGGATGCCTTGTATGTCTTTGTTTTGTCTGATTGCCATGGCTAGGACCTCCAGTACTATGTTGAATAACAGTGGAGAGAGTGGACATCCCTGTCTTGTTCCCAATCTTAGATGAAAAGCTTTCAGCTTCACGCTGTCAAGTATGATGTTGGCTGTGGGTTTGTCATATATGGCTGTTATTATGTTGAAGTACTTGTCCTCTATACCCATTTTGTTGAGAGTTTTTATCATGAATGGTTGTTGAATTTTGTCAAATGCTTTTTCAACATCTATGGAGATGATCATGTGGTTTTTGTCCTTCTTTTTGTTGATGTGGTGGATGATGTTGATGGATTTTCGAATGTTGTACCATCCTTGCATCCCTGGGATGAATCCCACTTGATCATGGTGTATGATCCTCTGATGTATTTTTGAATTCAGTTTGCTAATATTTTGTTTAGTATGTTTGCATCTATGTTCATCAGGGTATTGGTCTGTAATTTTCTTTTTTGGTGAGGTCTTTGCCCAGTTTTGGTATTAGAGTGATGCTGGCTTCATAGAAAGAGTTTGGAAGTAGTCCCTCCTCTTCTATTTTTTGGAAAACTTTAAGGAGAATGGGTATTATTTCTTCTCTATATGTCTGATAAAATTCAGAGGTGAATCCATCTGGCCCAGGGGTTTTGTTCTTAGGTAGTTTTCTGATTACCGATGCAATTTCGTTGCTGGTGATTGGTCTGTTTAGGTTTTCTGTTTCTTGCTTGGTCCGTCTTGGAAGGTTGTATTTTTTTAAGAAGTTGTCCATTTCTTCTAGGTTTTCCAGCTTGTTAGCATATAGATTTTCGTAGTATTCTCTAATAATTCTTTGTACTTCTGTGGGGTCCATTGTGATTTTTCCTTTCTCTTTTCTGATTCTGTTTATGTGTGTAGATTCTCTTTTTCTCTTAATGAGTCTGGCTAGGGGTTTATCTATTTTGTTTATTTTTTCAAAGAACCAGCTCTTGGTTTCATTGATTTTTTCTGTTTTATTCTTCTCAATTTTATTTATTTCTTCTCTAATCTTTATTATGTCCCTCCTTCCGGTGACTTTGGGCCTCATTTGTTCTTTTTCCAATTTCAATAATTGTGTCTTTAGACTGTTCATTTGGGATTGTTCTTCCTTCTTTAAATAGGCCTGGATTGCAATTTACTTTCCTCTTAGAGCTGCCTTTGCTGCATCCCACAGAAGTTGTGGCTTTGTGTTGTTGTTGTCATTTGTCTCTACATATTGTTTGATCTCTGTTTTGATTTGGTCGTTGATCCATTGATCATTTAGGGGCATGTTGTTAAGCATTAAACCTTAATGTATTTGTGAGCCTTTTTGTTTTCTTTGTACAATTTATTTCTAATTTTATACCTTTGTGATCTGAGAAGTTGTTTGGTAGACTTTCAATATTTTTGAATTACTGAGGTTCTTTTTGTGGCCTAGTATGTGGTCTATTCTGGAAAATATTCCATGTTCACTTGAGAAGAATGTGTATCCTGCTGCTTTTGGGTGCAGAGTTCTGTAGATGTCTGTTAGGTCCATCTGTTCTAGTGTGTTGTTCAGTGCCTCTGTGTCTTTACTTATTTTCTGTCTGGCTGATCTGTCCTTTGGAGTGAGTGGTGTGTTGAAGTCTCCTAAAATGAATGCATTGCTTTCTATTTCCTCCTTTAATTCTGTTAGTAGTTGTTTCACATATGTAGGTGATCCTGTGTTGGGTGCATATATATTTATAATGGTTATATCCTCTTGTTGGACTGACCCCTTTATCATTATGTAATGTTCTTCTTTATCTCTTGCTACTTTCTTTGTTTTGAAGTCTATTTTGTCTGATACAAGTTTTGTGAGTCTTTAAGTTTGAGGTGAGTCTCTTGTAAGCCGCATATAGATGGGTCTTGCTTTTTTATCCATTCTATTACTCTGTGTGTTTTGATTGGTGCATTCAGTCCATTTACATTTAGGGTGATTATCGATAGATATGTACTTATTGCCATTGCTGGCTTTAGATTCGTGGTTACCAAAGGTTCAGGGGTAGCTTCTTTACTATCTAACAGTCTAACTTAACTCTCTTGTTAAGCTATTATAAACACAGTCTTATGATCCTTTATTTCTCTCCCTTCTTCTTCTTCCTCCTCCATTCTTTATATACAAGGTGTTTTATTCTGTACTCTTTTGCATTTCCTTTGACTGTTTTAGTGGTAGTTCATTTTACTTTTTGCCTTTAGTTAGTATTTGGATGGTATGCTTTCTTTGTTATGATTATATTCTTTTTAGCCTTAGGAGTGCTTCCATCTAGAGCAGTTCCTTTAAGATACCCTGTAGAGGTGGTTTGTGGGAGGCAAATTCCCTCAGCTTTTGCTTTTCTGGGAATTGTTTAATCCCTCCCTCAAATTTAAATGATAATTGTGCTGGATACAGTATTCTTGGTTCAAGGCCCTTCTGTTTCATTACGTTAAATATTATGCCACTCTCTTCTGGCCTGTAAGGTTTCTGTTGAGAAGTCTGATGGGTTTTCCTTTGTTGGTGATCTTTTTTCTCTCTCTCACTGCCTTTAATATTCTGTCCTTGTCTTTGATCTTTGCCATTTTAATTAGTATGTGTCTTGGTGTTGTCTTCCTTGGGTCCCTTGTGTTGGGAGATGTGTGGGCTTCCGTGGTGTGAGAGACTATTTCCTTCCCCAGCTTGGGGAAGTTCTCAGTAATTATTTCTTTAAAGACAGTTTCTATCCCTTTTTCTCTCTCTTCCTCTGGTACTCCTATAATGCGAATATTGTTCTGTTTGGATTGGTCACACAGTTCTATTAATATTCTTTCATTCCTAGAGATCCTTTTATTCCTGTTCTCTGATTTCTATTCCATTAACAGTGTCTTACACCTCGTCTAGTCTGCTCTTAAACCCATCGATTGCTTGTCTCATTTCTGCATTGTCTTTCCTCACTTCCTCCCTTAGCTCTTGCATATTTCTCTGTATATCCATCAGCATGGTTATGACTTTTATTCTGAATTCTTTTTCAGGAAGATTGTGTAAGTCTATCCCATCAGGCCCTCTCTCTGGGGTTGTCTGGGTAATCTTTGTCTGTACCATATTCCTTTGTCTTTTCTTGGCGGTAGACTTGGTCGCTGGTAGGTGCCACGTGTGTCAGCTGGGAGAACAAAGTCCCTTTCTGCTTGCTGTTCTCCTTGTCCTTCTCTGGGTCCTGAGCTGGTTTCCTGCACACCGGGAGTTAGTCTCTGGGATAATCCCCTGAGCTGCCTGTGTGCGGGATCTCCTCAGCCTAGCCTACAGCACTGCGGGGTTTGCAGTCTCGCTGGGTACGTTCTGGTCCCCTTGGTGCCTTCCAGACTTTATTCTGGCTTCTGGGTTCTGGGGCCCTTCCCGCTTAGCTGCGTGCCTGCTGGGAGTAGATTCTGTCAGGTTGTTGTGGACAGAGCCACTCTCCCAGCTGCGGATCTGCCAGACCCTTTGCGGCACCAGCCGCAGCGGGTCGGGGGGGAATGAATGGCAGGCTGCTGGTCTCTGTGGGAAGCCTCGGCACAGCTGCTTTGCCCGGCCGCCGGCCAGCGGGGCCGAAATTCCCCAAGACTCCCAGCCTGCTTGGCTGAGTGTGCTGGGACGATTTTGTTATGCTGTTGGGCCCTTGTCTCTTTAAGACTTTTAAAAAAGCACCTGCTTTTCTTTTGTCCCGTGGAACCAGCTGTGGGGACCCGCTTGCAGTCTCCATCTCGGATCCTGCACTTCTGTTTCTCTAATCTCCAATACACCACACGATGTGTGTCTGTGCTCCCGGTGCACATCACCAGGGCTGGTTATTTAGCGGGCTTGTGCTTCCACTCCCTCCCCGCTCTGATTCTTTTCCTCCCGCCGGTGCGCTGGGGTGGGGGGAGGGCTCGGGTCCCGCCGGGTCGCGGCTTGTATCTTACCCGCTTCATGAGGCGCTGAGTTCTCACAGATGTAGCTGTAGCCTGGCTGTTGTACTGTATCTTCTGGTCTCTCTTTTAGGAATAGTTGTGTTCGTTGTATTTTCACAAATATATATGGTTTTGGGAGGAGATTTCCGCTACCCTACTCATGCCGCCATCTTCCCAGAAGTCAGGATCTGCGTTGTATTTTAAATAAATTATTCTGAATGCTGATTTGAAAGAAGACTTAAATATTGATTCCCTTCCCTCAAGCTGAAGAGAAAGCAAATGAGGAGATTATTGCCGTCTTGTGGGAGAAAGACAATTGTGACACAGACCAGGTTGACAGCAGCTGGGGAGATGAGAAGTGTCAGACTCTGGGTATAGTTCAAGGGCAGAGTCATGAGGATTTTCTGGTGGATGAGCTATGAGGTGTGAGGAAAAGACAGGCGTCAACTACCGTCAAGTTCTTAGCCTGAACAACTGCAAGGGCGGGACAGCTGTCAGCAAAGGAGGCAGGCTGCTTGTGGAGCCAGCCTGGAGAGAAGCGGCAGGAATCCGACTTGGAGCAAGAGGAGTCCGAGCTGTTACCTAAACCTGGGAATGGAGGTGTAGGGAAGGAGTTGAGCGCTCACGTCCGTAGCTGCGCGGAGAGTCTGGGCTACAGACATAAATTTGGACACGTGTCAGGGAATAGATGAGATCCGCCAGGGATGAGGGTAGATGGGGTGAAGAGTGAGCCAAGGACTGAGTCCACAGGCAGCACATTTCAGAGGTTGAGGGAGGAAAGGGGGAACCAGAAAAGGAGACTTGAGAGGAGCACCGGGGCAGTCGGGGAAGGTAAGGAAATGCTGGTCCTGGCATCCAGGGGAAGGGAATGCGCGTGGAAGAGGGCAGTCAGATGCACCAAAGGCTGCGACAGCCCCCGGGGAGTGAGGGCTGAGAACTGGATTCACCCACCTGGAGATCAGCGATGACCCAGACGAGGTGGTTCCGGAGGTGTGCTGGGGCAGAAATCTCACTCACTCCGCTTCCCGTCATGCCGAAGTACTAGAGCCTGGATTTACCTTCCGCCTTCAATGCCTAAAAGAACATATGTGAACGAACACTTTTCCAAACATTGGAAAACAGGTAGCACAGGAGAGTGGTCACTGTCCTGCCCTGGTTTACTGCCTAAAGACAGTGTCCGGCAGAACACAGGAAGGGGGAGCCCGGAGCTCAGAGGCCCCCCGAGCGGAGGAGCCAGGGTTGAGAATTCAGGGAGCCCCAGGCAGGGCAAGGCCGCCCGGGCAGAGGAGCAGCGCAGCGGCTGCTGGGAGAGGGGCTGTGGAGGTCAGCCGGCTTCCCACTGGGGGTGCTTCCGCCGGGGGCCGGGCAGCACGTGCCTGTGAAGAGGACACTCCCCACGGCCGGGGGAGGAACCACAGAGGGCAGAAGAGAATGACGCTCAGATCGCACGAGGCCAGAAGCGTTCACAGGATGATAACAGCCCGTCTCAGCGCTGATGAGAACCAGCCAAAAGGAGGGAAGGATGGGGGTGTGGGCGAGGGAGGGAGAACTGCTCAGGCCGCGTGTCTGCGGGGACAGGACGTGGGGTCCGGGGCACAAGCAGAGGCCTGTGCTGGAGACGCTGAGGAGCCGGCACCCTGGACGTTTTCAGATTTTTTCAGTTTTCCCAGTTAAGTAGGAGGCACAAGCATCAGCTCAGGCTGATCAGGGAGGAGATGCTGAGGACTTGAGGAGACAGGACAGCGGGTGAGGTGGCCCTCGGCAGACTGAGGCGGTGACAAGTCCTAGTGCGCCCCGAGTGGTTACATGGTCCCATGACGGGCGGCATTCTGGGCCTCTTCGGTCCCGAGCTTGAAGTGAGGACTCCCCGTGTGGCTGCACTTTTTTCCAGCACTTTCAGCTACACAAGTGCAAGAGTTGGGTGGCAAGGACTGGGTTTCGCCCGGGCTGTGGATTGCTCAGCGGGGGAGAGAAAGGGCGGTGGGGCAAGCAAGCCATGCGTCGTCACAGTTAACTTGGATTGAATGTTGTCCTTCTCATTTTTTCCTCCTACACTTCTATTAAATGAGATCCCCTCTCTGCTACATTTGTACGATTGATTTTTCTGAACACAAGGCCATTCTATCCATGTATTTTCATTCCACCATCCATCATAACAGCTGTCCTTCCAACTTCGGGTCAGTGAACATCTCTCTCTTCTTCCAGCCACCACCAAAAATATTGAACAGGGCAAAGTCAAGGGCAGAGTCTATTGGCTCTCCTCTAAAGGCTTCTGGCAGGTTAACTTTAATCCATTTGTCAACATACACATGTAATGTTATTTAAATATATTTAACAGCTTTAAGTTTAGATACTCTACCACCATCAAGTTGAATTTCTCCATCTTTTTGCGATGACAGCAAAAGAATTTACTAAATGCCTTGATAAAAGCTATACACTCTATATCTACAGAATTTCTCTCTTTAATTAAAAAATGTTTGTTAAGTCTTGTAATTAGTTTTATATGACTTGTGAACAAATACATATTGTCATTAACAATTCACATTTTGGGTCTTTCCTAGGTACTTTAAATCAAGACAGCACTCTCCTGGAGAGGCCAGCTTGGAGTGGGAGACCACAGAATTATGATGGTTGATGGCCAAAATCACTTCCCCTGGGCCAACTAAGCCCTCTTACCTTCATGCTTGTCCCAATTTAGTTCAAGAGTCAATCAAGTCACCCAGATGGTAGGGGTCTAAGTATAAGGATTCTGGGGCAGACATTGCTAGGTGCTTACCCAGTTCTCCCCTTCCTCCTTATGAATCAGACTTAACGCATTGCTGTGCTCCGGGGGAAGGAAGGGAGGGAGGGAGGGAGGGAGGGAGGAAAGGAGGGAGGGAAAGGGAAAGGAAGGGAAAAGAAAGGCTATATTTTCTATCCTTTTTGCTGCCAGGAGCCCATGCTCAGGCCAGTGAGACAAAAGCAGAAGCTTTGATATCCGTGTGTGGAGAACACATCTCTCTTGGTCATGTCCTTCTTCTGGCTTGGAGATGAGCGTCATGCTGGAGGCCATGGGATGGCAAAGGCGAGGGTGAAGCTGCATGGCAAGGATGGCGGACAGGAAGGCCAGAGGAGCCTCATACGCCGTGACGTGCAGCCACCGCTCCAGCCCTGAACTGCCGGCCTCCAGACTTGTTGTTGTGTGAAGACGGCGAACCCTCTTGAGGCTGAGCTGCCGACGCAGAGTTCCTGTTCCATGCGGCAGGACTTACACACATGCACGAACGGAAGCTGGAAAGCTGCCAGTCACCAGAGCAGCCCTAGAAGCTGACTGGTCTCGCCACCTCTCCTCCTCTCCCCGTGGCTTACATGCTCTGTATCTCATGGTGTGTTTTTTTTCCCAACATGTGTTTATTTTCCTTTCTCTATTTGCTTCCTTCTCTGATCACTACATCCATCCTCTAAGCCAAGCCTTTTACTTACTAGTAACTGTCGCTACCATAACTTTACTTACCCACAAATCACCACAGCCTTTCCAGCTTGTCTTTGTTTCATACCTTTTAACTTCTAGTTTCCGTGCTCATTTTCTTATCCTTTGTTATTCCAAGCTCCAGAGAGAAAGAGAATGATTGTCCTGCTTTGTTTAGGCCACAGGTCACTATTAGTCGGCCACCTCTGGCCCTGGTGTCCACCCCCAATACAGGCAGCCACGGTTTGGGGGATGGATGGGTTTAGGAATGTGGTAGGAAACCTGGTCCCTCAAGGTCCTTCTTGGCAGAGACCATGGGCAGGTCCTGGAGGGTGAGAAGGGGCATGGCAAGCCTCAGGGTGAACTTCAGGTCTGGGGCATTGTACCAGCAGGATTCATAGCCACCCCTGTAGACCAAAGCCAATTAGAGTCTCATTTTAAATTATTCACATTTCAGAAAATATAACCTAATAAACCATAGCTGGGAAATTCCAGGACTTGAGTCTAATCCCAGTTTTTCTATTAAAGCACCATGTGAATGTTGAAGATCTCTTTGTGCCTTACTTTCTTCATCTGTGAAAATAGGGAACTCATATCTGTTACCTCTCGAGGTTGCAGAAAGGAACAATAAAATTGATTTGCAAAGTGTTTTATTGTCATAAAATGCTATGTTGAAAATGGCCTGTATTTAAATAGCCTGATTAGTTGCAGTATGTAATAAAGAGAGCTATTTAAAGGACATATTTTAAATAAATACATGTTTAATTTGTTTTCTTTCTGTTCTTTCTTTTATGAAAGTCATTCAAATCATGGAAGAATGGTATGAGATACTAATTAAAGTCTTCAATCACATTAAATTTTCCTTACCCAATAGATAAAATACCAGCCTTAGTTTATTCTCTCAGAATACATTCAGCAAACATGTAAGTACAGCTATATCCTGGGCTTTGTACTTAAATGTGTAGAATCAAAATGGATCGGTGGTGCCAGTACTGGCTTGTGAATCAACTCTGCTCATCACTTTCTGACTCCATATTTCTTCCCAGCCCCATTTTCAGTGATGCACATCGGTACAGATTCACATCACAGGAATTAGTAAATCCTATAAATAAGGGCTTTCCTTTTTTTCTCTGAGAGCCGGTTGATAAACATTTACCAGCACACCAGCAGAACTGATGTACCTAGAACTGAAATACACAAAGATACAAATACACATTGTCATTAATGACAAAAGCAAAAAAATAGGCCTAATAAGCATCAAACAGAGAGATTAATTTTAAAAAGGATATACTGTCTTTTTTAACTGAAGCTACTAGTATTTGCTCTGGACAGGTCTAAAGTGTTATGAGTTTGGAATCAGGGTTTGCTCTTCACCAGAACATCACTTTTATTCACTAGCCCTCAGGTTCTTTATCTGTTAAAAGTGAAATTTTAACTTCATGTTCCCATCTCTGTGTTAACTTTAAAATGAAAAAAATTCATCATGAGTTTCCTTAATTAATGAAGGTTTGCTGTAAAATACTAGCAGTTACAGTGCAACACCAGGAGAGAAGAAATCAGGTTAGACTCCAAAGACAGGGACAGACAGGACCCACAGCAGGGCCAGCTTTCAAGCAGATGGAGTCCGGGAAGCAGATGGCTCCTCAGAATCCAAGGAAGCTTTTAAAACCCAGTCACCCTGCTGCCGGGTACTGTCTATCTCTGCCCCGCGTCTCTCCTCACTTCTCCTCCCACTGCCAGGTGGGCCTAAGTCCCCATCCTGTGGCTTCTGCATTTCTGTGTGATACATGCAGTGCACCTCCCAGCCTCGGCCTCCTCTTCCCGCTGGCCATTCCTGTAAGCGCTCTACTCAGAGCCTAATGCAGGGTGAATCGAGAGCTCCCTTGGTCACAGTTGTACTCACAATGCCTACCACCGTGTCTAGTACATTGCAGATTCTCAATATTTGTTTTTTGAATGAATGAATGCCTCATTTAGGCCAATTCATTGACTGGCCCACTCCAGGTCTATCTATATTTATAGACAAGAAGGCAAAGTTATATGGTATGGAACTCGAGCAATTGTGTGTAAAAAGATTGAACATCAGTTTTGCTTAGCAGGGGTCTGTAGGCCAGCCCTCAGAACATGAATATTCATCAACAGACATTCACGAGTTGAAGTTCCTGATCCCATTTGGGTCCAGCAGAGGAAAGAAAAATGGGATTGGTTAAAGAGGGTTGAGAGATGGAGAGGGGTTAATGCAAGTACACTCACCAACTGTCTAGAATCACCTAAAAGCTTCCACCAGTTAATCACTCTGGAGAACTCTGAGTTAAGTCTCCGTGATGCCACTGGGGCAGTGATGGCACTGGGGTATTTATGCTCCTCCTCCTGTGAGGTATTGGTGGGGTGTCCAGAGAAGAGGACATTAATTCTCTGGTATAGCCAAGCCTGCCCAAACTGCAAGGGAAAACCTTCAGGTCACTGGGATTCAGACATAATAGTTACTGCAATGGTAAGGTGGGCAAACTGTCAAATGGTTGCTACAGACTCTCCGCCTTATAGTCATACCAATAAATCATTACCCTCAGGATAGCAGAATTCCATCAGTAAGCATAATTCTATTTGGTTCCTTACTTTGCTGACCCTCAGCACCCATACACAGCAACAACACATCTCACAATCCCCTCCCCTGGACATTTTAGTAGTGATACAGTTACTAAGTGCCTGTGCTCCACTACAAAATCCAAAAATAGAAAATAAAAATCATTATAGCAATTGCCAAACACTAATGCAATTTTCTGCTTACTTGTTCTCCACCCACACTTCCTTTTCACCCACCCACCCACACTTTGAGCTCATTGAGAGAAAGGCTTCTTTGTTGCTCATTCATAAATCCCCAACATCTAGAAGAATATACTGGGCAGGTAGTTGGCATTCAGATATTTCTTGAATGAATGAACTGAACTGACAAGCCTAGTTTGGATCCATAGAATCACAAAGTCTAGCCTCAGAACCCCACATGTGCAATTCTGGTCATAGTCCTAAAACGGAGTATGCTCACTGCGGGCCTGGAACTGAGCATTTTGCCAAATTCAAGCATCATTTCTGATACTTGAGAACCTTGGTATTTCTCAGTCAAAGCTGTGTCGCACACTTTCTGAATTAGGAGCTGTGGAACTCTGGTACTACAGTCATCACTTTCAGGACAAGGGAGAAAAAATACTAAGAAGGCTTTATTTCCTGAACACCCAATAGAACGTGTTACCAGGGCCCTTGGCACAAGACTAATACATCTATTACTACAGATACTCAGTACACTACAGGGAATAGGGCTGATTTTTGTTTTGTCCATTATATTTACAGGTTTCTATTTTTGTTTTCTCCAGTTCTCTCAAACTGAGTTTACAATGTAATGTGCATCGTCTGCTTCTTTTGTAATTCTCCCAAGTACCTGGTAGAGTGCTTGGCACCTACGAGTTCTTTAATAAACCATGACTGATGGCTAGAATCGCCCTGTGAGTGGGCGGAACAACCCTAAGCAAGCATTAATAGCTAGAATTTCTTGAGTCCTGAAAGTAGTTAGTGTCTAAAACCTGGAAAAACAGGCTGCCCTGATCACATCAGCGCTCAGGAATGACTAAACATTTCATTTCTTCAGCCACTGAGTTTGCTTTCTTTAAAAAGTCATCTCCAAAAGCAAGTAAACATGTAGTGACCTTAATCTTTCATTTTTATGACCCACTGGTATATAATAAACTGTAAGGTAGGCTCAATGCTTAGTACGAGGTGGCCTAAGAGCATTCATTCTAGAGGCAGGCACTAAGACTCCAGGTGTGGAAAATATAACTGAATTCCACGCCGCCCATCGCTTAGCACAAGTGAGGTTTCAGTGGAGACTTTTGCACACAGACTCCTGAAATATTAATCTTTGCTTTTCCAGTCTTCTTTCGGTTACTATTAATAAAATCAAAAGCAAACTTGTGGAGTAAAATAAAAGTTAGGCACTCTAACTCCGTAAGAATAGCCCCTGCCCTGTGATTTGAAAAGCTCAGGAGCTAGAAGGAAGGATTCAATTTTCAGCAGCTCTGTTCTGTCGCCGCAGCCTGCCTCGTGATCCGGCTTGACCCTGATCGGCAGCTCCCCCTGTTTGCTGTGCGACAGACAGCTGCTGCCTCCCGGCTCTCCGCCACAGACACCATCCCTGTGTACCAGGAGGCACTTAGAGAAACGGCAGGCCAAGCGTCAGATGAGGACTGAGCACCAAAGGGTCTCCCAAGGGACAGATGAAAAAGCAGGCAGAAAAGAAAATTTCCTACTCCATAATTCTACCAAGAAATAAAGCATAAAATATGCCACCAAAAATCTGCTTGTACTTCTGTATCATGTTTGTTTCTATTTTCAGCTGTTACAGCTTTCCCTTCACCTGCTGGGCTTTTCTTGGAACAGAGACACCAGGAGAGGGAAGCTGGTGACTGAGAACTCCCTGCAAGAACAGGCAGAACTCACCTGGGGACTGAGACGCTGCTGGGGCCAGTGTGTGACCACCATATGTAAAACATCCTGTCCTCATTATCAGGCTCGGCAGTCTCACCACCATGGTTTATTTACTATTTTACCTGCTCTTTACAAAAATTATTTGAGGTGGCCTGAAATAATGTATCTGAATGGGTGTGTGTATTCTTTACTGGCATGTGTATGTGTTTATTTTTATATGCCATTAAAATACAGAATAAAAGGTAATGCAATAAAAAAAGAAGGAAATACCATGTCTTCTTCCAACTGTATAGATACAGATATAGATTTTTTAATATAGTATTCTAGTTTGCTTTCATTTTATATCTTGTGTTTCTGGAAGACAATGATTAAAATGAAATGGAAAAGATTGTGGGGCACAAAACACAGAAATTCACCTTTTGCCTTAAGATGACTTTTTTACCATTTTGAAAGATAAAAAGCCTGGTAGGCCATCTGTGCACTGGGAGGTTGGACTCATAATCTCCTCAGTTCCTCTCAAATTAGCAGTTCTATGCTCTGCATGTGCTGGGCAAATTGCTAAATTGTCAGACTCAGTGGCAGTTGATTCATAAAGATAACCGCTATTACTATGGTATCTTTTTTGTTCAAACAGGAAGAGAAGAAAGGGGAGGCACAGTCCCAGGGACTTGAAAGTAGAGAAATTCATTCAGGCGGAGGCTGAGCCTCTATCAGCTTCACATTTGCAATATACTGTATTTCCATTATAAGTCCCATTTTCAGACTCTGTAATGCATGCCTGACTTGACATTACTGACTAACCGGGGAAGAAATATTCTTACGAAAGACTAGACAATTTATTTAACAATTTGCTTTAGACACGGGAAAACTAATAGAAAACAAAAAGACATAGAGATTATTTAAAATTTCTAGAAATCTCTTTACCATGTCTAGTTTCATTGACATACTATGGATGGGTGATACTATCAATCAAGAAAGGAATACATAAATACAGCAGTGTTCCCTGACCCCCAAGGAGAATGTCAAAGTCCTACTATATGAACCCCAGCCCAACACAATTTTATGCTGGTGAAACCTGATGAAAATAAAAATCTGGGGCAGACTTGAAGAGAAAGAAGTTGCCTTTTTTAAAAATGGCACTTAACCTCCAGAAAAGAGGGATGGAAAAGGGTAAAACTATTGCTAACTGCTAGCTTCAAACGTGGGGCAAAGCAAGTTTAAAGGATAACTGTATGGGCTGTTTATGGCCGTCTCAGATTATTTTTAGCACCAGCTGGTAGGGTCAGCTTCCTCACCCTATAACGAATGATACCCCTTAATACCTACTCACAGCGCAAGGCTTGGGCATTACCCAGTGGAAAATAACCATGACTGAGCACTTCCACCACATCAGACATTTTTAGATACATTTCTGTCATCCTGAAGAGTAAGTACACACCATACCGGAGAGCCAAGTAATCGGCACTACTTCACCCATTGCACAGATGGGGAACCGGGAGCTCGGAAAGATCGCCGTACTGTCAGCACTGGCTGCTGCAGAATTTGAAATCTCATTTAACTGATCAAAACCCATGCTCTTCCCACTACACCAGACAGCCTTTCACCCATCCCTCGCTATTGAACGGAGAGCTCTGCCAAAAAGAATTGGTTTGGCACTAATGAGAGGAATGAGCCTCTGTTCCATTAGGTGTGTTATTCTTCAAACAATAAATGGAGACTTTTTCTTCTAATTGAAAACAGTAACTAAAAAATAAATGTCTAAGCATCTAAATTAATATATTAAAACAGTTGCTCAATTAGGTATAGAGGCATATTTTTTTTTGGCAGAATGAATTTTTGAGGTACAAAATTTCTACTTCATTTTATTTTTCATTTTATTTATTTTATTTTTATTATTTATTTATTTTTTATTTATTTATTTTTTATAATCTATTTTGGTATCATTAATCTACAATTACATGTGCAACATTATGGTTATTAAACTAACCCCTTCATCAGGTCCCCCCACCAAACCCATTACAGTCACTGTCCATCAGTGTAGTGAGATGCTATAGAGTCACTACTTGTCTTCTCTGAGTTGTACAGCCCTCCCCGTGCCCCCCCACCCTATGTCTGCTAATCGTAATGCCCCTTTTACCCTCTTATCCCTAACTTCCCACCCATCTTCCCCAGTTCCGTTCCCTTTGGTAACTATTAGTCCCTTCTTGGGTTCTGTGACTCTGCTGCTGTTTTGTTCCTTCAGTTTTTTTTGTTGTTGTTGTTTGTTCTTATGCTCCACCTATGAGTGAAATCATTTGATACTTGTCTTTTTCGGCTTGGCTTATTTCACTGAGCATAATACGCTCTAGCTCCATCCATGTTGTTGCAAATGGTAGGATTTGTTTTCTTCCTATGGCTGAATAATATTCCATTGTGTATATGTACCACATCTTCTTTATCTATTCATCTACTGATGGACACTTAGGTTGCTTCCATTTCTTGGCTATTGTAAATAGTGCTGCGATAAACATAGGGGTGCATCTGTCTTTTTCAAATTGGGCTGCTGCAGTCTTAGGGTAAATTCCTAGGAGTGGGATTCCTGGGTCAAATGGTATTTCTATTTTGAGTTTTTTGAGGAACCTCCATACTGCTTTCCACAATGGTTGAACTAATTTGCATTCCCACCAGCAGTGTAGGAGGGTTCCCTTGTCTCCACATCCTCACCAACATTTGTTGTTGTTTGTGTTTTGAATGGTGACCATCCTCACTGGTGTGAGGTGATATCTCACTGTGGTTTTAATTTGCATTTCTCTGATGGTTAGCGATGTGGAGCATCTTTTCATGTGCCTGTTGGCCATCTGAATTTCTTCTTTGGAGAAGTGTCTATTCATGTCCTCTGCTCATTTCTTAATTGGATTATTTGCTTTTTGTTTGTTAAGGTGCGTGAGTTTTTATATGTTTTGGATGTCAACCCCTTATCAGATACATCATTTATGAATATATTTTCCCATACTGTAGGATGTCTTTTTGTTCTACTGATGGTGTCCTATGTTGTACAGAAGCTTTTCAGCTTGATATAGTCCCACTTGTTCATTTTTGCTTTTGTTTCCCTTGCCCAGGGAGATATGTTCATGAAGAAGTCGCTCATGTTTATGTCCAAGAGATTTTTGCCTATGTTTTTTTCTAAGAGTTTTATGGTTTCATGACTTACATTCAGGTCTTTGATCCATCTTGAGTTTACCTTTCTGTATCTACTTCATTTTAATAACAATTCTTAGGTGTTAGCCCTTAACATGAGAACTTTCCTGATAAAAGATTATTTGTTTTATCTAATAATGAGACAAATCAAATACACTGAAACGTGGATTGCCACCAAATCACAAATGGCTTTCGAGATGACAACTGCGGCAAGCAGCAGCATTTTGATCACTTGGGGCAGAACAGAAAAAAAAAGCCCTGACTAAGGAGTCAGGATGATGTGGGTTCTACTCTTGGCTTTCCACTGACGACCATAGTCAAATTTCTTAAGCTCAGTAAATCTAAAGTTCTTGTTCTGTAAAATGCAGTAAATAATATCTAGCTCCACTCAGCTATAAATTTTCATGATATGTTCAACATGTCCACTTGCTCTATAGAAGCTTTGGTTAGAGACCACCTTCAAACAGTATTATTAAAAAAAAAAGAATGATTCGAAGAATTCATCACAGACACTTTGATTACATCCACATGTTCCAGCATGTTTCAATAAGACAGCATTGTCTAGCTGAAATCAATGACCATTTTCTCTCATGTTTTAGCTTCTCCAGAGCAAGATCTAAAGTAGAATGGAAACCACTTCAAAGTTAATGAGCTGACCATCAGGCTTTCTGTGGAGGCCCTGCTCACTGCTTTCTCTTTCTCCATTTCCCACAAACCCATCAGTTAAAAATATATTGATTTCACAATTGAAGGATATTGTGTAAAATACCTGGTTTGTACCCTTCAGAAATGCCACAGTCAAAGAAATGTTAAGGAAACTGCTGGAGATTAAAGTAGAGTAAAGAGATTTGACAGTTAAATGCAATGTATGCACCTGGATTAGATCCAGGACTAGAAAGAAAATAGCTATAAAGAGTAATTGTGAAATAATTGATACAATTTAAATATGAGCTATAGATTAGATAATAGTATAAACTCAATTATAAATTTCCTGAGTTCATGACTGCACTTGAATAATATAAGAGAACTCCTGTGCTTAGCAATTACACACAGAAGTATTTAGGAGTAAAGAGGCATGGTATCTCTAATGCTATCTCACATGGTTCAGAGAAAAAATATGTGAATATACATATCCATACATATATAGAGAGTATGTATCTATAACTATGTACATACATATATGTACCTATACATACAAATATATATATATATAGATATACAGAGAGATAATATAAAAACAATGGGACAAAAAGGAAACTATTGGCAAATTTGGGCAATAAGTATATGAGAGTTCCTCATTGTATCCTGGTAGCTTTTCTGTAAGTTTGAAATTATTTTAAAACAAAAATTACAAAAAAAATTGGCTCAGAACAAGTATTTTATAAAGTATGCTATTAGCCACCTTACAGGTAAAGAACTATTGCTTTATAGACCTAAGAAATGCATCATCCCAACATATACACTATCTTCTGTGAATATAGTTTATCTACTCTTCTAGCCATATGACAGCTGCCACGTCCCTGTCCCCATGACTGCAAATGATTGGCCATGGGTAGACATTTGACCCAAGATGGGCCAATCTAAGAATTTCTCCATGATTTTTGCACTGGGTCACAAAGGAAACTTATTCAATTACTCTTTGGTGATTGTCTTAGTTTGGATTCTCCCCAAAAGATTCTGAAACAAGGATTCGGTACAAGTAGTTTATTTGGGAGATGATCCAGGAGGCATGTTAGGAGAGCGTGGAATTGAGACAGGGAAAGGAAGAAAGCAGCAATAAAAGGTGTGGAATCCTCCTGCGGACCCTCTCAGAGACCCATAATACAAAACTCAGAATTATTTCTCTGAAGAATGAAGGAACTGAGGTATTTATGTACCAATTCCCATCCCTCTTTGGCTGAAGTTTACTCCTGGGCATACTAACCATCTGGCATTTGTGGCCTGTCCTACCTGCTGTCCAGCCCGTTCCCCCAGTCAACGGCCTCAGGCCGAAAGATGCAGGTGCTTGACTTAAGAAGCCTGGGACACACAGGAGAGCGATTCTCTGACGGTAGGGACCTCGTGGGTGGGCCATGGGGACATAGCCAGGGCAGCAGCAGCTTGTACGGTGGCTAATGACAGAAAATTAAAGGACTTGCAGTGGGCTGAGCTTCCTGCTGTGTGGAAGGATCTGGTATAGGGCAAATGAGAAGGAAGCGGACAGTTGCAGCAATAGAAGCTCTGGGTCTAGCTATTCTGAGACCCAGGCCCCAGCTCTGCCTCTTCAACCTTTTCTAGGATTCAGTGAGCAGTTAAAATCACCTGTTCATCTCAACAAATCTGAGTTGAACATGCCTTGTCATGTTGCTATTTGAATATGGTGAATGGGAAGAAGTAATGCCCGCCTCTCACTTTATATAGGACCAATGCAAACATGGTTTTTTCTTTATTTCCCATTCCCTAGTGTAAAACATCTAGAAGTCTCATGGAAAAACAAAAGAAATCTATCAAACTTACTGAGATATTATCATCTCTATCCCTATAATGAGATAGCAATGCTTTCACCCTAAAATCCCATCATATAAATATGATCAAAGTACAGTAACGATCATGAAAACTTCAGTTGGAACCTCCGTATTTCCCTCCATGGCAGGGTATTGCTTTATTTATTTTTAACTTGAGGTCACTTCCTCAAACTTTCCTAAAAAATTCCTTTATTTATCCACCACTACATATATCTTTGCATAACCAAAACTCATCAAGCTTAATAAAATATTTTCCATCTATCTTGATGATAATCTTGTGAAAAAAAGTACTCAATGATTTCTATCTCCAGGGAGGACTTTACATTTTCTGAAAAATATGTGTTTGTTAGGTATAAATTTTACACTAATGGAAAAGATGTCTGGTGGTAAAAAAAAAAAATCTCAAAAGAAGTAAAATACAATTTTGCTTAAAAAAAAACAACTCAAATAATTTATTTGGGGTGGGCAGGAAATAAAGATATATTTATTTGCTGATCCTGAGAATAGGGCAGTTTTTGAGACCTAAGAAAGATGGATGATTTTAATGTACAGCTAAGTTGAGAAAAATGGGGGGAAAAAATCAAGATATATGCAACACCACACACTTACCATAAAGACAGCCCACTGAAAAACATTCCTCAAAACACATTTTTACATTTGTCATGAGATTTTGGACATTTTTACCTTTGCCTTGAGATTTTGGACATTTTTACCTTTGTCCTGAGATTTTGGAATTTATACTGCAAACGCAAAAATGTAATAATATATGCAAGCTATGCCACAGTCAAATCAGTGGTCCAGGAATGTAGATCACGGGATAACCACCATCACCAGTTTTTCCACTCCCACACTGGCTGTTAACTATGAAAAGTTTCCTTCCTAGAGTAAAATTTCAAATCATTAAATAGGCTATTTTAGTGTATAAGATATTCCTTAAAAGTAATACTTGTGGATATGAGATTTTCACAGACAAGTCATCCTCTTTCTTTTTTAATTTTTTTATCTTATCTATCTAATTATGGCTGTACTTATACAAACAGGAAATTGAGTTTGTTTACTTTCGAAAATATGAAATAGCCTTACCAGATTACTCATATCAAAGCAACTATCCAAATAATTTTTTTAAAGGCAACTCAAAAGCAAGATGTTTTCCTGAATTTGGATATTTCTTCACTTTATAATTCATTCTGTCTCTCAGATTAGAAATAGCCTGAGTATAATTTTTACTACTATTCTTTGAATATAGTGAATGATAAAAATTAATGTCTGCTCTTATTTTATGGACAGCCAATGCAAACATGATTTTCTTTTTTTTATTTTCCATTTCCTAAGCAAGACACCTAAATGTCTCTTTTGAAAAACAGTATCATATGGGGTTAAATATGAGGGTTCTGGAATCAGAGTTACTTAGTGACTTAACCTCTGTAAAACTGGGATATTAATATTCATAGTACTTGATTCATAAAGGCGTAGTAAGGATCAAATTAGATAAACCCAATGAAGTGCTTAGAAAGTAATTGAAAGCAGGGTCTTGAAGAGATATTTTTTAAAGGTATTATTGATATACACTCTTATGAAGGTTTCACATGAAAAAACAATGTGGTTACTACATTTACCCATATTATCAAGTCCCCACCCATACCCCTTTTCAGTGATGCAGTCACTGTCCATCAGTGTAGTAAGATGCCACAGATTCACTATTTGCCTTCTCTGTGCTACACTGTTTTCCCCTTGATCCCCCCCACACCATGTGTACTAAACATAATACCCCTCAATCCCCTTCTCCTACCCTCCCCACCCGCCCTCCCACACCCCTCCCCTTTGGTAACCACTAGTTCCTTCTTGGAGTCTCTGAGTCTGCTGCTATTTTGTTCCTTCAGTTTTGCTTCGTTGTTATATTCCACAAATGAGGGAAATCATATGGCACTTATCTTTCTCCTCCTGGCTTATTCACTGAGCATAATATCCTCCAGCTCCATCCATGTTGTTGCAAATGGTAGGATTTGTTTCTTTCTTATGGCTGAATAGTATTCCATTGTGTATATGTACCACCTCTTCTTTATCCATTCATCTACTGATGGACACTTAGGTTGCTTCCATATCTTGGCTATTGTAAAAAGTGCTGCAATAAACATAGGGGTGCATCTGTCTTTTTGAATCTGAGAAGTTGTATTCTTTGGGTAAATTCCAAGGAGTGGGATTCCCAGGTCAAATGGTATTTCTATTTTGAGTTTTTTGAGGAGCCTCCATACTGCTTTCCACAATGGTTGTACTAATTTACATTCCCACCAGCAGTGTAGGAGGGTTCCCCTTTCTCCGCTTCCTCACCAGCATTAGTTTTTCTTAGTCTTATGGATGCTGGCCATCCTTACTGGTGTGAGGTGATATCTCATTGTAGTTTTAATTTGAATTTCCTTGATGATTAGTGATGTGGAGCATCTCAAAGAGAGATTTGTAATATTCATGTTCACAGCAGAATTGTTCACAAGAGCCAAAGTAGAAGCAACACAAATGCCCAGGAATGGATAAGCAAAATTTCATACATACACACAGTGAAATATTATGCAGTCTAAAAGAGGAAGGAAATTCTAACACATACTAAATACAGATGAACTTTGAGGATATTCTACTAAGTATCAAGAGCAGTCAACTCATAGAAACAAAGTAGAACAGTGGAGGCCAGGGACTGGGAGAAGGGGGGATGAGGAGCTGTCATTTAACAGCTGTACAGTTTCAGTTTTGTGAGATGAAAAATTTCTGGAGATGGACTGCACAACAATGTGCATTATTTAACACTGCTGAACTGAACATTTAAAAATGTTTAAGATGGTAAATTTTGTTATCTGTATTTTACCATAATAAAAAAACCTGAAAAAGTAGAAATGGAATTTTTTAATAAAATATTTTATTTTACAGTAAAAAAACAGTGCATAGCGCAGAGAGCTATATTAGAAAGAGCTATTATCTTTATCTTTTTCTTTTTAAAATTTTCAGATTCAGGACTAGGTTATTACATGTTTTGCAATCTCATATAGGTATTTAAGAAATACAGGAACAATTATTCGGGTTTAAATGGAAGCAAGCAATTGACTCTTTTCTAGGCTGTTCTGGGGGCCCTGGGTGGGCATAAGCCCTGTAAGGAAGGAAGTGCCTGGAATCAGATATCCAAGTAGGGCTCAGAAGCCCAAGTGGTGCGCTCTCTGGGGGGTGGCACGGCCAACCGGTTAGCTGTTTATGCAAATGAAGGGGAGCTACTACACATTCTGGCTCTTGATCCAGCAGTGGGTCAGTGTAAACTCTCTACAGGCCATAAAAATAGACTAAGGGATGGCCAGTTCAAGCACAAGAAGAATAAATAATATCCACTAGACCTATGGCATTCAAAGCTCCCATCAACCACTCTGACAGTAGGGGACTGTGGGAGCTGCGGAGATGCTGAGTGATATAATATGACACGGTCAAAAGACCAGAATAAAGTAATCTAATCACTGGGAAGGGGTAATAAATTTCAAATACCTTGGAGTAAACTCAACAAGAAATTCGCAGTGCTGACATAAAGAAAAATACAAAATTTTATTGGAGAATATAAAAGTCGTCCTAAATAAGTGGAGTAAAATACCTTTTTCTCAGATAGAAGAATTAATGTTGTGAAATTTCAGATCTCCTAAATTTCACTTACAAGTTTAATTCCATTTAAAGTTTCAATTCCAAAATTATGTAGCAAAACAATAAAGAATGGAACTAAAACACTTAAGCTAAACACTGTAGTTCTGGCATGACGCTAAACACAGAAGTCAGTGAAATAGTTTCTGAACTCTGTGACACTCCCAAGAACATATAAGGATTTAAAATTTGTGGAGCACTTTTGTAATCAATACAGAATGAGTGGACTTTTAATAAATGGCTGCTTTAAAAATTTGTTAACTCTGGAAAAATATAGTTAGATTCATTGCCTTACACCATATATTAACATACATTTATATATTTCAATATGGCTTGAATCAAATATTGTGAAAATTCAATGTATTACTTACATAATTTTTAAAAAGTAAAAAAAAACTCAAATGAACAATATAAATTTGAAAATGTTCAAACTCATTACAGTTTAGAATGTGCAAATTAAAACAATGAGACATAAGACTAGCTGAGCAGATTGGAATTTTTAGAAAATGATAGCACAAGCTCCAATCAGAGTTAAAGAGGGGAACTTCTGTTCTAACCTGAAGGTGAGAATGTAAATAGATACAATCTTTCAAGGAGCAATTTGACAATATGCTTCCAAAGTGTTAAAAATGTTGACCTTTTTCACCCAGCTTCCACCTCCAGAAATATGTTGAGAAATAATAAGGTCTTCAATATCTAGAAATATTATGAACTCTGTAACCTGAAAATACGAAACATTTTCCTGCTGCAAAACACCCAGAAATGTTGGACTAAAAAATAAGCTTTCTTTTTAAACGCTGGCGGGGGAGAAAGAAGGGAGTGGGAAGAACTGTAAAACAAAAATGTATGAGCCTCAGCAGCAGCCATCCCAGGGAGGTCATAGTATCAGTAATCAAGGGTTTTTTTAAAAACATGGGAAATAGATGCAATTGATTCAAAAGTCAAGTGTTACCCCCCCAAAAAAAGAGGTAGGGAAAAGAAACCTTTCCTCAAACCACTCCCCAGAGGCAACGATTGTTAACCAGTTTCTTTTGTGCTCTTCCACGGTTTTATGTTTATAGTGGCAAATATGCATTCGTAGACTTATTTTTAACCCATATGGTAGCACACACTACACACACTATTCTGGACCTTGCTTTTTTCACTTAAGATGATTTCATTCCTACTTATAAAGAACTTTCTGGCTTATCTTTACCAATGCACAATACTCTATTTAATAGTTGAATTATGTCACCAGTTTCCTATAGACAAGCATTTAGATTGTTGTCAATCTTCAACTACTACAAATAAAACTTTAATAACACAGAACAAACGTCATTTTGCACTCACACAAGTGTATCTGTAGAAAAAAATCCCAGCAAGTGGAGCTATTATATTAGGATACACAAATGAGATCCATATCATCAAACTGTCCATCTGTGTGAGGAGCGCTGTCTCCCCACATCCATGACAGTACAGTGCTCTATGAAATTTTTGGATATTTGCTCACTTAGGAGTGGAAAATAGTGTCAGTGGTACTCTGATTTGAATTTTTCCATTTGTGAGTGAAGTTGAATATCTTTCCTTAGGTAAAGGGCCCGGTATATTTGCTTTTTTCATGAACTGCTCATATCCCTAACTCACTTTGGTCTTTTTGTTATTGATTTAGTTGTGTTTTGGTCTTTTTGTTATTGATTTAGTGGAGATTTTATATTAAGGAAATTAGACCTTTGCTTATGATTGAAAAGTATTTGTTTTAGTTTTCATTTGTCTTCTGATTCTTTTAACAGATTTGCTGAGATATAATTGACATAATAAACTGCTTATATTTATCTATTTAATTTTAATATGGAATGCTTCATGAATTTGCATGTTATCCTTGTGCAGGAGCCTTGATAATCTTCTCTGTTTCATTCCAATTTTTAGTATATGTGCTGCAGAAGTGAGCACTAAATTGCTTCTATTTAAAGTGTACAACATGAAAAGTTTTTAATTGCTCTATTAAGGTATACTTGGCATGCAATAAGCTGTACATATTTAAAGTATGCAACCTGATAAATATGTATCTATGTATACCCTCATGAAATAATCACCACAATCAAGATAATGAATATATGCATCACCCTCAAAGAGTTTTCTTGAGCTCTTTTGTAATCCCTCTTTCTTGCCCCTCTCAGCCTCCCATCCCATCCCCCAGACAAGAGATCTGCTTTCTGTCACTATTGATTGGTTTATATTTCTGTAGTTATATGTAAATGGAAACATACAGCATATATTATTTTTTTGCCTGGCTTCTTTCATTCTGCATAATTATTATGAAATTCACGTATGCTGTATATGTCCAAAAAGTTCACTTTTTTTTATTGCTGAGTAGAATTCCAACAATCAAATCAAATGATGTCAAATGCATAACAAAAGATATGTGCATATACATATATATATATATGTACATTTAGAAAGAGAGAGAAAGAAAGAAAGTATGACAAAGCAAATGGAGCAAAATATAAAACATTGGTGAAATTGGGTAAAGAATATATGGGAGTTATTTGAACTATTCTTTTAAAGAAAAACAGCTTTCCGAGTTCAAACTCACATACTCTACAACTTACCCATTTAAAATGTACAGTTTTTTAGTATATTCACAGGCTCCAGGAATTGAGACATGAGGATACTTAAGGGGCCCTTATTTTGCCTAGCAGAATGTCTATTCAAATCTTCTGCCCATTTTATATTGTTATTTGTCTTTTTATTTTTGAGTTGTTCTTTATATATTCTGGATGCAAGTCCCTTATCAGATATAAGTTTTGCACATATTTTCTCCCATTGGCATGCAATTCAGTGGATGGTCTTTTCATTTTCTTCATGGAGTCTTTTGAAGCAGAGAAGTTTTACATTTTAATGAAGTCCAATTTATCTACTTTTTCCTTGTTGTTTGTGCATTGCCTAACCCAAGGTAATGAAAATTTATTCTGTTTACTTCTAAAAGTTTTAGCAGTTTAGCTCTTACATTTAAGTATTCCATTTTTAGTTAATTTTTATTTATGGTAAGAGATAAAGATCTAATTTTATTCTTTTTCATGTGGATATTCAGTTGTTCTAACACCATTTGTTGAAAATAATATTTTTTCCCCATTGAATGGTCTTGGTACCTTTGTCAAAAATCAAATGACCATAAACATAAGGGTTTATTTCTGGATTCTCAATTCTAGTTTGTTGATGTATATATTTATCCTTATGCCAGGACTATACATCTTAATTACCATAGCTTTGCAGTAAGTTTTGAAATCAGGAAATGTGAGTCATCCAACTTTATTCTTCTTTTCAAGATGGCTATTCAGACTCCCTTGCATTTACATATGAATTTTAAATTAGCCTGTGAATTTTTTGCAAAAAAAGAAAAAAAAACAGCCAAGATTTTGGTTGAAATTGCCTTAAATCTATAGAAAAATTTGGAGAATAATGTGAGCTTAAAAATAATGCCACCTTCCAATCTGTGAACATGGAATGTGTTTCCATTTAAACCCTCTTTCTTTCTACAATGTTCTATAGTTTTCAGTGTACATGGCTTATTCTTCTTTTGTTAAATGTATATCTAAGTATTTTATTCTTTTTTTCTGTTTGTTTTTGTTTGTTTGCTTGCTTTAATTAAGGTATTGATATAAAATCTTATGAAGGTTTCACATAAGCGACATTGTGGTTTCAACATTCAACCATATTACCAAGACCCCCCCTACCCCACTGCAGTCACTCTCAATCAGCATAGTAAGATGCTGTAGAGTCATTACTTGTCTTCTCTGTGCTATACTGCCTTCCCTATGACATAGCTACATTGTGTGTGCTAATTATAATGCCCCTTCAATCGCTTCTCCCTCCCTCCCCTCCTACCCTCCCCAAGCCCTTCCCTTTGGTAACCTCTAGTGCCTTCTTAGAGTCTGTGAGTCTGCCTGCTGTTGTTTTGTTCCTTCAGTTTTGCTTTGTTGTTATACTCCACAAATGAGTGAAATCATCTGGTGCTTGTCTTTCTCCGCCTGACTTATTTCACTGAGCATAATACCCTCTAGTTCCAGCCATGTTGTTGCAAATGGTAAGATTTGTTTTCTTTTTACATCTAAATAATATTCCATGTGTATGTGTACCACCTCTTCTTAATCCATTCATCTATTAATGGACCCTTAGGTTGCTTCCATATCTTGGCTATTGTAAATAGTGCTGCAATTAACATAGGGGTGCATCTGTCTTTTTGAATCAAGGATCTTGTTTTCTTCAGGTAAATTCCTAGGAGTGTAATTACTGAGCCAAATGGTATTTCTATTTTTAGCTTTTTGAGGAAACTCTATATTGCTTTCCACAATGGATGAACTAATTTACATTCCATAACAGTATAGGAAGGTTCCCCTTTCTCTGCATCTTTTTATGCTATTATAAATAGAATTGTTACGATACTATCATTTTTAGGATATTTATTGCTAGGATATACAAATATAATGGATTTTATATACTAAGAACTTCTTGAATTTTCCTGAATTGTATTAACTACAGTAGTTTTTAGTAGAGTCCTTAGAATTTTCTACATATAAGATGATGTCACCCACAAATAAAGTCTCACTTCTTCCTTTCTAATCTGGATGTCTTTTAATTCTTTGCCTTGTCTAATTTCTCTGGTTAGAACTGCTAGTACAATGTTGAACAGAACTGGCAAAAGAAATCTTACACTGTTTCTAATATTAGGGAGAGAGCATTCAGTCTTTCACCATTAAGTATGATCTTAGGTGTGGGTTTTTCATAGATGCCTTTTATCAGGTTGAGGACTTTCCCTTCTGTTCCTGTTTTGTTGAGTATTTTTATCATAAAAGAATATTGGTTTTTGTCAAATGGTTTTTCTATATAAATTCAGATGACTATGCAGATTTTTTTATTGTATCGATACAGTATATTACTCTGATTTTCATTATGTTGGACCAACCTTGCATTCCTTGGATAAATCCCATTTGGGCATAGTGTAATCATTTTATATATTTCTGAATTTGGTATTATTTTGTGCAGGATATTTGCATCTATATTCATAATGAACATTGGTCTATTGTTTTTTTGTGATGTCTTTCTCTCTGTGTGTTTTTATTTTTTGCAAGACTATAAATTTGAAATTAAATAAAAATTCTTTAAAAAAAAATCAATGGAATAACATCTTCAAAATCAAAATCATTAGGGAGTACCCAATTTATTGAGTGGGGAAGAATTCAAGAGGAACCAGGGAGGAAAATAGGAGTGGAATCAAGAAGATACACAAAACCAAAAATTCCATTTTGCATATTTGTTTGTTGGTCTATTAGACATTACATTAGTTTCCTAAGGCCTCCATAATAAATTAGCACAAACTTGGTGGCTTAAGATAACAGAAACGTATTCTCTCACAGTTTTGGAGGCCAGAGCTCACAATCAAGAGTTCAGTAGAGTCACACACCTTCTGAAATCTCAAGGGAAAGATGTATTCCTTGCCTTTTCCAACTTGTGGTGGATGTTGGCCTTCCCTGACTTATAGTCACATCACTCCGGTCTCTGCCCCATCTTCACATTGTCCCCTCCTCTGAATCTATCTTCTTGTGTGTCTCTTGTGAAGACACTTAACATTGGATCTAAGCTCCATCCAGATAGTCCAGGATGGTCTTCTCATCTCAACGTTAACTAAATCTACAAAGACTGTTTTTTCAAATGAGGTAAAAGTACTAGGTTCCAGGGATTAGACATACATACATCTTTTGTGGGCCACTAGTCAGCCCACTCTAGACATCAAGAGATAAGGTTGAGTGGACAGTGGTATATAAGATTAAAATTTAGGGAAATGGTCAGGTTTGGCAGTGTAAATTTGGAGTTACCATTTTATAGATGTTTTCAAAGCTTTGAAACTGAATGCGATCACTTAGGAAAAACAAACGAGGTCTAAGGATCAAGTCTGGGGCCCCACATAACTTAGAGGTCAGAAAAAGGATTATCCCCTCAAAAGAAAATGGAAATACATGTCCCATGAGGACAGAACCTGCTCTGTTTTGTTCAATATTGTTTGTGATTATCTCAAACAGTACCTAGCATTTAGAAAACACTCCAAAAAACATTTGTCAAATAATGATTTTCCTTGGTTGGATGGTAAAGTAAGGAAAAAACAAAAATGAGGAAGTGAGTATTCCAGAACTGAAGTGAAGAAGATATTTTCAAGAGGAAACTCTTCCTTTCCAGTTGGGAGGTGCATGTTGAGGGGCTCTTATCTACCCCGGCGGCCATGCTGTCCAAGAGCCTGCTGTAGTCCATGCTGGTCCTGGGGTGCAAGAAGACGGCCATGTCCTGGGTGTACCACGGCTGGGCCAACTGCCTCGCCAAGGCAAACGTGCCACCCCTGGAGGTGACTGAGCCATACACTTGCGATATAAACTCCTGGAGCCCATTCTGCTCCTGCTCAAAGAGCAGCTCCCCCTGTGTGGACTTCTGTGCCCTTGGGAGGAAAGTGGTCAGGTGGCCCAGATTTTTGCTTTTTGCCAATCCATTTCCAAAGCCCTGGTGGTCTATTACCAGGAAATATGAATGAGGCTTCAAGAAAGAGACCAAAGGCATCTCATCCAGTATGACCAGACTCTGCTAGTAACTGACCCAGGTCACTGCAAATCCAAAAACTGGGAGGCATTGGTGTGTGTTCTGACTGCCAGAAATTCTACCAATAAGCCCACCGCAATGAGCAGGCTTTGCCTTTACATTAAACTATGGCTGCAAAACATTATGGTTTAAAGAAAAAGGAGGAAGTACTCTTCCAGGTTAAGATGATGTGAATACACACTCAATTTTTCTCCATCCTAAAATCCCATGCAAGTATAATAGATTAGTTTTATTTAATTTCTAAACCTACAAGTGTGAGGAAAATAGAGGAAACAACAGCGACAAAATTTTGGAAGTTGCAAAGCAGATGGATGTGTGATAACTGCCTTAGCATCCCTGAGAAATCCAAATCCCAAGCTAGCAGCAAGGAAAGTTCAAAATCTACATAATTTGCACCATAGCTCAAAAGGATCAGAAATTGGCAACACCAGAAAAATCTAAAAGAGAGTGTGAGAGTTCCTATATAAGGGGCTGTGGGTAAAAGCTGTCTGAGAAACAGTAAGATCCCAGGTCCCTTACTCCAACCTAGAAAAAAAAGAGGGACACTATGAGCCACATGTCTAGTAAATTGCTGAATGCAGACACCCCCGGCCATCTTCCCCAACACAGCTCCCAACCGGCCAGCAGCCAGATATTGATTCTCCAGAAAAGAAAGTGAAAAACTCTTTTCCACAGAATCTGACCATGCAAAGGAAGTGCCCAAAGTAGATGAATTGGCCTTAGATGCATCAATGGCAGTCCAGCCATTTTACTAGGAAGTAAGAGTATTTGGGTGCAGATACAAGTAATTGGTATATATGATAATAGAAATAAGAGCTAGTTCTCTTCAGTTTACTTCTGATTGCTTTACTTTGAGGAGCTTATAGTCTGGGGGAATATGGATACATAAACAGATAATGTTTATATATACTAAAATAAAATGGACTAACTTCTTTTAAAACAGATATTCATTGTATCTTATGGGACCCCAGCTTATGGCTCAGGAAAGACTTTGTTGGGTATATGATGCCTGTGATGACTTAAAAAATGAGTAATGGTTACACAAATGAAGAAGGAAGGGCAAGTATTCCAGATAAAAAGATTTCCATTAGCAAAGGCACAAAGGAATAAAACATCCTGGTGTGAATAGAATACAGCACAGAACCAAGCACAAGAAAGTGTGACACACTCACTTGGCATTACTTAAACCATTCGGTGTTTTCATGGATTGGGCCTGTCTAGTGTGACTGAAGGCCAGAGAAAGTATTAGGCAACTCTCTGTTATCCAAGTGTTAGGTTAATCACCATGAAACAGCAGAGTGAAGAAACAAGGTGCTGAAAACTGTATTCTGGACGAGGTATTAAGGATCTGGAAATCTTAGGGAACCACCAAGATGGTAAGTTCCTTAGTATCTTAAATGCTTTGCCTGCAGATGGACTTAAGAATATTCTGGTTGACTCACGGTTCACATATTATTTTTGAACTAGCATTTAGCCTTGGCTGATATTTGTCTAACTCAGCAATGTTTATATTTGTTCATTTACTAGTTCATCTACAGAAATGTTTAGGCACCCATTGCATTGACATTGTTCATACACAACAGTCCTTGGGGTATTCGTAGTCCAGTGGGAGAGGCAGGCAGATGTTAAAGAAATTATGTGTGATTAAATATATAAATGGTATATTTATATGGTACAAGGTCTCTGCCATATGATACAACCAGAAGGTGCAAATAAGGTCAGCTTCAATCTTAAAAATATTTCATAAGCACAATAGTAATTTTTAGTGAATATTATAAAAAAGATGGGGAAAACAAAACCTTTTTCCTTTATACTTACTCATCTTTAATGAAAATACTAACCATTATTTATCTACTCATCTGAAACTAAATTTTTACTCAAGATGCATCCAGGCCTATTGGTTAGACTTTGCACATACTATAGGGAAAGTATGAGAACATACAGACTCATTTTCGTCTAAGTTGGAAAAAAAGGAGTCTTTGACTCAAATGGAGCTTCTGTTTGGTGAATTAAGAATTAATGGGTCACCATAACCAAATTATTTTAAGTCACAATTTAACTGAAAACCAAGAGGGTAAAAATAGCAAAGACTAAACATATAATATCCTTCT
The DNA here is from genome assembly GCA_029783875.1 of Phataginus tricuspis. Taxonomy (NCBI): domain Eukaryota; kingdom Metazoa; phylum Chordata; class Mammalia; order Pholidota; family Manidae; genus Phataginus; species Phataginus tricuspis. The sequence goes on along the minus strand of JAQQAC010002594.1, from coordinate 600,330 downwards.
TTCTTCATCTTTGCTTCTGGAAGGCGTGTCTTTCCTGAACTATGAATCACTGCCGCAGACCTTGCACATTTGTTCCGTAAGAGCAAAGTACCGAAGCAGCCTAAGTACTCTCACTGTGGGCTTTGCTGCTCTGGAGGGAAAAGGCGCCCGGTCTGAAGTTTGGACAACTCCCCCTCCCCATAGGTGGCACAAAATGGAAACTAATGTTAAAAGAGAAATATTCCACATGGTTTTAACTTTACCTTTCTATGACAACTGTAGGGACTGTGCTAATAAAAGGCAAGATCTTTTGCCTCCGACCCTTCTTGAGCTAGTCTTGTGTATGGCCGTAACCAGCACCACCACAGAACTTTAAAGATCTCAATCCTAAAGGTAAATTAAAACATGGTTCATAAATTGTACAGTTTATGCTTGATATTTTGGCAACTATCACTTCTCTATAAGTCTGGAAATAAAATGAATAAGGCTTGAATTTTGAACCATAATCAAAATTAAGGTTTTCTCTTTGTTTCAAGACTTAGCTTGATTGCTATGGAAGTTTACTGGTTTCCAGATTAATAGTTGTTATACTAACCAAAAATGTTTCAATATTGCTAACAGCAGAACATTGTCAAAAGCCTATGTGTGAATTTAAGTTCTGGTTTTTTTTTTTTTTTGCATTCCCTAAAATTTCTCTGTTTATATGTGCTTCTTGGTTGTTTTACTAAAAAATAAATATTAGTATTGACTTTCTTCCTTTTCTCCTAGGACATTTTCTTTCTACACATGAAACAAAAGTTGCAATGACAGCATCTTCAAGATGCTATAGAAATAAGTTATATACCTTTTATTTTCATATTTGTCTTCCCAGTGATAATTGCTTAAACAGTGATGATAAATTTGTGGTTGGAATTATGACTTTGTATTTATTTGGGCTCATTCAGTGTACAACAGTAACACCTAGTGGACGTTTTTGTCCTCAGAGAAGTATCTTTTCACTACCTTTGAAAGTATGAAAGGTAGTGAAATTGGCTAAGAAATGGAATTTGTATGGTATTACTGATGATTCTATTTCCTCATACTGCTCTGGCGAGCAAAAGTTTGCCCTTATACAGTTCACCTAATATAAAGAATGACAATCAGCCTCGCAATTATTGAGTATTTAAGGTTAAGATACACATTTATTCTGTGCTTCAAATTTAGAATATTATATCAATTGTTTTCTAAAATAGACTTTATAAGTGAAGCAGAGCCAATGTCTGAATTGCAAGTAATAAAAATTCTCAAGAGTTAAGCCACTCATTCTCATTCACATTCCTGTAGGTCTATGGAAAGATGCTTAATAGAGGTAAGGGATGCTGCTGTGATAAAACCAAGGCACAAAAGGAGAAAATAATGTGTGCTCTCCCAGGAGTTGATATGTAAATGCCATTAACAAGGAAAAACCCAGTGCTAATACCAACATTCTCGTTTTCTTTTAGCACAGTGAAGCTGGATTTGTCAGACATTCAATTAAAATCAGTGTGAGAGAGAGGATTTTACACATTCATGGAGAAACATAAATAGCTGCCATTTAAATGCAATTATACAGTACTTAATATTGTTCTACTACTCTTACCACTTCCCTCCCTGGAATAATTTAATCTCATGCCTCCAGCTCTCCTGCTGGGTGGGATTAGAGACCCAGAGGGGCACAGCTGTACAGAAGGGCATCCCATCCCTGCTCCATGGGGCGCCATCCAGCTTGTTCCTAGGATCAGACTCACAGGGAAGATTTAGGATTTAGAACGGTGCAGGAGGAAGGGGCAAAATGGAATCATCTGCAGAGCATTAAAAAAAAAAATCCAGAGGCATTCCTATAGAGCCTCTGTATGTAATCACTCATCTAATTAATCATTTTGCAGTGTGCTTCTATGTCCACAAAGCACTAGTCTGAGCACTGTGGACTGTACAGCAGGGGTTGGCAAACTACAGCCAACATGTGGCCTGTTTTTGAACAGCCTGTGAGCTAGGGATTTTTGTATTTTCAAAGGTTATTAAAAGAGAAAAAAATGAAATAAAAAATGTGTATTGTGAAAACTCAGTTTTTTCCTAGGAGCCTCCTTTAGTCTCACACCTACTATCATACCTGCAACACCTCTGACACCAGATACTTAGGGGTTTTTTCCCCCTGATACCAGCTGAGTGTCCTATGATTTAACTCAACTGTGACACTGTCTGCCTGGAGAGAGCATCAGAGTCCCCACAGGTCAGGGCTCACTCCCAGGAGACTGCCCCACTTCAGACATAGGTCACAGGGGGTAGGCCCCGGGTTCCCTGCAACCTCTGGGCAGCTGAGCTGCAAGTCAGAGGTTCCCACACCTGCTCCTCAGGTTCAATGGGTTTGCTAGAGCAGCTCACACAACTCAAGGAAATGCTAACCTATGTTTACCAAATTATTGAAGGATATAATCAAGGATACAGGTTAATAGCCGGATGAAGAGCTCCGTAGGGCAAGGTCTGGGAGAGTCCTGAGCTCAGGAGCGTCTGCCCCTCTGTATTTGGGCTGTGTCACCTCCTGGCATGTGGATGTGTTTACCATCCTGAAAGCAATCCGAACCCCACACTACTGGGATTTATGGCAGTTTCTTCACAGAGGCATGACCAATCATTCTCTCTACTTCCAGCCCCTCTGCCCTCTCTGATGAAGGCCTGGTGGGGCTGAAAACTTCAAGCTCCTACCAATGGCTGGGTCTTTCTGGTGACCAGCCCTCATCCAGGCACCATCCAGGAGCCTACTTGGTCACCTCATTAGGAAAAAGACACTCCTGCCACACAGGAAATTAGAAGGGTTTCAGGCCTCTCACAGAAAAAGCCTACTAATGCCTGCTCTATAAAGGGATTTAAGACTCGGTGAAGTTAGGATCTAGAAAGGAATGTAAAATAATGACAATAATAACAAACACAACATTTTTGACCATTCACTGTGTGTTAAGCCCTGAGTTAAGTGTATCACATTCATTATCTCATTTAATTTTCATCAAAATACCTATGAGATAGTTATGAGTGCCATCAATTTTTTCAGTGAAGAACCTAAGGCTTAAAAAGGTTGATAACCAAAATCACATAATGACCAGTCCTAGGATTCAAATCTAGGCTGTCTGACCCAGAACCCTTAATCACTCAGTTCAGGTATGTGGATAAGATGACAAAAGACAGAAAGTGGTAGGTTTTTCAAGAAACAGAACATAAAAACAAAACATGCTGTGGAAAAACAGAGGGTTAGGGTTCTAGAAGGATGTTCAGGGAACATTTCATGGACAGGGCAGCTTTTAAATTGGGTCTTGAAAGATGGGAAAGATTTAGTCACTGTGGTGAAGGTCCAGCTATGGAGCAGCTTAGAGGCGGAAGCCCTGCGGGTGTTGGAGGAACCACGAGCCCCACCTCACGGATAGAGAATGCGCACGCTGGGAGTCCTGGGGGATCAGCAGGAAACAGAGATTAGAGGGAGGTTGTGGATGGTGTCCAGTGCTGAACTAAGGGAAGAAAGAGAATGGAAATAAGTGTGATCGAGCATTTGTGATTGATAATTGGCACAATCAGATACTCTGGGGAGGTTAATCTGACAAGGATGTATTGCATGGATTAGACAATGGAGAGTTAGAGGAGGAAAGTAAGTTGAGACTATTAACAATAATCCAGATGATAATGATGTGAACTACAGAGGAGACAGTGAGAACGGAGTAGTAGATAGAAATGTAGAGTCCTGTTAAGGTCTCCACCGGACATTCCTTCCCTGGTAACCAAGTAACGCCCACACTAGCCCAGGAAGGCCATTTAGGCCAGCCAATCACAGTCCCTCCCGCTTCCACGGGCCCCTCAGGCTACATATTGCCTTTTCTTGACATTGTGATTCTAATATTCTCCCAGCTTTGTGCCAACACACACACGGCACACGCACATCTGTTTTACTGACTAAAGGTCCCCATTTTTGTTCTTTTGGCAAAGTTGCTCTTTGATATTTATTTCAACGGAATTGCATCTGAATAAAAACGTCAACGTTTGGGGGTTGAGTGGAGAGGTGGAGGGAACAATGCGCACACAGTGTGATTCACCAGATCTACAGGCATTGTCCTCCCGCAGATGATGACGTCTGTGCATAGCCCGACAGCTCGCCCTGCCTGACATGCGGCCTTGGTTGGGCCCATCTGTCAGTTCATCACGTAACAAATTGAGGGCCTATTCAGAAAGGAAATTAAGAAATGAAAATGCACTCTCTGCCCTTAAGAAGCTAAGTGTTTAATAGATAAATGTAATATACATAGCAAATGACTACAGAACATTCTAATATAGCTACATACTAACATTACCCAATTATATTCCTTCAGAACACTTGAGGAATGAATTTTTTAAATATCTAAATAATATGATATGAGTTGGTGAGTGTAGGAAAAATTAGGAGTTCTATGGCCAGGGTCCTCACCTGATACCACTGTGCACATGGGATGAGGCAGTACTCAGCCTACTGCGCAGGCGCACGCTTGCATACCCGTTGGCAATAAGCCATTACTGCGGGTTTTGTTATAAACAGAGTTCCTCTAGTGCTAAGAGCGGAGCCTCGGTAATAGAGTAGAAACTGGGGAGCAGAGGCAGAGCCTGGAGTGGAGGCAGCACCTAGGGCACAGGCTGGAGCCAAGGCAGAGACTGAGACGGGCTTGCTGCGCACAGGCGGACGTGATTCTAGAGCTTGACCTGCCACGGTGAGAATAAAGCTTGGTATGAGTCCCTTTTTACACCCAACATCGGTTGTCATTTCCTGTCTCACTGAATCCATAGTGAACTTGCCTGGGGCTGAAGCCCTCAGGTGAGACAGGTGCCCACTCTTTCACTCTCCCTGTATATCCAAGCACTCTTTATTTCAACCATCTCAAGTAGGAAACTTCTTTAAAAATATGCTATCACTACTACCACTTCTTAACATATCTGGACTTTACTGGAATGAGGCTGTCCCAAAGGGTAAGATATGGTTTGGTAAATCTTGAGAGTGACACCAAGCATGGAGGGGCACCGTTACCCGGAGATGGCCTATGAATGCCTGAAGACAACGAGGAGGGATGAAAATAGGGCTGGAGGTAAAATACACGCAAAAGCCCAGAAAGGTCCTAGGAAGCCCTGGGCTGAGAGTGTAGGGTGAGGACCCGAGCCCCGAGAGGCACTGGGCTAAAAGCTCCGGGGTGAGAGAATGTGCAGGCGCCGGAGCTGGCGAGTCAGGCTGTTGAGTTGGAGGAGTAGGTCCTTGGAGAGATGACGTCTGGCCCGGCCTGCCAGTGGGAGAGGAGCCCCTTAAAGCGTGACGCCAAATTGCATAGCCACAGTCAACTGGCCATAAATCCCAAAAAACTGGATTGATAGATGTTTCGGGACGACGATACTAGCAAATCTAAATGCATGCATGCTGAAAGGATACCTAATAGTGAAAGAGCCAAGCTAATCAGATAAGAATCACCAGGTATATTCTGATGGGGGTGAGTTCTGACTCGGATTTGGGTTCTCCTATTCCAGGACTTCTTTGTTGCTGCCCAGTCTTCTGCCCTAGTTCCCGGCCGAGGTGACGGCCTCCCTCTGCCCTCCTGTGCCTCTGAATCCCAGGCCCGACCGTCCTCAGTGCACCAATCATCACTGAGCCCACGAGGAAGGCCTCCAGCAAAGGAAGCAAGCAGGATGGTAGGGCAGCTATGCTGAGGGCCTTCTGGTTATTCACCAGACGCTGCTTATTTTACTTTGTGGATTTACAATGGCACAGCTGTGTTTCAATTTCTCTTGTAAAGCTCGCTGCAGAGAAATATCACAAATTAAAACCAACAAAAAGAGACCACAAATTACTTTACCAGTTACCCTCAAGTTGAGAGTCTATAGATTACAACCAAATCTTAAAGTGGCTTGACGGTCAAGTGTATTATTCTGTAGCTGAAGTGTCTATCTGAAGACCTAAAGCAGGTGATGTTTTCGGCCCAGATCCAGAGTTAAAACTTACGTAATATAATGTAGGCCTACCTTCAGTTTTATGAGAATTTCTGTTAAGCTTTTGGGGGGTTGGACTATATGCTGTCATTCTGCACCTTCACAGAATACATTTTTCTGTGATGGCACTTCCCTTATATGCTTCTCTTCGTCGGCAGTAACTATCCTGAGTTATTTATAAACTGCTGTCAAATTCTCAAACTCTTCTGTCTTTAGCATACTGAACTTGATTCTTACTTTCTGCCTCTCCCTATGGAGAGAACCGATGATCACAAAGCTCTAAGAGGCCCTTGATGGACTTGTGTGGTAGGAGGGAGCCTGTGGGGAGAAAGGAGGGATTGGGCAGCAGAGACACAGAAATGGTTCCTGGCTAAATGGCTTTACCTGGGAGTCGCTGCAACCACGTGACACCTCTGTGCAAGCCTGTAAGAAGGGAGGGTTGGCAGAGTGCCACGCTGCAGGGCTGGTCACCAAGGAAGAGTGATGGCTCCTGTAGACAGGCAGCAGGGATTTGCAGTCTCTTCAGGAATGCTGTCATGAGCCGCCTTTGCCAACTTCTTAGGTCAATGAAGGGGGCACGCAAAACCACATGTACATCTCCAGGTGAGATGCACAGAAAAAAAAGTTTCCTCTCCCTGTATCTAGGAGATCTGGGTTCTAGTACTGATTTGACTAAGAACCCACTGTGTTGCCCAGAGTAAATTCACTTAGCATCTACGAGTTCGTTATGTTTTGTGAAGAGGGGATCAGAGTAAGTAATCCCGCAGCCCTGAAACGTTCTCGGCCCGCCCTCTCTCAGTGTATCTAGTAGTCCTGACGGAAGTGAAAGTCTGGTGCAGCGGTGCTTCTAAGGCTTCTGTTGTCTAGTAATGCGTATAACTGAGCCGAGGCCTTTAGTTTGTGGGATTAACAGGAGGCACAGAATAACTGTGTCATCAGAAACAAAGTGCTTGGAAAAGACATTTCCCCTAAGTAAATTAAATATCACTGCTCAAAAATAATAAAATGCTAAAGAAAGAAAATATCAACACCACTACAAATCAACATCTGAGTAACAGCTCTAGAAAACATCTGGAAAATAGTATTAAGTTAACAAACCACCAGATAAAATGTTTGATTTCCCAGTCAGTGAAGTTACTAACTGCAAAAGCAGTTAAAAGGCCTTATGAGGAATAATATCTTGGCACTGGAGGAACAGCAAGAAACCCAGCTGTTTGCACTTGCTCTATAACAAGTGCCAACGTACACATTGTAATCCCCACAGTCTACTGCGGCCTGAGCAGCAAACTGCATAATATGATGGAAAATCCTGATTGGGTAGGAGTGATCAGGCTACGGGGACTAAATAACAGGCAAATGCCTCTTTTTACTATAACAGCCCACTTCCAGGGCAAGTTTTTGTGAAATGTTTCTTGCTATATATGCATTCATTTGGTTTTACTAGAAATTTATATCATGGCCTGGAAAGAACGTCTATTTCCAGGCAAGAGTCTCCTAAACCATAACAGATGTTAGAAACAGTATGCGATTGGTGGAGAAAGAAGAGGAGGAGATATCAACAAGGACGCTCAGTGACAGGGAGGAAAAGAAGGCCCCCTGCATGAGGGGACAAGGAGAGAAACTGATAAGCTCCCTAAAGCTGGATCATGTGACTCCTTCAAACTCCACGCCTTAGAGGATCAGAGGATCACACCCATCTGCAATTGAGATTTTGAAAGAGACTAAGGTGAAATTGTGAGGCAAAGGGAAAAGGAGGGAGTGTTCAAACACCAGGAGAATGTGCTTATTTGAAATGGTATGTAAGCACTCATTGAAATCAGCAGTTCTTTGGAATTTAAAAGGCAAAATCTGATCAATTTTGTTACCATTCATTCAACGATTAGTTGTTAAACTCCTTACTATGTATCAGGAAAGCTTTTAGGTGAGGATGGGGTAGGGAGAATAACAGTAGACAAAACCCACAAGGGCTGCATGAAAGACTCACTATTTTGGTAACCTCATGAAGAAATGATGGATCATACCTACATAAGAGTTATGAACACAAACAAAAGATATGTAATGAAAGGGTTTCCTCTCCTTCCTTTATACACTGGAAAAGATAATGATCAAATAACCGCGAAAACAAACATAAAATTGCAACTGTTACGCATGCTGCAAAGGAGAGGTAGATGGTTCTATGACAGAATCACTAGAAGATCAGAACTTGTCAGAGATAAGAGATGGCTTCCTTGAGGAAGGGATATTTGAATTTTCACCTGAAGGCTGAATGGAATTGGTAAGTGTTGCCTTGCAACAAAGAATTTAAAGGCAGAGACATAATAGTGAAACAGAGGTAGAGTTTTCCTTGAATACACTCCAAGGGAGGAGCAGGCCAGAGTCAAGATAGACAAAGGCCCTGAACTTTTAGGAGAGCATCTATTATCCTGATCTAGCTGGGAGGCACTTCCTTTGCTTGACAGGGTGAGATCATTTGATTGACAGCTCTACTTACACACCTAGTCCTCTTAGTGCACATGTCTTTTCCCAAAATGCACACAGAAAAGCCTGTGGTGGGTGAGGAGTAAAAACCACAGTTTTATTTCAATGGAATTATGAGGAGGTGTGGTTTGGTGGTTCTTAGTTTTGTTCCATTGCATCACTTTGGGACCTGGCTGGGACCTGTTTGGCCTGGTCCTGAAGTCATCTCCCTGCAAAGCCTGTAGTCTTCACTGGTACCCCCACCTGGGCAGTCTGGGCAGTTTTTTCCCTTGAGCCTTATCATTCCCTTCCCCAGATGCTCATGCCATCTTTCTGCCTAACAGAGGGTGGTTAGGTGAAGGAGGGGCTGGGATGGAGTGAGGAAGAGTTCTCTAGGAAAAAGTCAAGAGAAATGGAGTGATCAAACAGCTGCAAGGCCAGTGTTGAGGGATGGAGAGCGTTTGTATAGAGTTTGCTGCAAATTGAAACCGGAAAAAAAATGTAAGTGCAAGATTTGCACTCTATAAATCATATTTATCTTTACTTTCAAATCATTGAAGGATTTTTTATTGAGGATAATATGATCAGATTTGGTGTTGAGAAGCTCCCCCTGGCTGCAGTGTGTAAAATGGTTTACAGGAACAAGAATGGATGCAGATAGGTTAGTCAGTAGGCTGCTTCAGTGGTCCAGGTGGTGGAAGGCCATAGCTTGCATTAGGGAGCTGGTGATGGTGGAGGAGTCGGAGTTTCAACAAGACTCAAAGCCAGTATGCAGGAAACATGTTAGGTCTATGATTGGGCAGGGGGTTGCTTACAGTCCCAAAAAGCCACATTCTTTTTTCAAACAAGAATTTGCTTTGCAGGATGCAGAAAAAATGACAATGGCATTCTAAGAAACACAAACAACCAAGGAACCCTATCAAGTCCTTTCTTATTCACATGAATTTGTGGTTTTGGCCAATTACTTATTGATGAAAATGATGACATAAAAGGAGAGGGAAATACAGGGAAACCCATAGTTGCTTTTCTCCTTAGTCCTTCTGTGGAGAAAATGGGAGTTTCTGACCAGGATTTCTGCCTGGCCTTAATAGCACCCATTGTATATATGTAAAAGCCTGTTTGCACATCTATGGGATGTTTACTAGGGACAGAGCGGTTGGTGAGTCATGGAGTACCTGCCCAGGGAAGGGGGTGGAGCGGAAACAGCCATTCTCACCTCGCCTGAGTTTTCGGGTTCAGAGGAATCCTGTCGACTACCGTCAGATGTAGATACACAACTCCCTGTCTCCTCAAATGAGACCAATGGGTAAACATCTTTATTTAAGTTGGCCCACCGTGCTGGAATTGTCTGAAATGTTATATACTGGGAATGTGGAGCCGAAGGATTCTAGAATTGGTTGAAGAATATTTTAATTACTTTGGTTCCAAATCATCCTACTTTGTAAATTAACACTTAAAGTATATTGCTTTTTCTAACTACCAAGAAGTAAACCATATTTCATTCATTTAATTTTTATACTCGCATGCATTCCCTTCAGATTAATTGCATTATAAAACTCTTCTCATTAATCACGCTCCTCTGCATGTCCAGTAGTCTTCTCAAGTCGGGGCACATCACCACCTTGTCCACCAGATGGCGATGGAAGCCCACTCTCGCCACAAAGGAGGAGGAAAAAATTAGTCAAGACAGAAGGGGGAGGTGGGACTTCCTAATGTTTTTAAACCTAAGTGTTAAATAGAAAAGGGCAGTTGCATTTTAGAGCCTCAGATATTGGGCTTTAGAAAGACACGTTAACGACAAAGTGTTTTTAGTAATCTAATTAGATTATATTTCTGGTGATTTTAATGAAATAAGATGGCACTGAAAGACCACTGCCTGGGTTGAGTTTGCTAAGATATATATTTTTAAGTTCTCAGTAATCTGCTTACTGAAGTTTATCAGCTTGGGGAAGAAAGAGAAAGTGGCCTTCTTCAATGTACTGAAAGGTCTTACACTTTTTGGAACCCAGCTAAGGCATGCGAAAGAAAATCCTTAGTGGAGATCATCAGATGCTGGAGACTGGACCACATATCTTTGAGTCTGGAATCTGGAGTCTTTTAGGCAACCCTCTCTTCTTCCTCTATGACTGCCCCCATCTTCTCATCCTATTCACAGAATTATTGAGATAATTGGGGTCTTGGGGGTTTCAATCTTTTTGCATTTCAGAGTTCTCATCCAGAGAATTATTTTTTAAATGCCTACGATTTTGTGAGAACAAAATATACCTAAAACAATTCCAGGCACACAGGAGGTGATCAAAAAATGGCAACAATTATTATTTTTACCTCCAACTTTTACCTTATTTTAAAGGTGAACATGTTATTAATTATAGTGATTTGTGTAAGTTCTTAACATTTGTGCTTAATTGATCATGGAACAAAATTATGACAATACCCATTAGTTTACATATGTGCAAATAAACTATGAAAACGTCTTTATTTTGTATCTACAAAGAACTCATGTATTTGCAACCATTCAAGTTTTTAGCTTCTTTAACCTGGTTGACTGATTACAACAAAACACACACATGCACACAGACACACGGACACAGACACAGACACACACACACAAGAAACGTCACCTAAATCCAGAGTAAGCCTCAAAACACATATTTTCCAAGCTCCAGTTGAAGGGAGAAACTAATAGATACCAAACTTGCTAACTTTCTCTGCCTTAGTTATAGAGAAAATATATGGATTATATGACCTGGTTTCAGCTCCACAAGTTACAGCTCCATTGGAGTTCCATGGAAAACAAAGGAAAAACTCTTTTTGTCTTGGAAAGTAGACAAGAAATCCTCACCTTTCTTATATATTGTAAATCTCCCGGAGGCAAGAAGGAAGAACCAATGGGCCCAGAGATGCCTTTTGGGCTGTTTTGGCACCATGAGGCCCAGTGTCTGGGGGGGGCCCATTCAGTCAGAAGTAAAGCTTCCTACAATACCTCTGTACTACCTTTCCTCTCTCCCAAGCTCCCTACTCATGACAGCTAAAATCCCCCTCCTCTTCTTTCAGTCTCCCAGTCCCTGTTGTTCTCTCACAGTTTTGCTTCTACTTTGTTCTTCACCTTCTTCCCACGTGGTGTAAAAGTTGAAAAGCTATCAATTCTTGTGTCCCTGCACACCAACCACATATAGAGGACACCAAAGGCCTCCCATTTCTCCCCTTGGTAAGAAGCATGTGCCAACCCTTAGAATGTATACTTCTCTCTTCCTGCATTTTTTTTCTCCAGAGAAATTTTCTCAGAGGGAATTTCTAAGGAATACTATCCCCTACTTTGTTATACTTAAAAGGAGAAAATCTCGTGGGAGAAATTCCTGTTTAAAATAACCCTCTCCCATATCAATTTCCTATAGCTCAAGCTCCATAATGTGGTATAAGTCTGCTAGAGTAATGATAAAGGCTGGTTTTAGTCTATTACATAATAACTGTGTACAGGAACTAACTTTCTACTTTTCATTAGTGAAGAAGAAAGTTGTTATAAGAAAAAGCCTTTTTGAAAGAGATTGTGAACCAAGAAAATAAAGAAAATCTTCTTCAGTCCTTGAACAAAATGTAGAGGAAAGAAAAGAACCCCACAGGAAGGACATTGTATTAGTTGACTAGGGCTGCAATAACAAAATACCACAGACTGGGTGGCTTAGACAATAGAAATTCATTTTCTCACAGTCCTTGGGCCTAAAAGCCCAAGAAAAGGGGTCAGCAGGTTTGGGCTCTTCGAAGTGCTCTCTCTTTGGCTGCAGATGGCACCCTCTCGATATGCCCTCACAAGATCTTCCCTCTGAGAACACAGGTGTACGTCCTAATACCCTCTCTTATCAGGACTGACTGAGTTAAGGCCTATTCGTATGAACTTGTACCTTAACTGCGTCTTTGAAGATCCTGTCTCCAAAGACACCACGAAGTTATTAGGGGTTAGAACTTCAACATACCAATCATGAAGGGACACAATTCAGCCATAAACAGAGATTTACATTTTATTGGCATTTTAGTTGGATGTGTTTTTAAAGACTTTAAGGATATTAATAAAGTTTTTGTAATTATTGAAAATATCACAACAAATGAAGTCCAAATGGCAAATAAAATGACAGGTTATGGAATCTGGAATTGAGAGAAAATGTAGAGCGTGTGTAGTTGAAGTTCCCTCCCAATGTGGGGAAGCCTTTTTCAGGATTCCCAGAATCTGGTACTTGAACATATCTTATGTATCTAATTAAACTCATTTGTCCTTGTTCTGACATCTGAAGCAACAGAGCTACCACTCTTCAGTAGAAAGTTTTCAAATATTTTAGGGAGTTTACCATTTCTCATGGTCTTATCTTCTCTAGTCCAAAACTCCTCAAATTTCTGGACTTTTTTTTTATGACAAGCTTTTAATTTTATTATTATTTTTTTTATGACAAGCTTTTTAAATATCTTGCCATCATAGTGTCATCTCTAACTGAATTCATATGTTTGACTTTTTTTAAATCTGGCATTTTTGGGGGGAGAGAATTGTTTTCACACAATTGATTTTTTCATGTGATTGAAAATGTATCTTCTCAAATAGTAAAAAAAAAAGTAACTAAATCCTCTGTAATGCAGAAACATCCTTCTTAGGATATTTGAACTTACATAGTTTCATAAACAAAAATAAATCTACTTCCTATATCAACTTTGCTTGCTGCCAGCAGATGGCACTGAAGACTGTGAGTAGTAATTTTAGTCTAGATGGGTGCTTCCCAGCCTTCATGTCATGGCACAGCTAGAATATGAGTATTTTTGTGAAGTAAATAGGCAAAGGTGTTGCTGCCAAAGTTGCCTAGCCTGGGGATCACCCAAAGGCCCCCTCAGCTGTCCCACCATCTAAGGAGGACTGATATTTTGTCACCTCTTTTAATGCATTGCAGCCCACTGTGGGTCCACCATGCAGGTTGGGAAGTTCTGACCTAGGTCATCTTCTCACTAATTTGGAACCTTTTATTAGCTTAATTTTTAAATGTATTTTATACAAATTAATCCCAACACTTATTTCAGTGAGAAAGCAGTGAGAATTTTGAAGGCATTTTGAATGAGAAGATGTAAAAGCAGAGACTTAAGACTGGAAACATAATAATGAGATACACTGTGAAATGGGACAGAGCATTTGAAAGCAGGAACAATTCTGATGGAAAAAGAGTCAACCATGCCGTTGTGAGGATGCCATTTGCAATAGACTGAACTGTGTCCTATTTAGAAGCCCTACCCCTCCATATGACTGTATCCGAGATGGGCCTTTCAGGAGGTGATGAAGGGTAAATGAAGTCGTAACGGTGGAACTCTGATCTGATTGAACTGGCACCCTTCTAAGAGACACCGGAGAACTGCCCCTCCCCCCGCCGTGCCAGCACAGTGAGGAGGGGGCGGTCTGTAGACCAGAGAGGCTGTCGCCAGAACCTGACTGTGCTGGCACCCTGATCTTGGGCTTCCAGTCTCCAGACTGAGAGAAAGTAATTGTTATCTAAGTGGCCAGTCTATGATATCTTGTCACGGCTGATACCCTATCTTTCTACAGCAAACAAAAATCAGCAAGAGGAAAGGTAATTGACAAAATGGAAACATTGCTGAATGTGTGGTAAGGTGATCAGTGACAACACTGGGCATCCACCAACCATTAGGAGGAGGTGGGTCAGTACCTTAAAGGCCTAAGAAAGCCCTGCTGCTGCACAAAGTGGGGGAATGCCAGGCCCACTTCAGTCTGTGCCGCACTGATGGGAGTGCTGGCAGGTGGGGTACACTGCAGCGACTGAGTGGTCCCCATAGGGTCATCAAAGCTGATTCTTTCCTTCTTCAGTGGACTTTCAAATGTAAATAACAAGGTGCCCTTTGGGAATCTCATTACTCAACATGCAGCCCATGAATCAGGCTTCATCATTGCCTGGGAGCTCATTAGAACTGCAGAATCTGAGAACATCCCAGGCCTGCCGAATCAGAAACAAACGTACTTTTACCAGCTCCTCGGATAATTCACATGCACATTAAAAATTGAGAGGCATGACTTCACAACTAAATGTCAGCAAAAAAGAGAAGGGCAAGCTTGGTTCTAAAGTTTCAATAAACTGGCTTACCTTTGTTTGGTGGGCATGCTTATGTGGCTTAGGAGGGTAAGTTCATCTACTTACTCTGGACTTGTGAATATTGGGACTTAAAGAACAATGTAGTATTGGGAACGTAACCTGTTCCTCATGTGTAAACGGTTTCTAAGGTTCTAAAAATGGGTTGTCTATCCCCACTGTCTCCTAAAACAGAATGAAGATCATAATTTGGTTTTTCTTTTGTAATTGAGAGAGTCAAGGCTATGACTATCTGTATGTATTTATGTGCTTATATATCTATACTTACAGGCATATATACAGATAGATATCTCCTTAAGAGCTTTCAAGTTACATAGTAGGTGCTCAGTAAACAAGAGCTCCCTGCATCCAGTTCCCTTCAGAATACCAGATTAGAAATTCTCAGATGGCAGAGACTTGTGGGCTGTTTATCATATTCCCAGTGGAATATATAGAGCTATTCAATTTAGTTAATTGCTTCAGCCTGCTGTGCATTTTCAGTTCTTCCATTTTTCCAGTTTTGTCTTTCCTATGCTTGTTCTGCCAAGTAATAGTGATTGCTACTTTTAGCATGCCTTTATCAACAGAAGTTCTTCTTCTCCTGCCTTGTGATGGTTTCTACCTGTTGTGGGCTGGATAAGTGGGTAACAGCAGAAATTACAGAATATCTAAGATAACAGCCAAATATCCTTAGTAGGAACTTGAATTTCCTGTCAGTGCAAAGGTTGACTGTGTGGTAATTATTTGCCTAATAATTCCATCTACTTTTTTTCTTTTAGGATCCTAGTTGTGTCCTAGACAATAGAGACTTAAATGACAGTTATATGACATCAACACAAGGCATCAAATAATACAAATATTAGTGAAATTATTTCTTCCCATCATATTATGAATGGTGGAAGCCAACTTAGAATACCATAATGGAAAGAAGCAGCAAAGATTCACAAGGAGCAAAAAAATAATAACATAGCAAGTTTGTAGGAAAAAAAAATCAGTAAATCCAAACACAAGAAAGGCAGTAGGAATATTTGTAAAAGATCCTGCATAGGATCTTTTGGGATAGATTATATCTTGCTCATCTTTATATCCCCAATAACTGGCCTACTGAAAATGCAATGAATGTGTAAATAGATCAGATAAAGGAGGAGAAAGAACAAAACTGTTTCTTCATATTGGGAGAGGGACAGCTAATAGGGAAGGAATGCCACTAAAAGAGAAAAGATGTTCTACCAAAGTCAAACATGTTAAAAATAAGAATAATAAAAAAAAAGAAATGGTCTGAGGAAGATGGGAAGCAGGCTACAACAGAGCAAGAACTGGACTGGCACTTGAGACAGAGAGGAACCCAGCAGTCCAAGGCCCCCACAACTTGTCATAGAGAACAGGAGTCCTGAGTTGGGGGTGACAATTAGTGGCATATCTGTCAGAATTTCCTTCCTGCACCTGTGGCAGGGCTTAATTTCAACTACAGAACTCTTTCTCATTGAACGCGGACTTGGAGTCAGCATTTGCCTTAACAAGGTGGCCATCGGACAACCTGAACTGACACAGGCACTACCGTATCTGGCGCTCCTGATACAGGAGTCACAGTACAACTATCACTTTTAATGACTGGCAGAAGATTGGAGAGATGTCCCGAAGGAAAGGACCATCACTTCCCAACGTAAAAAAGAATGAACCAATTGAGTTTAACTTTGCTATTCAAAAGCAGTGCTTCTTCTATATTCCTGTGCGTGAGAATCACCACAGAGATTGCGGTGGGGTCCCATCGCTACAAGTAAGTCTAGGCTGGGATGTAATCATTTCATTTCAAACACTTTCAGATCCAACATTCTGAAGAATACTGGAACAAATTCTCAGGATGTACAACTGAAAATCCTTTGATAAGCAAAATAGTACATCATAATTTAGCATAGCTGTAGGAAGAAAAATGTAAATTAACCCAGTATAGTTTGTAATGAGTACAACAAAGATTTGGGAGGTAAACAGACTTTGGTTTGATCTCTGGTTCTATTTTCAGGTTCGTGATTTTTACTAAGATTACTTTAATTCCCTAGGTCTTAGTTCTCTCTGGTAAAATGGGGATAAGAAAAATATTCCAGACTTATTGTGAGAACTAAATGGAAGAAAGTACATCGACAGTGACTAGCACACCATCAAGTATTCATTCCATCCTTTATCCTCATCCTCCCTTTCTTCACTAGCAGTCATGGAACCTAAAACAATAAAGTGAAATAACTTTTTAATAAATGTTAGGACTTCTCATGTAGGGTCTGTCATGCGAAAGATTCTTATAAACATGGGAGAAAATACTATGCTGAATTAGTGTACAAGTGGAAGTAGCTGAGGTGATAAAGATTATGGGGAAGATCTGTTAAAACATAGGGTCCCAGTCCTCCTCTTAAGGAGAACCTCCTAAAAAGACAGGGTTCCCCTTCACTCCATGTATCTGATTAAAATGGGCTTTGTATACCCAGGGGGGTACATTCCAGGGGCAGAAAGCCAATTGTCTAGTTATTGCCTTACCTTCATAATGGTAGCCATTAATCCAGAGCATGTTTTAAAGCCATTTTTCAAAGAACTCCCAGCAAATGCTGGAACCTGTAATTGCGTATTCTCCTTGATAAAGCAGAGTGTCAACTTTTGTTCATATGTGTTTTAGCTGTGGAGCAGCTGGAAAGAAGGAGGAAAACAGCTATGCCCCTTTTGTATATATGAACATGATGTATAGTTGAAAATAATTAAAACTCAAAAGTACAAATCTGAGATTCAAGATGGCAGCCTGAGAGGTGACACGGAGAACTCCTCCCAAAACCGCAAATAGTACAAAAATATAGTTAATTAATACAACTAACTCTAAAACAGCAAGAAGAAAGAAGGCTGAACCAGACTGCATACACACCTAACAAACAGAGCAGACCTCTCGAAACAGGGTAATGTTCGAAAGCCTTAATCAGGCGGGACCCAAGCCCCTCCCCCACCCCAGCTCACCGGCGGAGGAAGAGAAACAGATCGGGGAGGGGGTGGGAGCCTGGGACTGCTGGACACCTAGCCCTGGAGATCTCCTTTGTGAGTGGAAGCCTATACTGTGTGGTGCTCTGGATGTTGGGGAGCTCAGACAGGTGGAGGGCCTGGGAGACTGACATTCCAACCATTTGTGGAGGAGGGGATCCACACCTGGCCGCTCTGTGTCAGAGGAAGGTTGGACGGTCTGAGAGGCTTCCTAGCAGTGAGAGGGCTGCTGAAGGGGTGGGGTTTGCACAGAGTGGGCTGTGCGGGAGAAGGGAGAGCTGGACAAAGTTGTCTGGGTGCGCCTGGCCCAGCTGGTTGGGAACTTTGAAGAGATTCAGGTGCTCCTTCCCCCTGGAAGCCTACTCAGCTCTGAGGCCTCCAACTGTGACACACAGCCTGCTGAGCCTTCCTACTGGCATGCAGACACCTGCTAGCAAAGCAGCAGTCACTGCGCTGGCATGAGGCCAGGCAGATGGAGGCCCCACCTACAACAGCTAGAGATGCAAAGCACAGAGGCTTACATGTGTGTGCTTGGCCCACTGGCTCTGACACTGGAGACACGCACTGCAGACGAGAATCAGGAAACAGTTCTTTCCTCCCCCCAGGCACCAACTCTGCTCCCATATGACCCCCAACCTCACTCTAGGGGCTGAGCAGCTCCAGAGACTGGAGTTTCTGCACACTAGTGGGCACCACATAGAAATATGAAACATCAAAAGAACATGGTTCAGACCAAAATCTGCCAAACCCCAGAAAAAGGTCCAAATGAAATTGAACTCACCAATGTTTCTGAAAGAGAGTTTAAAATAAAAATTATAAACATGTTTATGGAGGTACAGAAAAATATTCAAGAACTCAGGAGTGAATTTAAGTCAGAGATTCAATCATTAAGAAATTCCATATCTGAAATGAAACATACAATGGAGGGATGTAAAAGCAGATTAGATATAGTAGAAGAGATGGTAAATGGAAAAGAAATTAGAGAAGAGGAATACAAAGAAGCTGAGGCTCAGAGAGAAAACAGAATCTCTAAAAATGAAAGAATATTGAGAGAACTGTGTTGACCAATCCAAACAGAACAATATTCGCATTATAGGAGTACCAGAAGAAGAAGAGAGAGAAAAAGGGATACAAAGTGTTATTCAGGAGGTAATTGCTGAAAACTTGCCCAATCTGGGGAAGGAGATAGTCTCTCAAGCCATGGAAGTGCACAGATCTCCCAACACAAGGGACCCAAGGAAGACAACATCAAGACATATAATAAATAAAATGGCAAAGATCAAGGATAAAGACAGACTTTTAAAAGCAGCTAGAGAGAGAAGAAAGATCACATACAAAGGAAAACCCATCAGGCTATCATCAGACTTCTCAACAGAAACCTTACAGTCCAGAAGGGAGTGGCATGATATATTTAATGCAATGAAGCAGAAGGGCCTTGAACCAAGAATACTGTACCCATCAAGGTTATCATTTAAATTTGAAGGAGGGATTAAACAATTTTCAGATAAGCAAAAGGTGAGAGAATTTACATTCCACAAAACACGTCTACAGTGCATTTTGGAGGGACTCCTATAGATGGAAGTATTCCTAAGGCTAAATAGATGGGACCCAAGGGCTAGACAAAGAGTACAGAATATGATTCAGAACATACAGAGAATGGAGGAGGAAGAAAAAGGAGGAAAAAAAATGTTTTAGGTTGTGTTTGCAATAGCATACGAAGTGAGTTATATTACACCATTAGATAGGAAGGGAATTACCCTTGAACCTTTGGTAACCACGAATCTAAAGCTTGCATTGGCAATCAGTACGTACCTATCAATAATCACCCTAAATGTAAATGGTCTGAATGTACCAATCAAAACACATAGAGAGGCAAGACTTGTGGGAAGATGGCAGCGTGAACAGGGCGGCAGAAATCTCCTCCCAAACCTATATATATCTATGAAAATACAGCAAATACAACTATTCCTAAAAGAGAGACCAGAATACACAGGAAAGCGCACAGCGTGCAGCTACACCTGAGAGGACATGGCACCCTGCGAGGTGGGTCAGATACGGAGCTGCGACCCAGTGGGACCCGAGCACTCACCCACCCCAGTGCACCGGCGGGAGGAGAGGATTCAAAGTTGGGAGGGAGTGGAAGTACACCCCGCAAAATAACCAGCCCCAGTGATCTGTGCTGGGAGCGCTGACACACATCACGCGGTGTAGCAGAGATTGGAGAGACAAAGGGTGCAGGATCTGAGCAGGGAATGCACCAGGGTCCTTGCAGCCGGCTCCTGGGAAGGAAAGAAAAAAAAAAGAAAAGCGTGTGCTTTTCTCAGCGTCTTAAAGAGACAGGAGCCAAGCAGAAGAGCCGGATCGCCCCGGCACACTCAGCCCAGCAGGCTGGGAGTCCTGGGGAGTTTTGGACCCCTTAGCTAGCGACTGAGAAAGGGTGGCCGCACTTAGACTTCCCAAAGAGATCAACAGCCTCCCATTCATTCCCACCCGGGCCAGAGCTATAAAGGGACCTGCGGAGAGGCGCGGCCATGGCTGCGGAATACTGGAGCAACAGCGCCACCTACAGCATCCCCACAGAATCTACTCCCAGTGGGCTTTTTTTTGTTGTTCTTGTTTTTTCTTCTCTTTCTTTTTTCTTTTCTTTTTTTTCTTTCTTTCTTTTTAAAGTCTTAAAGAGCCCAGCTGACATACGTGGCAACTACCAGCAACCATACCTATAGCCATGAAAAGACAGAGGAATATGGTCCAGACTAAGATCAACCAGACAACCGCAGAGAGGGAGCCTGAAGGGATGGAAATGCACAATTTTCCTGAAAAAGAATTCAGAATAAAAGTCATAATCGTGCTGAAGGATCTGCAGAGAAATGTGCAAGAGCTGAGGGAGGAAGTGAGGGAAGTGAGGAAAGACTATGCAGAAATCAGACAAGTGATCGACAGGCTTAACAGCAGACTGGATGAGATGCAGGAGACTGTTAATGTAATAGAAATCAGAGAACAGGAATACAGAGAAGCTGAGGCAGAGAGAGATAAAAGGATCTCTAGGAATGAAAGAATATGAAGAGAACTGTGTGATCAATCCAAACAGAACAATATTCGCATTATAGGAGTACCAGAGGAAGAAGAGAGAGAAAAGGGGATAGAAAGTGTCTTTGAAGAAATAATTGCTGAAAACTTTCCCAAGCTGGGGAAGGAAATAGTCTCGCAGTTCATGGAAGCCCACAGATCTCCCAACACAAGGGACCCAAGGAAGACAACACCAAGACACATAATAATTAAAATGGCAAAGATCAAAGATAAAGACAGAGTATTAAACGCAGCTAGAGAGAGAAAAAAGATCACCTATAAAGGAAAACCCATCAGACTATCATCAGACTTCTCAACAGAAACCTTACAGGCCAGAAGAGAATGGCATGATATATTTAACGTAATGAAACAGAAGGGCCACAAACCAAGAATATTGTTTCCAGCACGATTATCATTTAAATATGATGGAGGGATTAAACAATTTCCAGACAAACGAAAGTCGAGAGAGTTTGCCTCTCATAAACCACCACTACAGGATATCTTAAACGGACTGCTCTAGAGGGAGGCACCCCTAAGCTAAAAAGATATCACCAGAGAAAATAAAATCAGAGCAAAGAAAGCAGACCAGCCAAATACTAACTAAAGGCAAAGAATAAAACACCTAGTATATAAAGAACAGAGGAGGAAGAATAAGAAGGGAGAGAAATAAAGAAACATCAGATGGTGTTTACAATGACTTAACAAGAAGGTTAAGTTAGATTGTTAGATAGTAAAGAAGCAACCCTTGAACCTACAATGGGGAGATGACAGCCTCTTCAGCAGCTGGTGTTGGAAAAACTGGACAGCTACATGGAAGAGAATGAAACTGGACTACTGTCTAGCCCCATACACAAAGGTAAACTCAAAGTGGATCAAAGACCTGAATGTAAGTCATGAAACCATAAAAGTCTTAGAAAAAAATGTAGGCAAAAATCTCTTGGACATAAAGATGAGCAACTTCTTCATGAACATATCTCCCTTGCAAGGGAAACAAAAGCAAAAATGAACAAATGGGACTATATCAAGCTGAAAAGCTTCTGTACAGCAAAGGACACCATCAGTAGAACAAAAAGACATCCTACAGTATGGGAGAATATATTCATAAATGACGTATCTGATAAGGGGTGGACATCCAAAATATACAAAGAACTCACGCACCTTAACAAACAAAAAGCAAATAATACAATTAAGAAATGGATAGAGGCATGAATAGACACTTCTCCAAAGAAGAAATTCAGATGGCCAACAAGCACATGAAAAGATACTCCACATCTCTAATCATCAGAGAAATAAATGCAGATTAAAACCACAATGAGATATCACCTCACACTAGTGAGGATGGCCAACATCCAAAACACAAACAACAACAAATGTTGGCGAGGATGTGGAGAAAAGGGAACCCTCCTACACTGCTGGTGGGAATGCAAATTAGTTCACTCACTGTAGAAAGCAGTATGGAGGTTCCTCAAAAAACTCAAAATAGAAATACCATTTGACCTAGGAATTTACCCTAAGAAGGCAGCAGCCCAGTTTGAAAAAGACAGATGCACCCCTATGTTTATCGCAGCACTATTTACAATAGCCAAGAAATGGAAGCAACCGAAGTGTCCATCAGTAGATGAATAGATAAAGAAGATGTGGTACATAGACACAATGGAATATTATTCAGCCATAAGAAGAAAACAAATCCTACCGTTTGCAAAAACATGAATGGAGGTAGAGGGTATTATGCTCAGTGAAATAAGCCAAGCTGAAAAAGACAAGTATCAAATGATTTCACTCATATGTGGAGTATAAGAACAAAGAAAAAAACTGAAGGAACAAAACATCAGCAGACTCACAGAACCCAAGAATGGACTAATAATTACCAAAGGAAAAGAGACTGGGGAAGATGGGTGGGAAGCGAGGGATAAGAGGGAAAAAGGGGCATTACGAGTGGCAGATGTAATGTTGGGGGGGCATGGGGAGGGCTGTACAACTCAGAGAAGACAACTATAGCATGTCACTATGCTAATGGACAGTGACTGTAATGGGGTTGGTGGGGGGAACCTGATGAAGGGGGTAGTTTAATAACCATAATATTGCACATGTAATTGTAGATTAATGATACCAAAATAAATTATAAAAAAAAGACATAGAGTTACTGAATGTATAAAAAACCAGACTCATCTATATGCTGCACACAAGAGACTCACTTCAAACCCAAAGACATACACAGACTGAAAGTAAAGAGATGGAAAAAGATATTTCATGCAACTAATGGTGAGAAAAAAGTAGAAGTTGCAGTACTTGTATCAAATAAAATAGACTTCAAAAGAAAGAAAGTCAGAAGAGACAAAGAAGGAAATTACATCATGATAAAAGAGTCAGTCCAACAAGAGGATATAACTATTATAAATACCTATGCACCCAACAAAGGATCACCTACATATGTGAAACAAATACTAACAGAATTAAAGGGGGAAATAGAATGCAATGAATTCATTTTAGGAGACTTCAACATACCACTCACTCTAAAGGACAGATCAACCAGACCAAAAATAAACAAAGACACAGAGGCACTAAACAACATATTAGAACAGATGGACTTAATGGATATCTACAGAACACTTCATCCAAAAGCAACAGGATACACATTCTTCTCAAGTGCACATGGAACATTTTCAAGAATAGATCATATACTAGGCCACAAATAGAACCTCAGTAAATTCAAAAAGATTGAAATTGTACTAACCAGCTTCTCAGATGACAAAGGTATGAAACTAGAAATAAATTACACAAAGAAAACAAACAAGCCCACAAACACATGGAGGCTTAATACCATGTGCCTAAATAATCAATGGATCACATACCAAATCAAAACAGAGATCAAGCAATATATGGAGACAAATGACAACAATAATTCAACACCACAAAATCTGTGGGATGCAGCGAATGCCGTGCTAAGAAGGTAATATATTGTAATACAGGCCTACCTCAGGAAAGAAGAACAATCCCAAATGGACCATCTAAATTCACAATTAATGAAACTAGAAAAGGAAGAACAAATAAGGCCCAAAGTCAGTAGAAGGAGGGACATAATAAAGATTAAAGCATAAAGAAATAAAATTGAGAAGAATAAAAGAATAGAAAGTACCAATGAAAGCAGGACCTGGTTCTTCGAGAAAATAAACAAAATAGATAAACCCTTAGCCAGACTTATAAAGAAAAAAAGAGAGTCTACACACATAAACAGAATCAGATATGAGAAAGGAAAAATCACTATAGACACCACAGAAATACAAAGAATTATGAGAGAATACTATGAAAATCTACATGCTAACAAACTGGGTAACCTAGAAGAAATGGAAAAATTTCTAGAAAAATACAATCTATGAAGGCTGATCCAGAAAGAAACAGAAAATCTGAATAGACCAATTATGAGCAAAGAAATTGAACTGGTAATTGAAAAACCATGTTAAGAACAAAACCCCTTGACCAGATTGTTTCCCTGCTGAATTTTTTTTTTGCCCATGTAAGATATTTTAATGGCTGAAACAGAGAATGGCTGCCTCTGACCAGAGAGTAGCAGCTTGTGGGTGAGGAAGTGCATTTTATTTATTTATTTATTTATTTATTTTAACAATTTATTTTGGTATCATTAACCTACAATTACATGAGCAATATTATGGTGATTAAACT
>JAQQAC010002594.1:348879-573154 GCA_029783875.1 Phataginus tricuspis | reverse complement strand
CACATCCATGCTTATGGGTAGGAAGAATTAATATTGTCAAAATGGCCATCCTGCCTAAAGCAATCTACAGATTCAATGCAATACCTATCAAAATACCAACAGCATTCTTCAATCAACCAGAGCAAATAGTTCTAAAATTCATAAGGAACCATAAAAGACCCCGAATAGCCAAAGCTATCCTGAGAAGGAAGAATAAAGCAGGGGGAATTACGTTCCCTGACTTCAAGTTCTACTACAAAGTGACAGTAATCGAGACAATTTGGTACTGGCACAAGAACAGACCTATGGAACAGAATAGAGAGCCCAGATAAAAACCCAAGCATATATGGTCAATTAGTATTTGATAAAGGAGCCACAGATATACAATGGGGAAATGACGGCCTCTTCAACAGCTGGTGTTGGCAAAACTGGACAGCTACATGTAAGAGAATGAAACTGGATTACAGTCTAACCCCATACACAAAAGTAAACTCAAAATGGATCAAAGACCTGAATGTAAGTCATGAAACCAAAAAACTCTTAGAAAAAAATATAGGCAAAAATCTCCTGGACATAAGCATGAGCAACTTCTTCATGAACATATCTCCCTAGGCAAGGGAAACAAAGGAAAAATGAACAAGTGGGAGGATATCAAACTAAAAAGCTTCTGTACAGCAAAGGACACCATCAGTAGAACAAAAGACATCCTACAGTATGGGAGAATATATTCATAAATGACATATCTGATAAGGGGTTGACATCCAAAATATATAAAGAGCTCACGCAGCTCAACAAACAAAAAGCAAATAAGTCAATTAAAAAATGGGCAGAGGAGCTGAACAGACACTTCTCCAAAGAAGAAATTCAGATGGCCAACAGGCACATGAAAAGATACTCTATATCGCTAATCACCAGAGAAATGCAAATTAAAACCACAATGAGATACCACCTCATACCACTTAGGATAGCCAGCATCCAAAACACAAACAACAACAAATGTTGGTGCGGATGTGGAGAAAGGGGAATCCTCCTACACTGCTGATGGAAAGTAAACTAGTTCAACCATTGTGGAAAGCAGTAAGGAGGTTCCTCAAAAAACTCAAAATAGAAATACCATTTGACCCAGGAATTCCACTCCTAGGAATTTACCCTAAGAATGCAGTAGCACAATTTGAAAAAGACACATACCCTATGTTTATCGCAGCACCGTTTATAATAGCCAAGAAATGGAACCAACCTAAGTGTCCATCAGTAGATGAATGGATAAAGAAGAGGTGGTACATATACACAATGCAAATTATTCAGCCATAAGAAGAAAACAAATCCTACCATTTGCAACAACATGGATGGAGGTAGAGGGTATTATGCTCAGTGAAATAAGCCAAGCCTAGAAAGACAAGTATCAAATGATTTCACTCATCTGTGGAGTATAGGAACAAAGGAAAAACTGAAGGAACAAAACAGCAGCCGACTCACAGAACGGAAGGATGAACTAATAGTTACCAAAGGGAAAGGGACTGGGGAGGATGGGTGGGAAGGGAGGGATAAGGGGGGAAAAGGGGTATTTCGATTAGCACACGTAATGGACCGGCAGGGGACACAGGAAAGGCAGTATTTACAGAGAAGACAAGTAATGATTCTATAGCATCTTACTATGCTGATGGACAGTAACTGTAATGGGGTATGTGGGGGGGACTTGATAATAGGGGTGTAGTAATTATAATGTTGTTGAAGTGATTGTACGTTAGCGATACCAAAAAAAAAAAAAGAATAGGCACTGAAAAAAAAAGTACAAATCCAACTATTGGATTCCTGTTTGTTGTTCATTTGGTGCACTGACGCACCAAGTATCATTAATTCATGGCATAAACTAAAAGGAAGGATTGCATTATTCCCCCACGCACTTTATGCTTTATATAAAACTCATTCAAATTAGACGTATTGCTTCAGAAATACCATTTTGTTAGATGCCAATCCGAATTCAATGTTTCTGAACAATTTCACTGCTAACACAGAATGTCTGCGGCACACTCAGGATTCCAAGACGGCAAAACGACTTGAGCAATATAGTCCAGGACTTGCTAGGCAGGCAGATTGCTGGGACAGGCTTGAAAGTCAAAGATTTCGGTAATGCAGACAAAGCAAGCTGACTTTTTGCTTTGGATGCTATTGCTTCTGTTCTACATACCAACAGGATGCGGCCAAGCCTTGGCAAGATTCATGAGGAAGACGAAGCTGGTCGTCCGGTTTCCCTTCCTCCATGTTCTCCCTCCCCTTCCCCAGGTTTCAGTCGGCGGGAAAAGTTCTGGATGATGCAATTCTTGTGTTTAACGTACAGAAATGTTCTTCCTTTGTCCAGGATTGTTTCCCTACAGACTGGAGGCCTGAATGCCGTATTTCCTTTGGAATTAATATTAAAGGGGGACACATTTTATATTAAAAAACAGTATCTAAGGGTGGGGTGAGTCTGGTCGGGCCTTGCCCTGGGCTCCGGATGTCATCGCAGCCCTGGAATCTCCTCCCAGAACAGCCGGCCGGGGCCCGCCGCCTGTCCGGCTTCCGCCCCGGCGGGGAGCGGGGCCCAGATTCCCTTCTCCTACCGAGGTCCATGCCTCTTGTCTCGAAGAGGCGGTGGCTCCGGCCGGAGCCGTCGTCGGAGGCTGGCAGCCAGGCCGCGGCCCCCGGCCCCGCCGGGCTTCGGCCTGCAGGGGGCGTTGAGGCGGCGGCGCGAAGCCCGCGCGTGCGGACAGCGACCCGGTGGGAGTCCGGCGGCTCGGGGCTCGTGGTGCGCAGCAGGGCCGGGCAGGGCCGGGCGGGGCAGGCCAGGGTCCCGGCGTGCGGCGTGGGAGCGCGGGCACCCCAGCTGCGGTCCCGAGTGACTCCCTCGGTGACGCCGGCCGCGTTCCTTCCTCTTCCTCTAGCCGCCCCGGCCCCGCCTTCCCTTCCCTCCGCCCACCTCCCCGAAGCGGAGCCGCCGCCAGCAGCGCCGTCATGTCAGCCCCCGCAGGGTCCTCTCATCCGGTCGCCAGCGCCCGGATCCCGCCCAAGCTTGGCGGAGCCGCCTCCTCGGTAGCCGTCGCGCCCGCGGCCTCGGGCTCGGCTCCGCACCAGCAGAACGGTGAGGCTGGTGGCCCGGGCGGAGCGCGGGGCCTAGTACTGGGGAGCCTGCGCGGCCTTTCGGGGCGGCGGGGTGGGGGCACGCCGGGGGCCGGAGGCCGGGGATGCGGGCGTAGTGGGAAGCGCCGGCCGGGGCAGCGAGGCCGGGGATGTTTCTGCCTTGGACCCGAGGCCCTAGGCCGCTGGGGGCCTGGGTCTGGCGGACGGGAGCCCAGGTGCCGTCCGAAACCCCTGCGGTCCCGGCGGGGCGCCGGCGGCCCCTGCGCTGAGAGACCAGCAGGAAGCCAGGGCACGGAGCGCCAGGTCTGGGGAGGGCTGCTGGGCACGGCGCCGGTGGGCAGTGCCTTTCCCGTCTCAGGAAGATTGCTTTGATTTCTGCGGCCCAGCGAGCACGCTGCCTTGAAGGGAACGTAAGTTAGCGCTTAAGTTTGTAGACAAAAGGGTGTCAATATGCAACGTAAGTGTAACTGTAACCCTGACCCAGTTCGGCCTCAAGATCTGCCATTGCTGCCGCGGCTGCTGCTCGAGCGTTTGGAGTTTGGTTGTCGTGTTTGAAAGGGAGCAGATGTCAAACGGATTTAAAGGAATACCTTTAGATCTAGGTGGCTCTTTATCCCAGCTTCACTTTCAGAAATAGAAAAACGTGCCGGAGATAACCCTGATTTGAGGCAAGGCCTTCATACAGGCAAGCAAGCCGCTTTCATACTAAGGTCGCAGTCTTTGAGTGTGCATAAGTTTCAGTTGAAGAATTATCGTCTCCAGGATATCTATTCCCTAATCTTGGAATTCAGAATGTTTGTGGATGGGGCCGCGGGGTGGGGGTGGGGAACTCTCTTCGTAGACTTGATAATATTTCAGTTGAGAGCCCTCAAAAGTAATTGACTGAATACTTGAGTTTAAAGTACCTCTTTTCTGTGTTTATAAGAGAACAAAACTGCACTAGTACTTTTCATACGATTGTTGGACTAACCTATTTTATCTAGTTTGTTCTGAAAATTTACTGGGCTTAATCAATCAGTTCAGATAACATCGAATTTTTACAACTGATGCGTTTCAGACATGAAGTTTATCGTTTAATCCTGAGAATCAAAGTTTGAGTTTGTTCATAAGTCACAACTTAATATCCTCTGGATCAGGCATGCTTGTCAATATTGCATGCTTTATTTCCAATACTCATCGTTTATTATAATGGGTTTTGAATGTCAATAGTGCTATTGGTTTTGCACTTGTGTCCTGAACGAATATAAAGATTTTATTTGTTAGCAGTTTTTGTTCTTGTAAATGTACCACAAATTCTTCTTTTTAAACAGCTTTGTGTGTGAAGGAACTACTTAGGAAGCAATCCCAAGTGTTTTACAATATTATAAATCCATATTTAACAGTGATCCAAAGACCTTGTTATCTTGATTTTCCGAGTATGCGTTATTGTCTCAGGGAACACTTTTTAAAGTGGCGAATATTTATTTTAGCCTTACAAATGTAGTGAATGCCCAAGGAATGCCAGGATATCAGTTGTAATCACGATGTTAAATCAGTAAGAACAAATCAGTTAATACACTTCAAAGCCAAATACAGATGAAATATGATTTCTTCTGTTTATTACTTGCCTTTAACATAACCAGTTCATTTCACCATTTGTTGCATACTTACAATTTGGGTGCTTCATTATCCTGGTAGAAAGGACAAAATCCCTACCTTTCTCCTAGGTTGACCTGTATTTTAGTGACTTTCAAGTTGGTTTGACCTTGAGGTATTTGGAGTGTAGGGGTAGGAAGGTAAGGCTATCTTGAGTCAGAGGTTATAAGCATGAACAAATGTCTTGTAGTGTGAAAATGCAAAGCATTTTCAGAAACTAAGCATTCAAGAAGCAGAAAGTGTGCTGTGCTGGTGTAGGGAAAATCCAAGTACTGAATCTGAAAGGAATACTTAAAAGGGACCCGGTGGCCAAAAGCCTTACATGTCATGCTAAGGAATTTGGAAATCAAGATAAAGAGCTAGGGTAAGAGTATATGTCTTAAAAGTACTCATCACAAAAAAAAAAAAAAGCTCTATGTGTGGTGACAGATGTTAAAAAAAATACAAATAGCAAATCATTAAGTTGTGCTCCTGAAACTAATATAATGTATCTATTTTTATCAAATATATCTTTTATCAAAAAAAGATAAAGAATTAAGGTCAGTTTCTTTGTTGTTTTTGTGGGAAGAAGTAGCTTAAGTAGAGAATTAAGATTAAATCTGTTTTGTTTCATTTGCTAATCTTAGAAAAAAATATTTTTTGCTACATGGTAATGGCATTTGTAGATAAAGACTGAGCAGTCATTTGGATTTGTGATTTATTCTTTAACCCTCCATAAACTAGTTTGCCTTTTTAATATATCTCTGTGGAATTCCACAAATGGTGATAAAGAAATAGGTCAGAAGTATGAGTATGAAACACCACAAAAGACCGACTTATAAAATTGGAATGGCACCTTCAGATCTCTTAACTTCAGTGGCTATCAAACATTTTTCCAAAAAAGTTGTGTATAGAACCCCATTAGAGAAATAGTGGGGAAAAAAAGCAGAGAGATTAAAACAGAGATGGAGGTCCTGGTGTTTTTGGAATGCAGTCTGAAAAATACTTAGTCCACTTCTCCAGTTTTACAGATGAAATCAAGATCCAGAAAGGTTAAGAGGGTATGTTTTCAACTATTCCTGTGTGAGCTTTGTGAGCAGTGCAGTTTTGTGTGCTTCTTGTTCACTGCTATATATTAAGGGCCTGGAACAAGTTACAGGTGTTCACTAAACATTTATTAAGTGAAGCCCAATTCAGTGTTTCTAATTCCATGTCCAGTTCTTTTTCTGTTAACAGACACTAAGAAGTTTCTTTTTAGAAACTGTGACATTGTTTGAAAAGGGTTAGGGAATAGAAAGGCAGAAAACTAAGACTTCATTATCACTTTTTCTTGTCTCTAGGTTTAACATGCTTTTCCCCGCTTATTTGAAAATACAGTTTTGACATCTTTGAGTCTGTGAAATATTTCCCTTAAACTTCCTTCCTTGGAGTTGTATTTCTTTTTTTTTAATATGGAACGCTTCACGAATTTGCATGTCATCCTTGCGGAGGGGCCATGCTAATCTTCTTTGTATCGTTCCAGTTTTAGTATATGTGCTGCCGAAGTGAGCACTTGGAGTTGTATTTCTGTACTTCAGTTTTTTTATTGAGTAGCATGTGGGCTTTTAGAATTATTTGTATTTCCAGATGAAGTATTAGTTGAGTATTTTTCAACTTTTACTCTACTTTTTTTCAGTCTTTCCAAAACTGAGTCCTCAAATGAGAAAATTGAGTGAAATAATACCTTGGAAATAATGTGTAACTCCAGAATTTTTACCAGTTGACTTAAATTGAAAGGGGTATTTCTAAAGTTTTTTTTTTCCCCCTGGGGATCGCCCAGCTTTAACAGTAAACAGCTACTTTTTAATACTCCTTTTGGGAAGCAAATAGTATTTATTTTCAAAGTGTGTTTTCTTCCTTTCCTGTGCCTTTTCCAAGAATAATACTACTAGCTGTTTTATCATTTTAATTGTCAATAATACAAGAAAGATGAGATAGTAATGGGAATCATTAGCATTTGTAGTGGAAGATATAACAAATATATCATACACTAAGCAATACTATCTGATCAGTTATAGAAACCCTTTAACTTTGAGAGCACATGCAAAATTTAAAATGATACAACCCTCTCTAGTGTGTCTGAATTAAGTTCCTTTTGATCAGAGCTGCATCAGTGTCTCAGGTTTCAAGCCTGCCTTTATAGTTAACCAGAAGCATCAGGTCCTCCTGTGAAAATATCACCACGGTGTGATATAAGTATCTGGATACATAATTTCCTTCTAGCCTGATTAGTTATCTCAAAGATCTTAAAAAATATTCACTCCTCTATAAATAAGTGTCTTTTTTTTGGGGTGTAAATTTTATTTTTTGTTGCTGTATTAGTAATTTACAGTGTCATTCCTACTCCACTCCCTTCTCGCCCCCCAGGTTTCTGAGATTATCTGTAATAATTTTTACAAACCACATTCATCGCCACTGATCTAGAATTTGAGTTAACTTCATCTTTCTAATTCATCTGTAAACCCTGAGGTTTTAATGCTAAAGATGTTGAAATAGAACAGATTTTGAGTCAATTTTCAGTGGACTTTCCTAGAAATGGGAGCATTTTCATAGCCAACACTCATGTTTATATTCAGGCCCTGGGGAAGCCACTGCTTGCAGTAGGCTAAGCAAACTCAGAATTGTCCGAAGGTGGGGCTAATGAAGAGGTTGTAGGCCTGGGGTTCTGTGGAGAAAGTTACATATCTCTGAGCTTCAGGGCATAATCATACATTCCTTGTAGGGTTGTTGAGAGAATTACATTAAATGAGGTACTACTTTTAAAGCACCTGGTACTTAGCAAAATGAGATGCTTAGCAAATGAGTCCCATTTCCTGCAGACCAGGATATAAATGCTTAGGACACCAGAGCCCAAGTGAGTTTTCCTTCTCATAATGACAACAGCTTTAACTTATCGCTAATTTTCTTTTCTGACTTCTTGTCAGCACCTTCCTGGTACTAACAGTTCCCAGTGGCAGCCTGCCTTAGGCGCGAGTAAGTGAACTTGGCTTCATATTCGTTCTGCTTTTGAAGACTAGCCATGAAAGGATCTGTGTATAGCCAGCAATCGTTGTGCCTTTCTTGTACTTATGGCTCAACCACTATTTTAGTCTTCTTCTTATTTTCTTACACTGACCAGTCCTCCCTCTCTCCTTCCCACAATCCCACACTCTTGGAAGGTTTCCTGTAATAGGCCCTCTACCTCAGCCAGCTGGCTTGCTGGGAGGTGGATTTAATCAGTTTCAAGTTTTCTAAAATTGTGTGCCAAAAGCTGCTCGTAATGGGAACTAAGGGAATGCAGGATGAAGTGGGAAGGCGAGGATAGTAAAATGCCTTGCCTAGGCAGTGGCCATGTCTTAACTTGCTTGTTTTTCCTAGTATTTCTGAGAAATGGGTACTGTGAAACGAGCTTTGTAACCTGCAATTCCTGACTTCAGTACTTACTAGCTATTTGAATTTGTATGAATTAGTGACCTTTTATGTCTATAAATAATGGTAGTGATATTTCATAGGATTGTTCTGAAAATTATGCAAGATTATATACAGAAAAGCAAAGTATTTGGCAAAGTACTAGCTTCTCAACCAATACTGGTTTCCTTTTTGCCCCGTCATACTCAACACTCATTATGATGGCATCCAAAGAGGACAACTGATGTAATTGCCAAGGAATAATCCATACTTACTGCAGTGAAATTTCATCCAAATTGTTGCAAGACTGTGTCTGTAGGCCATGTCTGCCAGCAGTGATTGGGAGAGTTACCTTTGTAACTGTTAGACTTACATCCATTTGAAAAGAATAATCTGGGTATCCAGATGTAATTGGGACTCTCCATTTTTTAAATTACTAGGATTTGTAATTGCAGATTTCCTTAGGGGTGTGCCTGTCTCTTCGTATGGGTATAAATATATATTTTTTAAATAATTTTTTTATTAAGGTATTATTGATATACACTTTTATGAAGGTTTCACATGAAGAAACAATGTGGTTACTACATTTACCCATATTATCAAGTCCCTACCCATACCCCAATGCAGTCACTGTCCATCAGTGTAGTAAGATGCCTCAGATTCACTATTTGCCTTCTCTGTGCTACACTGTTCCCTGTGATCCCCAACACCATGTGTACTAAACAAAACACCCCTAGATCCACTTCTCCCATTCTCCCCACCGGCCCTCCCACACCTCTCCCCTTTGGTAACCACTAGTTCCTTCTTGGAGTCTGTGAGTCTGCTGTTGTTTTGTTCCTTCAGTTTTGCTTCGTTGTTATACTCCACAAATGAGGGAAATCATTTGGCACTTGTCTTTCTCCACCTGGCTTATTTCACTGAGCAAAATATCCTCCAGCTCCATCCATGTTGTTGCAAATGGTAGGATTTATTTCCTTCTTATGGCTGAATAGTATTCCATTGTGTATATGTACCACCTCTTCTTTATCCGTTCATCTACTGATGGACACTTAGGTTGCTTCCATCTCTTGGCTATTGTAAAAAGTGCTGCAATAAACATAGGGGTGCATATGTCTTTTTGAATCTGAGAAGTTGTATTCTTTGGGTAAATTCCAAGGAGTGGGATTCCCAGGTCAAATGGTATTTCTATTTTTACTTTTTTGGGGAACCTCCATATTGCTTTCCACAATGCTTGAACTAGCTTACATTCCCACCAGCAGTGTTGGAGGGTTCCCCTTTCTCTGCATCCTCACCAGCATTTGTTGTTCTTAGTCTTTTGGATGCTGGCCATCCTTACTGGTGTGAGGTGATATCTCATTGTGGTTTTAATTTGCATTTCCCTGATGATTAGTGATGTGGAGCATCTTTTCATGTGTCTGTTGGCCATCTGAATTTCTTCTTTGGAGAACTGCCTCTTCATATCCTCTGCCCATTTTTTAATCGGGTTATTTGCTTTTTGGGTGTTGAGGCATGTAAGTTCTTTATATATTTGGATGTTAACCCCTTGTCAGATATGTCATTTACAAATATATTCTCCCATACTGTAGAATGCCTTTTTGTTGTGTTGATGGTGTCCTTTGCTGTACAGAAACTTTTTAATTTGATGCAGTCCCATGAGTTCATATTTACTTTTGTTTCCCTTGCTTGAGAAGATGCGTTCAGGAAGAAGTTGCTTGTGCTTATATTCAGGAGATTTTTGCCTATGTTGTCTTCTAAGAGTTTTATGGTTTTATGACTTACATTCAGGTCCTTGATCCATTTTGAGTTTATGTTTGTGTATGGTGTTAAAACAATAATCCAGTTTCATTCTCTTGCATGTAGCTGTCCAGTTTTGCCAAGACCAGTTGTTGAAGAGGCTGTCATTTCCCCACTGTATGTCCATTGATCCTTTATCATATATTAATTGACCATATATGCTTGGTTCTATATCAGGGCTCTCTAGTCTGTTCCATTGGTCTATGGGTCTGTTTTTCCCAGTACCAAATTGTCTTGATTACTGTGGCTTTGTTGTCGAGCTTGAAGTTGGGGACCATAATCCCCCCAGCTTTATGCTTCCTTCTCAGGATAGCTTTGGCTATTTGGGGTCTTTTGTGGTTCCATATGAATTTTAGAATGATTTTCTCTAGTTCGTTGAAGAATGCTGTTGGTATTTTGATAGGGATTGCATTGAATCTGTAGATTGCTTTAGGCAGGATGGCCATTTTGACAATATTAATTCTTCCTATCCATGAGCACAGGATGTGTTTCCATTTATTGATATCTTCTTTAATTTCTCTCATGAGTGTCTTGTAGTTTTCAGAGTATAGGTCTTTCACTTCCTTGGTTAGGTTAATTCCTAGGTATTTTATTCTTTTTGATGCAACTGTGAATGGAATTTCCTGATTTCTCTCTCTGCTAAGTCATTGTTAGTGTATACGAATGCCACAGATTTCTGCGTATTAATATTGTATCCCGCAACTTTGCTGAATTCAGATATTAGATCTAGTAGTTTTGGAGTGGATTCTTTAGGGTTTTTTATGTACAATATCATGTCATCTGCAAACAGAGACAGTTTAACTTCTTCCTTGCCAATCTCGATGCCTTTTATTTCTTTGTGTTGTCTGATTGCCGTAGCTAGGACCTCCCGTACTATGTTGAGTAGAAGTGGGGAGAGTGGTCATCCTTGTCTTGTTCCCGATCTTAAAGGAAAAGCTTTCAGCTTCTCGCTGTTAAGTATAATGTTGGCTGTGGGTTTGTCATATATGGCCTTTATTATGTTGAGGTACTTGCCCTCTATACCCATTTTGTTGAGAGTTCTTATCATGAATGAATGTTGAATTTTGTCGAATGCTTTTTCAGCATCTGTGGAGATGATCATGTGGTTTTTGTCCTTTTTGTTGATGTAGTGGATGATGTTGATGGATTTTCAAATGTTGTACCATCCTTGCATCCCTGGAATAAATCCTACTTGGTCATGATGGATGATCTTTTTGATGTATTTTTGAATTCGGTTTGCTAATATTTTGTTGAGTATTTTTGCATGTATGTTCATCTGGGATATAGTCCTGTAATTTTCTTTTTTGTGGTGTCTTTGCCCAATTTTGGTATTAGAGTGATGCTGGCCTCATAGAATGAGTTTGGAAGTATTCCCTCTTCTTCTACTCTTTGGAAAACTTTAAGAAGGATGGGCATTAGGTCTTCACTAAATGTTTGATAAAAGTCAGCGGTGAAGCCATCTGCTCCAGGATTTTGTTCTTAGGTAGTTTTTGATTACCAGTTCACTTTTATTGCTGGCAATTGGTCTGTTCAGATACTCTGTTTCATTCTGGGTCAGACTTGGAAGGTTGTATTTTTCTAGAAAGTTGTCCATTTCTTCTAGGTTAACCAGTTTGTTAGCATGTAATTTTTCATAGTATTCTCTAATAATTCTTTGTATTTCTGTGTTGTCTGTTGTGATTTTTCTTTCTCATTTCTTATTCTGTTTATGTGAGTAGACTCTCTTTTTTTTCTTGATAAGTCTGGCTAGGGGTTTATCTATTTTGTTTATTTTCTCGAAGAACCAGTTCCTGCTTTCATTGATTCTTTCTATTGTTTTATTCTTCTCGATTTTATTTATTTATGCTCTAATCTTTATTATGTCCCTCCTCCTACTGACTTTGGGCCTCATTTTTCTTCTTTTTCTAGTTTCATTAACTGTGAGTTTAGACTGCCCATTTGGGATTGTTCTTCTTTCCTGAGGTAGGCCTGTATTGCAATATAGTTTCCTCTTAACACGGCCTTTGCTGTGTCCCACAGATTTTGTGGTGTTGAATTGTTTTCATTTGTCTCCATATATTGCTTGATCTCTGTTTTTGTTTGGTAATTAATCCATTCATTCTTTAGGAGCATGTTGTGAAGCCTCCATGTGTTTGTGGGATTTTTCATTTTCTTTGCGTAATTTATCTCTTTTTTCATACCTTTGTGGGCTGAGAAACTGTTTGGTACAATTTCAATCTTCTTGAATCTGCTGAGGCTCTTTTTGTGGCCTAGAGTATGATCTATTCTTGAAAATATTCTGTGTGTACTTTAGAAGAATGTGTATTCTGCTTCTTTTCAGTGTAGAGTTTTATAGATGTCTGTTAGGTCCATCTCTTCTATTGTGTTGTTCAGTACCTCTGTCTCCTTACTTATATTCTAACTGGTTGATCTGTCTTCAGAGTGAGTGGAGTGTTGAAGTCTCCTAGAATAAATGCATTGCATTCTATTTCCCCCTTTAATTCTGTTAGTATTTGTTTCACATATGTAGATGCTCCTGTGTTGTGTTGGGCACATAGATATTTATAATGGTTATATCTTCTTGTTTGGATTGACTCTTTTTTCATTAAGTAATGTCCTTCTTTGTCTCTTGTGACTTTCTTTGTTTTGAAGTCTATTTTGTCTGATACAAGTACTGCAACACCTGCTTTTTTTCTCCCTGTTAGTTGCATGAAAAAACTTTTTCCATCCCGCTTTTAGTCTGTGTATGTCTTTGGGTTTGAAGTGAGACTCTTGTAGGCAGCATAGAGATGGGTCTGGTTTTTTTAATCCATTCAGTGACTCTTTGTCTTTTGACTGGTGCATTCAGTTCATTTACATTTAGGGTGATTATCAATAGGTATATGTACTTATTGGCATTGCAGGCTTTAGATTTGTGGTTACCAAAGATTCAAGGTTAACTTCCTTACTATCTAAGAGTCTAACTTAACTCACTTAATATGCTATTACAAACACAATGTAAATTAGGTTCTTTTTTTTTTCTTCCTCATTTTTCTTCCTCCTCCATTCTTTATATATTAGGTATCATATTATGTACTCTTTGTCTATCCCTTGATTGACTTTGGAGATAGTTATTTTAATTTTTACATTTGCTTAGTAATTAGCTGTTCTACTTTCTATACTGTGGTTTTATTACCTCTAGTACAGCTATTAAACCTTAAAACTTCTATCTATAGCAGTCCCTCCAAAATACACTGTAGGATGGTTTTTTGGAGGTAAATTATCTCAGCTTTTGCTTATCTGGAAATTGTTTAATCCCTCCTTCAAATTTCAATGATAATCTTGCCGGATAAAGTATTCTTGGTTCAAGGCCCTTCTGCTTCATTGCATTAAATACATCATGCCACTCCCTTCTGGCCTGTAAGGTTTCTGTTAAGAAGTCTGATGATAGCCTAATGGGCTTTCCTTTGTATCTGATCTTATTTCTCTCTCTGGCTGCTTTTAATAGTCTGTCCTTTTTGTTGATCTTTGCCATTTTAATTACTGTATGTCTTGCTGTTATCTTCCTTGGGTCCCTTGTTTTGGGAGATCTGTGCAGCTCCATGGCCTGAGAGACTATCTCCGTTTTAAGCAATTACTGCCTCAATGACACTTTCTATCCCTTTTTCTCTCTTCTTCTTGTACCCCTATAATGCAAATATTTTTCTGTTTGGATTGGTCACACATTTCTTTCAATATTCTTTCATTCTTAAGAGATCCTTTTTTCTCTCTGTGCCTCAGCTTCTTTGTATTCCTCTTCTCTAGTTTTTATTTCATTTATCGCCTCCTTCACCATACCCAATCTGCTTTTTAATACCCTCCCTTGTGCTCTTCAACGATTGGATCTCCGACTGGAATTCATTCCTGAGTTCTTGAATATCTTTCCATACCTCCATGAGCATGTTAATGGTTTTTATTTTGAACTCCCTTTCAGGAAGAGTCATGAGGTCGATGTCATTTAAATCTTTCTTAAGAGTGGTATGAATTATTTTACTCTGAACCAGGTTCCTTTGGCATTTTGTATTTGTATATGGTGCCCTCTAGTGCCCAGAAGCTCTACTCCCTGGAGCTGTTCAGCCCCTGAAGCAATGTCGGGGGTCGCAGGGGAATGCTATTGGTGCCTGGGGGCAGAAAGAGCTGTTTCCTGCTACCCGGCTGCTATGCATGTCTCCACTGCCTGAACCAGTGGTCCGACCACACAGGTATAAACCTGTATGCTTTGCGTTTGTAGTTGCTGTAGACACATCTTCCCTCTGGCTGCCCTAACGCCAGGGCAGGGTTTGCCAGTTTGCAAGCCAGGTGGGGCTGGCCGAGAGAAAGGCACAGTAGGCTGCGTATCACGGAGGGGGTCCTTGGTGCTGTGCAGCCAGCCAGGAAGCTGGAGCACCTGAAGATCGTCTAAGGAGGAAGATTTCTTTTTCCTCCTTAAATATAGAGTCTGTATGGAAAAGCTCCCTACCTGCTGAGCAGAGTGCACCCAGACAAGTTTGCCTACGTGTCGTTTCTCCTGAGCAGTAAGCTCTGTGCAATCCTTGCCCCTTTAGCAGCCCTCTTGCTAAGGGCTTCCTTGTTAGGAAGTCTCTCAGACTGCCTGCCTTTCTTTTGTCCCAGAGCAGCTGGATATGGATCCCTGGTTTCCACAAGCAGCTGGAATCTCAGTCTCTCCAGGAATTCTGCCTGTCTTAGCTTTCCAACCCCATAATCACGAGAGTATCATGCAAGCACCATTAAATGTAGGTTTGTGCTCCTAGAGCAGATATCTGGTGTTAGGTATTCAGCAGTCCCAGGCGTCTACTCCCTCCCTGCTCGTTTTCTCTTCCTCCCGCTGGTGAGCTGGGATGGGGGAAGGGCTTGGGTCCCGCCGGGCCACAGTTTTGGTATGTTACCCTGTTCTGTGAAGTCTGCTCTTTTCTCCAGATGTATGCAGTCTGGTGCAGTCCTTTTTCTTGTTGCTCTTTCAGGATTAGTTGTATTAATTATATTTTTGTATTATATGCGGTTTTAGGAGGAAGCCTGTGTCTCACCTCTCATGCCGCCATCTTAATCCCCCGGTATATATATATATTTTTTATGCTCATAAAAAAATCTGTACTTTAGCAATACTACTGATATTTTATTGGCAGGGGTGGCATATTCAAAATACTCAGTAATAAGTGCTGTATTTAACAAGTACTACTCGTATTGACCACCGAATGGATAACCACCTTGACACTAGAGCAGGATTCTGTAAGCCTTTTGTGCCAGGCATTGACATTAGTCCTTTAATTGTTGGATCATGATGAGGTCCTGGTGGTCTGGGGCAAGTGGCCAGCATAGTGAGGTGTAGCACAGAAGCTGGGTCAGGGATGTGACTATTTTCCAGCTGGTTCAGAAGTACTTAACAAGGGTGACTGTTACAATTCTTAGTAACTGTATATCAACCCACTTCTTGGTAGTTCAGTGATGAATGAATTACGTTCTTAGATGTTAATCTGTCTCTCCAAGTTAATGTGAATGTATCTGAATAAGATAAGGAAATTGTACTTTGCTGACCTTGATGATCGTTTTAAGATGAAAGCTAATCTGACTTTAAAAAAAAATATTGAAATTCAGTGGAAAAGACTAATGAAACGAATATTTTCTTTATTTTTAGTGAACAACCCAAAGAATTTTGACATGTATACATTCATATAACCATCATACAGATAACCATCAAATATTCTCACTAGTTTTTCCCTCCTTCAGCTGTTTTGCCCATCCCTCTCCCTTCTCTCCTCTATGGCAGCAACCACCAGTCTGTTCTCTGTGTTTGAGTCTACTTCTGTTTTGAAACAAATACTCTTAATATTAAAAATGTTGCTTCTCTGTCGTGAGGGCCAGGGGAATGAGGAAACTAATTTATTAAACAGAGCCTATGATTAATCTTTTGTATAGTGAATAGGCATTCCATAAGATACTTGCTTTGTACATTTTGATTTTCAAGTCACTTTTGCATAAAGCAGGTATGGAATCAATTTTCTTTTGGTGGGAATCTAGTCTCTGGAAGGAGGTTACGTTTCTGAGGCAGATATGTCCTTTGGGTAGATCTTGTGATACTTTAGTCTCACTAAGAAAGGCATAGATGCTTATAGAAAAATTAGAGACTACCTGTAGCTGGTATATGATGATACTAGCTTAAACAGCTAAGCAGCTCCATTGCAAAGGTATATACGGTATCTGTTAAAAATCTTTTACTTCTTAAGTCACGTTGGTAACTCAAATCAAGTGAGTTCATAATGTGTTGGAGTAATCTGTTTCCCTCTTTTTTGCAGACATACCTCACTTAAAGCTAAGAATATGAAATTCTTTCAGAGATTGTGTTTACCCTGAATTTTTATTTTTTGATGGTTTATTTGTTGAAGCTTTTTTGTGAGGCACTATATTTGGTTATTTGGTGGATGCAGTAATTAATTACTTTATTGATTCTAAGATACTTTTTTCACATTTTACCTCTGAAATTGGGGTGCCTCTTAGAATTGGTGGAATTTTAGAATTGATTTCATGAAGTGGAGGTCGTGATACAGTTGTGTGGAACCTGCTATTAACAACCAATTTCATAGACAGCAGAAATGTCCCCTAAATATGTCCCCATCCTCATCTATGTAACTTCTGCAGCTGTGATTAAGAATTGGGGAAATTATGCTGGATCTGGGTAGGCCTGATATTATGACAACAGTCCTTATTAAAGGGAAACCTGAGGAATCAGCCAGCAGAGAAAGTAATGTGACCATGGAAGCAGAGGCTGGAGTAAAGTGCCTGACATCACACACATCTCTGAGGAAGGGACCATTAGCCGAAGCATGCAGGCAGCCCCTTGAAGCTGAAAAAGGCAAGGAAATAGAGTCTGTTCTCAGAACCTCGGAAATAGACAACCCTACACGGCACCTTGACATTAGCCCGGTGAAACTATTATGAACTTCTGACCTGCAGAGCTCTAAAAGATTGGGTTTGTGTCACAGTGTTAAGCCACTAAGTGTGTTGTAATTTTGTTATAGTAGTAATAGGAAACAAATACACCTAGTATGATTTTTTTTCTTTTTTTCTTTATTTTTATTTTGGTATCATTAATCTACAATTACATGAGCAACATCATAGTTACTAGACTCCCCCCATTATCAAGAGCCCACCATGTACCCCATTACAGTCACTGTCCATAAGCATAATAAGATGCTATAGAATCACTACTTGTCTTCTCTGTGTTCTACAGCCTTACTCCGCCCTCCCCCTAAATTATATGTGTTAATTGTGATGCCCCTTTTTCCCCCTTATCCCTCCCTTCCCTCCCATCTTCCCCAGTTCCTTTCTCTTTGGTAACTGTTAGTCCATTTTTGGGTTCTATGAGTCTGCTGCTGTTTTGTTCCTTCAGTTTTCTCTTTGTTGTTATACTCCACATATGAGTGAAATCATTTGATACTTCTCTTTCTCCACCTGGCTTGTTTCACTGAGCATAATACCGTCTAGCTCCATCCATGTTGCAAATGCTAGGATTTCTTTTCCTCTTATGGCTGAATAATGTTCCATTGTGTAGAGGATTAAAGATGGTGGCATGAGAGGTGAGACAGAGGCTTCCTCCTAAAACCGCATATAATACGAAAATATAATTAATACAACTAATCCTGAGAGAGCAACAGGAAAGAGAACTGTGCTAAACTGAATACACCTGGAGAAAAGAATAAACCTCACGGAACAGGGTAATGTACCAAAGCGGTGGCCCAGCGGGACTCAATCCCTTCTCCCACCCCAGCTCAACAGCGGGAGGAAGACAAACAGAGTGGGGAGGGAGTGGAGGCCTAGGACTGGTGAATACCTAACTCTGGAGATCTGATCAGGGAGCACAAACCTACATTTCATGGTGTTTTCATGGTACTCTCATGATAAGGGGGTTGGAAAGCTAAGACAGACAGAATACCTGGAGAGACTGAGATTCCAGCCTCTGGTGGAAAGCAGGGATCCATATCCGGCTTCTCTGGGACAAAAGAAAGGTGGGCAGTCTGAGACACTACCTAACAGCAAGACGGCTGCTAAAGGGGCAAGGAAGGAACAGAGCTTAGTGCTCAGGACAAAGGACAGGTAGACAAAATTGTCCGGGTGCACTCTGCCCAGGAGGTTGGGAACTGTCACGATCTTCAGGAACTCCAGCTCCCTGGCTGGTTACAGAGTGCCGAGGACCCCTTCCATGATACCCAGCCTACTGACCCTTTCTCCCGGCCAGCCCAACCTGGCGTGCAACCCAGTAGACCGTACCCTGGCGTTAGGCCACCCACAGGGAATCCCAGTCTACAGCAACTACAAACACAAAGCACAGAGGATTACAACTCTATGCTGGGCCCACTGGTTCTGGCAGTGGACACAGGCATTAGCAGCCGGGAAGCAGGAAAGAGCTCTTTCCTCCCCCCAGGCACCAATACCGCTCCCCTGAGACCCCCGACATTGCTTCAGGGGCTGAGCAGCTCCAGAGAGTAGAGCTTCTGTGCACTAGAGGGTGTCATATACAAATATGAAACCCCAAAAGAACCTGGTACACAGTAAAATTATGAATACAACCCCTGAGAAAAATTAAAATAAAATCGACCTCATGAATCTGCCTGAAAGGGATTTCCAAATAAAAATCATTAATATGCTCATGGAGGTAGAGAAAAATATTCAAGAACTCAGGGATGAATTCCAGTCGGAGATCAAATCATTATGGAACACGGTATCAGAAATGAAATGTACAATGAAAAGTTTTAAAAGCAAAATAGATATGGTGGAGGAGACGATAAATGAAATAAAAATTAGAGAAGAGGAATACAAAGAAGCTGAGGCACAGAGAGAAAAAAGGATCTCTAAGAATAAAAGAATATAGAGAGAACTGTGCGACGAATCACAATCATGGAACAATATTCGGATTATAGGGGTACCAGAAGAAGAAGAGAGAAAAAAAGGGATAGAAAGTGTCTTTGAGGAGGTTACTGCTGAAAACTTCCCCAATCTGGGAGAGGAGGTAGTTTCTCAGGCCATGGAGTTGCACAGATCTCCCAACACAAGGGACCCAAGGAAGAAAACAGCAAGACATATAGTAATTAAAATGGAAAA
This sequence comes from Phataginus tricuspis, assembly GCA_029783875.1. Lineage (NCBI taxonomy): Eukaryota > Metazoa > Chordata > Mammalia > Pholidota > Manidae > Phataginus > Phataginus tricuspis. Next base: position 554,134 of record JAQQAC010002594.1, on the reverse strand, counting down.
GATCAAGGATAAGGAGAGACTATTAAAAGCAGCCAGAGAGAGAAATAAGATCACATACAAAGGAAAGTCCATCAGGCTATCATCAGACTTCTCAGCAGAAACCCTACAGGCCAGAAGGGAGTGGCATGATGTATTTAATGCAATGAAGAGGAAGGGCCTTGAACAAAACTGAATGGTTAATCAAAAAACTACTAAGAACAAAACAACTGGACCAGAATGGCTTTACCGCTGAATTTTATCAAACATTTAGCGAAGCCCTAATGCCCATCCTCCTTAAAGTTTTCCAAAGAGTAGAAGAAGACGGAATACTCCCAAACTCATTCTATGAGGCCATCATCACTCTAATACCAAAACCAGGCAAAGACACTACAAAAAAAGGAAATTACAGATCAATATCCTTGACGAACATAGATGCAAAAATACTCCACAAAATATTAGCAAACCGAATTCAAAAATACATAAAAAAGATCATCCATCATGACTAAGTATGATTTATTCCAGGTGTGTAAGGATGGTACATCATCAACATTATCCACCACATCAACAAAAAGAAAGCACAAAAACCACATGATCATGTCCATAGATGGTGAAAAAGCATTTGACAAAATTCAACACCCATTCATGATAAAACTCTCAACAAAATGGATATAGAGGGCACATACCTCAACATAATAAAGGCCGTATATGACAAACCCACAGCCAACATTATACTTAGCAGTGAGAAGTTGAAAGCTTTCCCTTTAAGATTGGGAACAAGACAAGGATGCCCACTCTCCCCACTTCTATTCAACATAGTATGGGAGGTCCTAGCCAAGGCAATCAGACAACACAAAGAAATAGAAGGCTACCAGATTGGCATGGAAGAACTCAAAGTGTCCCTGTTTCCAGGTGACATGATATTGTACATGAAAAACCTTAAAGAATCCACTCCAAACCTACTAGATCTAATATATGAATTCAGCAAAGTTGCAGGATACAAAATTAATACGCAGAAATCTGTGGCATTGCTATATACTAACAGTGAACTAGCAGAAAGAGAAATCCGGAAAACAGTTCTATTCACAGTTGCATCAAGAAGAATAAAATACCTAGGAATAAATCTAACCAAGGAAGTGAAAGACCTATACTCTGAAAACTACAAGACACTCATGAGAGAAATGAAAGAAGATACCAATTAATGGAAACACATCCCGTGCTCATGGATAGGAAGAATTAATATTGTCAAAACGGCCATCCTTCCTAAAGCAATCTACAGATTTAATGCAATTCCTATCAAAATACCAATAGCATTCTTCAATGAACTAGAGCAAATCGTTCTAAAATTCATATGGAACCACAAAAGACCCCTAATAGCCAAAGCAATCAGGAGAAGGAAGAATAAACCTCAGGGGGTTATGCTCCACAACTTCAAACTCTACTACAAAGCCACAGTAATCAAGTCAATTTGGTACTGTGACAAAAACAGACCCATAGACCAATGGAACAGACTAGAGAGCCCTGATATAGAACCAAGCATATATGGTCAATTAATATACAATAACGGAGCCATTGACATACCATGGGGAAATGACAGCCTCTTCAACAGCTGGTCTTGGCAAAACTGAACACCTACATGCAAGAGAATGAAACTGGATTATTGTTTAACACCATACACTAAAGTAAACTCGAAATGAATCAAAGACCTGAATGTAAGTCATGAAATCATAAAACTTTTAGAAGACAACATAGGCAAATATCTCCTGAATATAAGCATGAGTGACTTCTTCCTGAACGCATCTTCTCGAGCATGGAAAAGAAGCAAAAATAAACTCATGGGACTACATCAAACTAAAAGGTTTCTGTACAGAAAAGGACACCATTAGCAGAACAAAGGCATCCTACAGTATGGGAGAATGTAATTGTAAATGACATATCCAACAAGGGGTTAACATCCAAAATATATAAAGAACTTACACGCGTCTACACCCAAAAAGCAAATAACCCGATTAAAAAATGGGCAGAGGATATGAAGAGACAGTTCTCCAAAAAAGAGGTTCACATGGCCAACAGACACATGAAAAGATGCTCCACATCACTAATCATCAGGGAAATGCAAATTAAAACCACAATGAGATATCACCTCACACCAGTAAGGATGGCCAGCATCCAAAAGACTAAGAACAACAAGTGCTGGTGAGGATGCGGAGAAAGGGGAAACCTCCTACACTACTGGTGGGAATGTAAGCTAGTTCAACCGTTGTGCAAAGCAAAATGGAGTTTCCTCAAAAACGTAAAAATAGAAATACCATTTGACCTGGGAATCCCACTCCTTGGAATTTACCCAAAGAATACAACTTCTCAGATTCCAAAAGACATATGCACCCCTATGTTTATTGCAACGTGTTTTACAATAGCCAAGATATGGAAACAACTCAAGTGTACATCCGTAGATGAATGGCTAAAGAAGATGTGGTACGTATACACAATGGAATATTTTCATCCATAAGAAAGAAACAAATTCTACCATTTGCAAAAACATGGATGAAGCTGGAGGATATTATGCTCAGCCAGACGGAGAAAGACAAGTCCGAAATGACTTCCCTCATTTTTGGAGTATAACAACACAGCAAAATTGAAGGAACAAAATAGCAGAAGAGTCACAGACTCCATACAGAGACTTGTGGTTACCAAAGGGGAGGGTTGTGGGAAGGCGGGTGGGGAGGGAGGGAGAAGGGATTGAGGGGTATTATGTTTAGTACACATAGTGTGTGGGGTCACAGGGAAAACAGTGTAGCCCAGAGAAGGCAAACAGTGAATGTGTGCCATCTTACTACACTGATGGACAGTGACTGAATTGGGGTATGAGTGGGGACTTGATAATATGGGTAAAAGTAGTCACCACATTGTTTTTTCATGTGAAACCTTCATAAGAGTGTATATCAATAATACCTTAATAAAAAATTTAAAAAATATTCCATTGTGTATATGTACCACATCTTCTTTATCCATTAATAAGCTGATGGACACTTAGGTTGCTTCCATTCTGTGGCTACTGTAAAGAGTGCTGTGATAAACATAGGAGTGTATATGTCTTTTTCAAACTGGGCTGCTGCATTCTTAGGGTAAATTCCTAGGAGTGGAATTCCTGGGTCAAATGGTATTTCTATTTTGAGTTTTTTGAGGAACCTCCTTACTGCTTTCCACAATGGTTGAACTAATTTGCATTCCCACCAGCAGTGTAGGAGGGTTCCCCTTTCTCCACATCCTCGCCAACATTTGTTGTTCTTTGTGTTTTGGATGTTGGCCATCCTCACTGGTGTGAGGTAATACCTCATTGTAGTTTTAATCTGCATTTCTCTGATGATTAGTGATGTGCAGCATCTTTTCATGTGCATGTTGGCCATCTGAGTTTCTTCTTTGGAGAAGTGTCTATTCATGTTCTCTGCCCATTTCTTTTTTTTTTTTTTCTCCCCCCACCCCCTCCCTTAGCTCTTGGTAACCACTAGTTACTTCTCAGTGTCTATAAGTCTAATGCTGTTTTGTTATTTCTGTTTTGCTTTGTTTTTATATTCCACAAATAAGTGAAATCATATGGTATTTCTCTTTCTCCACCTGGCTTATTTCACTGAGCATAATACCCTCTAGATCCATCCATGTTGTTGCAAATGGCAGGATTTATTTTCTTATGGCTGAATAATATTCCACTGTGTATATATACCACCTCTTCTTTATCCATTCCTCTACTGATAGACACTTAGGTTGCTTCCATATCTTGGCTATTGTAAAAAGTGCTGCAATAAACATAGGGGTGCATATGTCTTTTTTGAATCCGAGAAGTTGTATTCTTTGGGTAAATTCCAAGGGGTGGGTTTCCTGGGTCAAATGGTATTTGTATTTTTAGTTTTTTGAGGAACCTCCATATTGCTTTCTACAATGGTTGAACTAATTTACATTCCCACCAGCAGTGTAGGAGGGTTCCCCTTTCTCCACATCCTCACCAGCATTTTTTGTTGCTTGTCTTTGCATGTTGACTATCCTAACTGGTGTGAGCTGATATCTCATTGTGGTTTTAATTTGTATTCCCATGATGATTAGTGATGTGCAGCATCTTTTCATGTGCCTGTTGGCCACTCGCATTTTTTTCTTTAGAGAAGTGTCTGTTCAGGTCCTCTGCCAATTTTCAAATTGGGTTATTTGTTTTTTGAATGTTGAGGCATGTGAATTCTTATATATTTTTATGTATTTTGGATATTAATCCCTTATCAGATAAGTCATTTATAAATATTTTCTCCCATACTATAGGATACTTTTTAATACTGTTGATGGTGTCTGTTTCTGTGCAGAAGATTTTTAGTTTGATGTAGTCCCGTCTGTTCATTTTTGCTTTTGTTTCCCTTGCCCAAGGAGATGTGTCCAGGAAAAAGTTGCTCATGTTTATATTCGGGAGATTTTTGCCTATGTTGTCTTCTAGGAGTTTTATGGTTTCATGACTTCTATTCAGGTATTTTATCCATTTCAGTTTTACTTTTGTGTATGGAGTTAGACAATCATCCAGTTTCATTCTCTTACATGTAGCTGTCCAGTTTTGCCAACACCATTTGTTGAAGAGGCTTTCATTTCCCCATTGCTTATCCATGGCTCCTTTATTGAATATTAATTGACCATATATGTGTGGGTTTATATCTGGGCTCTCTATTCTATTCCATTGATCTATGGGTCTGTTCTTGTGCCATTACAAAATTTTCTTGATTACTATGGCTTTGTAATAGAGCTTGATGTCGGGGACTGTAACCCCCCTAGCTTTGTTCTTTCTTTTCACAATTTGTTTGGCTATTCATCGTCTTTTGTGGTTCCATATGTATTTTAGAACTATTTGTTCTAGTTTGTTGAAGAATGTCATTGGTATTTTGAGAGATTACATTGAATCTGTAAATTGATTTGGGCAGGATAGCTATTCTGACAATATTAATTCTTCCTATCCATGAGCATGGGATATATTTCCACTTGTTCATGACTTCTTTAATTTCTCTCCTTAGTCTTGTAGTTTTGAGAGTATAGGTTTTTCACCTCCTTGGTTAGGTTTCTTCCTAGGTATTTTATTCTTTTTTATGCAATTGTAAGTGGAATTGTTTCCTGATTTCTCTTTCTGCTAGTTCATTGTCAGTATATAGGAATGTGACCGATTTCTGTGTATTAACTTTGTTATCCTGCAACTTTGTTGAATTCATTATTAGTTCCAGTAGTTTTTTGGTGAATTCCTTAAGGTTTATTTATTTATTTATTTATTTTTAAATTTACAGTTTATTTTGGTATCATTAACCTACAATTACATGTGCAATATTATGGTGATTAAACTACCCCCTTCATTAGGTCCCCCGCACCAACCCCATTATAGTCACTGTCCATCAGCGTAGTGAGATACTATAGAGTCACTACTGGTCTTCTCTGAGTTGTACAGCCTTCCCCGTGCCTCCGCTGCCTTATGTCTGCTAATCGTAATACCCCTTTTACTCTCTTATCCCTCCCTTCCCACCCATCTTCCTCAGTCCCTTTCCCTTTGGTGACTATTAGTCCGTTCTTGGGTTCTGTGAGTCTGCTGCTATTTTGTTCCTTCAGTTTTTTTCTTTGTTCTTATACTCCACATATGAGTGAAATCATTTGATACTTGTCTTTTTCGGCTTGGCTTATTTCACTGAGCATAATACCCTCTAACTCCATCCATGTTGTTGCAAATGGTAGGATTTGTTTTCTTCTTATGGCTGAATAATATTCCATTGTGTATATGTACCACATCTTCTTAATCCATTCATCTACTGATGGACACTTAGGTTGCTTCCATTTCTTGGCTATTGTAAGTAGTGCTGCGGTAAACATAGGGGTGCATCTGTCTTTTTGAAACTGGGGTGCTGCATTCTTAGGGTAAATTCCTAGGAGTGGGATTCCTGGGTCGAATGGTATTTCTATTTTGAGTTTTTTGAGGAACCTCCATACTGCATTCCACAATGGTTGAACTAATTTGCATTCCCACCAGCAGTTTAGGAGGGTTCCCCTTTCTCCACATCCTCGCCAACATTTGTTGTTGTTTGAGTTTTGGATGTTGGCCATCCTCACTGGTGTGAGGTGATATCTCATTGTGGTTTTAATCTGCATTTCTCTGATGACCAGCGATGTGGAGCATCTTTTCATGTGCCTGTTGGCCATCTGAATTTCTTCTTTAGAGAAGTGTCTATTCATGTCCTCTGCCCATTTCTTAATTGGCTTATTTGTTTTTTGTTTGTTAAGGTGCATGAGTTCTTTATATATTTTGGATGTCAACCCATTATCTGACATGTCATTTATGAATATATTCTCCCATACTGTAGGATGTCTTTTTGTTTTACTGATGGTGTCCTTTGCTGTACAGAAGCTTTTAGTTTGATATAGTCCCATTTGTTCATTTTTGCTTTTGTTTCCCTTGCCTGGGGAGATATGTTCATGAAGAAGTTGCTCATGTTTATGTCCAAGAGATTTTTGTCTAAGTTTTTTTCTAAGAGTTTAGTGGTTTCATGACTTACATTCAGGTCTTTGATCCATTTTGAGTTTACTTTTGTGTATGGGGTTAGACAGTAATCCAGTTTCATTCTCTTACATGTAGCTGTCCAGTTTTGCCAACAACAGCTGTTGAAGAGGCTGTCATTTCCTCCTTGTGTAACCATGGCTCCTTTATCATATATTAACTGACCATATATGGTTGGGTTTATATCAGGGCTCTCTAGTCTGTTCCACTGGTCTGTTCTTGTGACAATAGCAAGTTGTCTTGATTACTGTGGCTTTGTAGTAGAGCTTGAAGTCGGGGAGCATAATCCTGCCAGTTTTTTTTCTTCCTTCTCAGGATTGCTTTGGCTATTTGGGGTCTTTGGTGGTTCCATATGAATTTTAGAATGATTTGCTCTAGTTCTTGGAAGAATGCTGTTGGTGTTTTGATAGGAATTGCATTAAATCTGTAGATTGTTTTAGGTAGGATGGCTGTTTTGACAATATTAATTCTTCCTATCCACGAGCACGGGATGTGTTTCCATTTATTGGTATCTTCTTTAATTTCTCTCATGAGGGTCTTGTAGTTTTCAGAGCATAGGTCTTTCACTTCCTTGGTTAGGTTTATTCCTAGGTATTTTATTCTTTTTTTATGCAATTGTGAATGGAATTGTTTTCCTGATTTCTCTTTCTGCTAGTTCATTGTTAGTATATAGGAATGCCACCGATTTCTGCATATTACTTTTGTGTCCTGCAACTTTGCTGAATTCAGATATTAGATCTAGTAGTTTTGGAGTGGATTCTTTAGTTTTTTTCTGTACCATATCATGTTATCTGAAAATAGGGACAGTTTAACTTCTTCCTTGCCCATCTGGATGCCTTTTATTTCTTTGTGTTGTCTGATTGCTGTGGCTAGGACCTCCAGTACTATGTTGAATAGAAGTGGGGAGAGTGGGCATCCTTGTTTTGTTCCCTATCTTAAAGGAAAAGCTTTCAGCTTCTTGCTGTTAAGTATAATGTTGGCTGTGGGTTTGTCATATATCGCCTTTATGATGTTAAGGTACTTTCCCTCTATACCCATTTTGTTGAGAGTTTTTATGAAGGTTGAGAGTTTTATGAATGAAGTTTGAATTTTGTCAAATGCTTTGTCAGCATTTATGGAGATGATCTTGTGGTTTTTGTTCTTTTTGTTGATGTGGTGCATGATGTTGATGGATTTTTGAATGCTGTACCATCCTTGCATCCCTGGAATAAATCCTACTAGATCAAGATGGATGATCTTTTTGATGTAGTTTTTAATTCAGTTTGCTAATATTTTGTTGAGTATTTTTGCATCTATCTTCATCAGGGGTTTTGGTCTGTATTTTTCTGTGTTAGTGGTGTCTTTGCCCGGTTTTGGTATTAGAGTGATGCTGGCCTCACAGAATGAATTTGGAAGTATTCCCTCTTCTTCTACTCTTTGGAAAACTTTAAGGAGGATGGGTATTAGGTCTTCACTAAACGTTTGATAAAATTCAGTGGTAAAGCGATCTGGTCAAGGTGTTTTGTTCTTAGGTAGTTTTTTGATTACCAATTCCATATCATTGCTGGTAATTGGTCGGTTCAGATTTTCTGTTTCTTTCTGGGTGAGACTTGGAAGGTTGGTTTTGTTTTTCTAGAAACCTGTCCATTTCTTCTAGGTTATCCAGTTTGTTAGCATATAATTTTTCATGGTATTCTCTCATACTTCTTTTTATTTCTGTGGTGTCCCTAGTGATTTTTCCTTTCTCATTTCTGATTCTGTTTATGTGTGTAGACTCTCTTTTTTTCTTGATAAGTCTGGCTAGGGGTTTATCTATTTTGTTTTATTTTCTTGAAGAACCATGTCCTGCTTTCATTGATTCTTTCTATTGTTTTATTCTATTCGATTTTATTTATTTCTGCTCTAATCTTTATTATGTCTCTCCTTCTACTGACTTTAGGCCTCATTTGTTCTTTTCCTAGTTTCATTAATTTTGAGTATAGACTATTATATGAGATTGTTCTTCTTTCCTGAGGTGGGCCTGTATTGTAAGATACTTTCCTCTTAGCATGGCCTTCACTGCATCCCATAGATTTTGCTGTGTTGAATTATTGTTGTCACTTGTCTCCTTATATTGCTTGATCTTTGTTTTTATTTGGTCATTGATCCATTGATTATTTAGGAGCATGTTGTGAAGCCTCCATGTATTTGTGGGCTTTTTCATTTTCTTTGCATAATTTATTTCTAGTTTCATACCTTTGTGGTTTGAGAAACTGGTTGTTACAATTTCAATCTTTTTGAATTTGCCAAGGCTCTTTTTGTGGCCCAGGATATGATCTATTCTTGAAAACGTTGCATTTGTACTTGAGAAGATGTGTATTCTGCTGCTTTTCCTTGTTGAGTTCTGTAGATGTCTGTTAGGTCCATCTGTTCTAGTGTGTTGTTCAGTGCTTCTGTCTCCTTACTTATTTTCTGTCTGGTTGATCTATCCTTTTGAGTGAGGGGAGTGTTGAAGTCTCCTAGAATAAATGCATTGCCTTCAATTTCCCCTTTTTATTCTGTTAATATTTGTTTCACATATGTAGGTGCTTCTGTGTTGCGTGAAAAGATATTTATAATGATTATATCTTCTTGTTGGACTGACCCTTTTACCATTATGTAATGTCCTTCTTTGTCTCTTGTGACTTTCTTTGTTTTGAAGTCTATTTTGTCTGATACAGGTACTGAAACTCCTGCTTTTTCTCCCATGAAATATCTTTTTCCATCCCTTCAGTTTTAGTCTGTGTATCTGGGTTTGAAGTGAGTCTCTTGTAGGCAGCATATTGATGGGTCTTGTTTTTTTATCCATTCAGTGACTCCGTCTCTTTTGATTCGTGCATTCAGACCATTTACATTTAGGGTGATTATCGATAAGTATGTACTTATTGCCATTGCAGGCTTTAGATTCATGGTTACCAAAGGTTCAAGGTTAACTTCCTTACTATCTAAGAGTCTAACCTAACTCACTTTATATGCTATTACAAACACAGTCTAAAAGTTCTTTTTTTCTCCTCCTTTTCTTTCCTCCTCCATTCTTTATATATTAGGTATCACGTATTTTGTACTCTGTGTATCCCTTGTTTGACTTTGGGGTAGTAGATTTGATTTTGCATTTGCTTAGTAATTAACTGTTCTACTTTCTTTATTGTGGTTTTATTTTCTCTGGTGACAGCTATTAAACCTTAGGAGCACTTCTGTCTATAGCAGTCCCTCCAAAATACAGTGTAGAGACGGTTTGTGGGAGGTAAATTCTCTCAGATTTTGCTTTTGTTGAAATTGTTTAATCCCTCCTTCAAATTTAAATGATAACATGCCAGATGTATTCTTGGTTTGCGGCCCTTCTACTTCATTGCATTAAATACATCATGCCACTCCCTTCTAGCCTGTAACGTTTCTGCCGAGAAGTCTGATGATATCCTGATGGGCTTTCCTTTGTAGATAATCTTATTTCTCTCTCTGGCTGCTTTTAGTAGTCTGTCCTTATACTTGGTCTTTGCCAGTTTAATTACTGTATGTCTTGGTGTTGTCTTCCTTGTGTCCCTTGTGTTGGGATATCTGTGCATCTCCATTGCTGAGAGACTATCTCCTCTCCCAGATTGGGGAAGTTTTCAGCAATTACCTCCTCAAAGACACTTTGTATCTCTTTTTCTCTCTCTTCTTGTATTTCTATAATGCGAATATTGTCCCATTTGGATTGGTCAGACAGTTCTCTCAATATTCTTTCTTTCTTAGAGATCCTTTTTTCTCTCTGTGCCTCAGCTTCTTTGTATTCCTCTTCTCTAATTTCTATTTCATTTATCATCTCCTTTACCATACCTAATGTGCTTTTAAAACTTTCCATTGTATGTTTCATTTCTGATACCGTGTTCCTTAATGATTGGATCTCCAACCAGAATTCATCCCTGAGTTCTTGAATATTTTTCTGTACCTCCATCAGCATGTTAATGATTTTTATTTTGAAGTCCCTTTCAGGCAGATTCATGAGGTCGATTTCATTTTAATTTTTCTCAGGAGTGATTGTATTTATAATTTTACTTTGAACCTGTTCCTTTGGCGTTTCATATTTGTATATGGCACCCTCTAGTGCCCAGAAGCTCTACTCTCTGGGGCTGCTCAGCCCCTGAAGCAATGTTGGGGGTCGCAGGGGAGCGGTATTGGTCCCTGGGGGGGAGGAAAGAGCTGTTTCCTGCTTCCTGGCTGCTATGCCCGTCTCCACTGCCAGAACCAGTGGGCTGAGCACTCAGATGTAAACCTCTGTGCTTTGCGTTTGTAGTTACTGTACTCTGGGCTTCCCTCTGGGTGGACTAACGCCAGGGTAGGGTTTGCCAGTTTGTGCGCCAGGTGGGGCTGGCTGGGGGAAAGGCTCAGTAGGCTGTGTATCATGTAGGGGGTCCTTGGAGATTTGTAGGCAGCCAGTGAGCTGGAGATCCCGAAGATCATGAAAGTTCCCAACCTGGTGGGCAGAGTGTACCCAGACAATTTTGTCTACCTGTCCTTTCTCCTGAGCAGTAAGCTTTGTTCCGTCCTTGCCCCTTTAGCAGCCCTCTTGGTATTAGGAAGTGTCTCAGACTGCCCAACTTTCTTTGTCCCAGAGAAGCCAGTTACGGATCCCTGCTTTCCACCAGCAGCTGGAATCTCAGTCTCTCCAGGTATTCTGTCTGTCTTAGCTTTCCAACCCCCTAATCGTGAGAGTATCATGAAAACACCATGAAGTGTAGGTTTGTGCTCCCAGATCAGATCCTCAGAGTTATGTATTCGGCAGTCCCAGGCCTCCACTCCCTCCCTGCTGTTTCTCTTCCTCTCGCTGGTGAGCTGGGGTGGGGGAAGGGCTTGGGTCCCACTGGGCCTCGGCTTTGGTACCTTACCCTGCTCCGTGAGGTTTATCATTTTCTCCATGTGTATGCAGTTTGGCACAATCCTCTTTCCTGTTGCTCTTTCAGGGTTAATTGCATTAATTGTATTTTCATATTATATGCAGTTTTAGGAGGAAGCATCTGTCTCACCTGTCACGCCGTTATCTTTACTGCAATCATACTTTCTTTTGTTTTTCAGGTCCAGCACAGAATCAAATGCAAGTTCCATCCGAGTATGGATTGCATCCTCAAAACTATATTGCTTCCTCAGGACAGTACTCTCAAGGATCTGTGAAAATGACCTCATTGCCATTGGGTGTCCAGAGTGTTGATTACTACTTTGGTCTGTGTACGGTACCAGCACAGAATGTGGTGACTCCTAACACAGCCAACCAACAACCAGGAGAACAGCAGATGTATGGCATGGATCCTTCTGCCCCTCAGGTTGTGGGATCTGCCCTGGGATGTTTCCAGGGTGCCACATCATCAGCATCCCCTTCGCATATGAGTGCCTCCCAGCCGTACTCCTCTTTTGTGAATCACTACAATAGTCCAGCCATGTACTCTGCCAACCCTTCCGTTGCTTCTCAGGGATTTCCCTCTACATGTGGTCACTATGCTATGTCAACTGTTTCTAATACTGCAAATCCTACTGTTTCGTATCCTTCTCTGCCTTCTGGTGATCCATATGGGCAACAAATGCTTACCTCACAGAACGCTCCAACTTTTAGGCCAGTTAGAGATAATTCATTTTCTGGTCAAAATACAGCTCTCAGCCATCCATCACCACTTCCGCCTCTGCCGTCACACCAGTACCACCAGCAGCAGAGCCTTTCAGGATACAGTGCTCCCTCGTGGTCTGCTTCAGGCATTCCATCAACCCAAGACAGGTTCATTAGAAACCACACTGGCTCTCTGGCCAGAGCCAACAACAACCCAACCAATACCGGTAGGTTGAATGAAAAGTTCACCAAAGCATGGCAGAAAATCAGTGCATTTCCAAGTAGGTTTTTATTTGCATGAAGGTTAAAGATGATAATTGCCTAATAGAAAAATTGGAAATTAGCCTATTTTTGCAGCTTGTTTGCTTTATTTATTGTGGTATTTTGCAGCATCTCTCTGAACCTTTCCCCTCTTCACAGTTAGCCACCCAACCATCGCCTTGGATAGCCTGCTTCCTTGCCATCATTGGGATCTCGGTCAATATTTACTGATCTGTTTTATGCCTCTTCAATAGTTGTCTTTAATGTGTATTAAGTATAGGGCATTATAGAAAAGATGATGGCCTGCAATACCCACTTGTTTCTCTAAGTGAACCCCTTTTACAGAAGGTATATTTCACAGACTTTCACAGAAGAGGTAAAAGAGGTTTCTGACCCATTTTCTCATTCCCAAATTGGTACATTAGGATGTAGGATGGGGAAAGAGAAGAAAGATGCATGCAGAATACCCTTGTAGTTAGTCTTTCTGACCTTCCTAAACTAAAATATGGTTAATTTATTGGTTTAAAATTTTTGTATAAAGGAATATTGTCTTAGTGTGGGGTTTCCATAGGGTGTACTCATTTTAATTCAACCTTTGAACATCAACTTAACAAAATATACCCTTGAACTAAATGAAAATGTATGTAGAGAACAGGAATTGGTAAAGCTATAGTAGTATTCCGAATAAAGTCTTTGTATTACATATCAGAGTTTGGATAGCCATAGATCAAGGATGTTGTAGAAAAGTATCCTTCCCTAGACAATTAGATTATATAAAATTGGATTTTAGAATATTGGACCTAAACTGTACATTTGAGATATTTCTAACCATGCTAACCATGCTTCATGCTAACCATGTTTCAAACAAACAAGGTGGTATTTTTCTCTCATAACAAGAAACCTAGGTAGATGCAGTAGATCAGATGTCCTCAGTGTCTTTTTCTCTTTCTGTTCAGCTATGCTTAACATGTTGGTTTATAGCAACAAGGTAATTTCTGTCCCTGTAGATGTGAAGTCAGAGTTAAAAGCAGGAAGAAGGGAGAGGAAAGGAGTTGGGTGGTGGTATTGACAGACTTCTCATTATCATTTGCCATAGCTGTTTTAAAAGACCATCCCTAATTTTAGGGAAGTCTAAAAAATGTATATTTAGCTTTGTAGCCTTCATGGTAGAGGCAGGCAAGAAAGAAAGGGGTTAGCATTGCCTGGGTCTTGGGTATGTCATGAGTTAAAGCATCTGTCATGGTTCCCAAATCTGTGCACCCGAATCACTTGCATGGATTGTAATCTTCAACCCCACTTTACTAAGCTAGAATAGACTCTCCAGGTTAGTGTTGAGAATCTAGGTTTCTGCCTTGATCTCATGAGACCTAGTAACAGATTGAAATTCTGCTGTAGTCCTTTGGTTTTACAGATAAGGAAAGCTGTCCAGGTTGGTTTGGCTGTGGTCCTCAGTGTTAGAAACAGAGCTTGTCCTGGAGCTGTTTCTTCTGACGTTCAGTCTACCTTTCCCAGAAGCAGGGCTCTTTGTTCCCTAGAAATTCTGTTTTCTTTCTCTCTTCTTTCAGTCGTCCTTTTACAGATCAGCTTATCCTAAGGTCCCTCTGATTTAAGGATTTTATGACTTTCATGACCAAAAAAAGAAGAAATACAGGTAATTCCTATCTTATTGCTGAGATGGGAATGGAACTCTGTATGAAACCAATTTATGTTCAGAAGTAAGATCAGGGAAATATGGGGCTACTTGGCTAATGAACAGAACACCTAATTGGGAAGGGCTTTTCACTGAAAAAACATTGAATAAAAAGTAAGAATAGTTACAAAATGACCTTCTATTTGAGTAACTAGTAGTTGGTCCTCTTCATAGAGAGATGGGGTATATGTCCATTCTTTTAATTCTAGTACTATACTGAGAAAGCCATAATAAATAAATTTTCAGAAATTAATTCATGTTAAGAAGTGGATTTTTTTTGTCTTTTTATTGGTACATTACCTTTTTATTTTGCAATCATTAATGTACAATTAGAAGAACAACATTATGGTTACTAGACTCCCCCCATTATCAAGTCCCCACCACATACCCCTTTACAGTCACTGTCCATCAGCGTAGTAAGATGCTATAGAATCATTACTTGTCTTCTCTGTGTTATACTGCCTTCCCCGTGTCCCCCCTGCTACATTATATGTGCGAATTGTAATGAACCTTTTCTCCCTTATCACTCCCTCCCCACCCATCCTCCCCAATCCCTTTCCCTTTGGTAACTGTTAGTCCATTCTTGGGTTCTGTGAGTCTGTTGCTGTTTTGTTCCTTCAGTTTTTCCTTTGTTCTTATACTCAACAGATGAGTGAAATCATTTGGTACTTGTCTTTCTCTGCCCGGCTTATTTCACTGAACATAATACCCTCTAGCTCCATCCGCGTTGTTGCAAATGGTAGGATTTGTTTTCTTCTTATGGCTGAATAATATTCCATTGTGTATATGTACCACATCTTCTTTATCCATTCATCTACTGATGGACACTTTGGTGGCTTCCATTTCTTGGCCATTATAACTGGTGCTGGGATAAACATAGGGGTGCATATGTCTTTTTCAAACTGGGCTGCTGCATTCTTAGGGTAAATTCCTAGGAGTGGAATTCCTGGGTCAAATGGTTTCTATTTTGAGTTTTTTGAGGAACCTCCATACTGCTTTCCACAATTGTTGTACTAGTTTACATTCCCACCAGCAGTGTAGGAGGGTTCCCCCCTCTCTACATCTTCACCAACATTTGTTGTTTGTCTTTTAGATGTTAGCCATCCTAACTGGTGTGAGGTGATACCTCATTGTGGTTTTAATTTGCATTTCTCTGATGATTAGGGTTGTGGAGCATCTTTTCATGTGCCTGTTGGCCATCTGAATTTCTTCTTTGGAGAAGTGTCTGTTCAGCTCCTCTGCCCATTTTTTAATTGGATTATCTGCTTTTTGTTTCTTGAGGTGTGTGACCTCTTTATATAATTTGGATGTCAACCCCTTCTCAGATATGTCATTTATGAATATATTCTCCCATACTGTAGGATGCGTTCTTGTTCTATTGATGGTGTCCTTTGCTGTACAGAAGCTTTTCAGCTTGATATTGTCCCACTTGTTCATTTTTGCTTTTATTTCCCTTGCCTGGGTAGATATGTTCATGAAGAAGTTGCTCATGTTTATGTGCAAGAGATTTTTGCCTATATTTTTTTCTAAGAATTTTATGGTTTCATGACTTACATTCAGGTCTTTGATCCATTTTGAGTTTACTTTTGTGTTGGGGTTAGATAATAATCCATTTTCATTCTCTTACATGTAGCTGTCCAGTTTTGCCAACACCAGCTGTTGAAGAGGCTGTCATATCCCCCATTGTATATCTATGGCTCCTTTAACATATATTAATTGACCATATATGCTTGGGTTTATATCTGGGCTCTTTATTCTGTTCCATTGGTCTGTGGTTCTGTTCTTGTGCCAGTACCAAATTGTCTTGATTACTGTGGCTTTGTAGTAGAGCTTGAAGTTGGGGAGCGTAATTTCCTCTGTTTTATTCTTCCTTCTCAGGATTGCTTTGGCTATTCGGAGTCTTTTGTGGTTCCATATGAATTTTAGAACAATTTGCTCTAGTTCATTGAAGAATGCTGTAGGTCTTTTGATAGGGATTGCATTGAATCTGTAGATGGCTTTAGGCAGAATGGCCATTTTGACAATATTAATTCTTTCTATCCATGAGCACCAGATGTGTTTCCATTTATTGGTTTCTTCTTTAATTTCTATTGGTACATTAATTTTTAATTACGGTTCAAAGTGGACAAATTAAATACCTCTCAGGTTAATTTGATACATGTGCTGCACCATTTCAAAAGAAATGAATAGGTTACCTTTAAAACCTACTTTGAAATTAAATATTACAGAATTCCCCAAGCTTTCGCAGTCAGGTTGATGTGTGTCAATACTTTTTTCATGGTACCCCAGCCTACTTAGTAGTTAGTTCATAAGACATTTGAGATATATCACTGTGTTTCTTTTAAAAATTTAAACCATCCCTTTAACTTTTGTTGTGCGTTTGTTGCAGGGGCAACTTGGATGTTAGATACTAGGTATGGGAACTATGGAGTATTGATTGAAATTTTCTAGAGAGACAGTTTATTGCTTTAGAGACTGATAAATTATATTGTCACATTAAAATGAGAATCTTGAATATTAAACAGAGTTTTGTGTGAAATTCAGCCGTGGAGTAATTGGGAAAAATAATTGTATTTTTATGACTTAGTTATACTACTTTTATTTTTGGGTATAGTAAAAGTTCTCAGACAATTTGTAAAGGGTAGGAGATCCAAAAGCATAAACCTGAATTAAGTTTTGATTTTTGGTTACCAAGAATACAGTGTTGTCCACAGACTTGTTATTTTTAGGCAGTGATGCATTCATATTCAGAAATTTGGAAGAAAAGAGAACTTTAAATATTTCATTTAGAAAAACATGTCAGCATATTTCAGCACTAGAACTTCAGATTATTTTATTAGAAAGTCTTCCTCAAGTATGTACATCTTGGGTGCTATGTTTAATTGCTAACTCAGAGTAAAGTTTTGACTGATGTTTAAAAGGTGTCATTTTCTGGGCCATTAAAATCTTTTTAAAATACTACTGTATGTAAATCTCTCAAGGATTAGCAACTTGTTATTAATTGACCTGAAGTTGATTTGAGTGGTGACTTCGGGATATAAAGATACCCATTTGTGATGACAAGATCAGTCTTGAAACTATAGATTCAATTAAAGTTATTTTCTTAGATTTTTTTTTTTTTTTGCTATTCCTTTCTTTTGAAAGCAGGTAATTTTTTAAATTAACAAAAAATCTTGTTGCCAAGATAGAGAATTTTGCCAGAAAAATCTATTATTTTTATCAAAATGATTTTTTTTTGCTTAGTAAGAATTACGTATTGATAGCATATTATATAAACCATCTGATTAATGTTGTCTTACTATGTACAGGTTTATAAACAACAAGCATTTAAAAAGCTACTTATGTAAAAAAAATCATAATCACTTATATAATCCTGTATAAATATCCATGACTTAAATGACATCAAGATCATCTCAGGGTGCAGATGTGTCTAAAGGAAAGCAACATAAAATACTCTATAGGAAATGATTATCTAGGCGAAGAAATACAAGTTAGAAATAAATAGAAAACTACATTGGAAGTACAAATAGTATACTAAAGAGATTATTTTCAGCTTTGGAAACTTCTGAGATTGCTGAGTTGTAAGATGGGAGTAACATGATTTTGCTTTATTAATGTCCTACTCCTTCAGCTTTTCCAAAGCAACTCTTGAACCTTACTGTCTTTTCTCTACTTTGAACCTCCCACTTGTCAATTTTTCTACACTTACTCTTTCTCCAGACTTAGAAGATGAGGTGTCATCTTTGTGATCACTTCCTTTATAACTTTATCAGATCTTTATCAGTTATCCCTTTTCCAGTATGTCAGTTTCCCAGTTTCTACTCAGCCTGTGGCATTAGAAAGAGGAGAGGTGAAGGAAAAACAAAAGCTTGGTGCTGTATATCATGAGCAGCCATCACAAGTTTTTAAGCAAGGTGGTGACATTAACAGATTGGTCATTCAGAACTTTCTTCTGTGAGCAGGGTGGGAGATAGACTGGAGGAAGAACTTGGGATGCAGGAAGACCAGCTAGGAAGGAATTACTACAGTTATTTAGATGAAGGAAGATGACATGGGCTTGGATTCATTTAGGCAGAGAACAGATAACAGAAATCAAGAATTTGTTAATATAGTTTATGAAGGAAATGGAAGAATAAAAGATGACTTAAAAAATTTCCAGCTAGAACAACTTGAATGAGTATGGTGCTATTAACTGAGAATTTATTTGATCTCCCTAGTTCCAAAAGAATTGTATGAACAATTACTAAGGAGCTACTAAGAACTAACCAGTGAACTGTGTTAATGAAAAAAAAAGTGATTCTTGAATTGTGGGTTCTCTTTCTAACCTTCCATAAACTAAACAGTAGAACAGCAATTCATTTTGCACAGGTCCAGTTCTTTTTTTTTAACTTTAATAATATTTTATTTAATCCAACTTCAAAAATATTATCCTTTCAACATATGTAAAATTGTTAAACAGATAGTTTGCATTCTTTCCCTCATGAAGTCTTCAAAATTGGGTGTATTTTAGACTTACTGCACATCTAAGGTTGGAACAGCCACATTTCCAGTGCTTAATAGCTACATGTATCTAGTGGCTACCACACTGGACAGCAAATACATAGAAGATGGTTGTAAAAATATCAGGGATGACAAAAGTATGTCTTTAAAGCCATGTCCAGAGAAAGAGGGGTAAGAAAGAAAAGACAAACCTGCTGATATAGAAAGATAATTTAGTTTTAGTGCTCATTACCAAAGGTTCAAGGGCAATTCCCTTACTATCTAACAGTCTAATTTAACTTACTTCGTATAGTATTACAAACACAACCTAAAGGTTCTTTGTTTTTTTTTCCTCCTCCATTCTTTATATGTTATGAATCATATTCTGTACTCTTTGTCTAGCCCTTGGGTGACACGTATTTAGCCTTAGAATACTTCTATCTATAGGAGTCCCTCCAAAATGCACTGTAGAGGTGGTTTGTAGGAGGTAAATTCTCTCAGCTTTTTCTTATCTGTAAATTGTTTAATCCCTACTTCAAATTTAAATGATACCTTGCCAGATAAAGTATTCTTGCTTCAAGGCCCTTCTGCTTCATTGCATTAAATACATCATGCCACTCCCTTCTGGTCTGTAAGGTTTCTGTTGAGAACTTTGATGATAGCCTGATGGGTTTTCCTTTGTATGTGATATATTTTTCTCTCTCTAGCTGCTTTTAAAAGTCTGTCTTTATCCTTGATCTTTGCCATTTTAATTATTATATGTCTTGATGTTCTCTTCCTTGGGTCCCTTGTGTTGGGAGATCTGTGCACCTCCATGGCTTGAGAGACTATCTCCTTCCCCAGATTGGGGAAGTTTTCAGCAATTACCTCCTCCATGACACTTTCTATCCCTTTTTCTCTCTCTTCTTCTTCTGGTACCCCTATAATGTGAATATTGTTGCGTTTGGATTGTCACACAGTTCTCTCAATATTCTTTCATTCTTAGAGATCCTTTTTTCTTTCTGTGCCTCAGCTTCTTTGTATTCCTCTTCTCTAATTTCTATTCCATTTACCGTCTCTTCTACTACATCTAATCTGCTTTTAAATCCCTCCATTGTATGTTGCATTTCAGGTACGGAATTTCTTAATGATTGAATCTCCAACTTAAATTTGTTCCTGAGTTCTTGAATATTTTTCTGTACCTCCATAAGCATGTTTATAATTTTTATTGTGAACTCTTTCAGGAAGATTGGTGAGTTCGGTTTCATTTGACCCTCTTTCTGGGGTTTGTGAGATTTTGGTCTGAACCATGTTCTTTTGTCATTTCATATTTCTATGTGGTGCCCACTAGTGTGCAGAAACTCCAGTCTCTGGAACTGCTCAGACCCTAGAGTGAGGTTGTGGGTTGTAGGGGAGCAGAGCTGGTGCCTGGGGTGAGGAAAGATCTGTTTCCTGATTCCCGTCTGCAGTGCCTGTCTACCGTGTCAGAGCCAGTGGGCCAAGCACACATATGTAAACCTCTGTGCTTTGCATCTCTAGCTGTTGTAGGCAGGGCCTCCCTCTGGCTGGCCTGATGCCTGCGCAGTGACTACCGGTTTGCGAGCAGGTGCCTGCAGGTCAGTAGGAAGGTTTGGCAGGCTGTGTGTCACAGTAGGGGGCCTTGGAGCTGAGTAGGCAGCCATGGGGATGGAGCACCTGAAGCTCCCCAAAGTTCCCAACTAGCTGTGCAGAGCGTGCCCACGTAACCTCGTCTAGCTCACCCTCTCCCACACAGCAAGCTCCGTGCAAACCCCGCCCCTTCTCCAGCCCTCTGGATGCTAGGAAGTCTCTCAGACTGCCTGCCTTTCCTCTGACACAGAGCGGCCGGGTGTGGATCCCGTCCTCCACAAACGGCCAGAATGTCAGTTTCTCAAGCACTCCGCCTGCCCGAGCTCCCCAACATCCAGAGCACCACACAGTATAGGATTCTGCACACAAAGCAGATCTCCAGGGCTAGGTGTTCAGCAGTCCCAAGCTCCCACCCCTCCCCTGCTCCATTTCTCTTCCTCCTGCTGGTGAGCTGGGGTGGGGGAAGGGCTTGGGTCCTGCCAGATTAAGGCTTTCCTACATTACCCTGTTTCGTGAGGTCTGCTCTGTTCCTGAGGTCTGTTTGCAGTCTGGTTCAGCCTTCTTCCTTGTTGCTGTTTTAAGGTTAGTTGTATTAATTAACTATATTTTTGTACAATGTGTGGTTTTGGCAGGAGCTCTCCATCTCAGGTCTCATGCCGTCATGTTGCAAGTCCTCGCACAGGGCCAGTTTTGTATACTACTTTTCTGTCAAATTCTCCTGAGAAAGGGGCAATTTCTTTTTGGCTGGCATGCTCCTATCGTCTTTAATGATTGTAGAAGTTGTCTCTATTCATTTGACAAATACTTGAAAGCCAAGTATGTGACAGGTGTTGTATAGTGCTAGGAGATAAAATAGTAAAAAGACATGATTGATCCTTATTCTCCTGAAGCTTGCAGTCTCCTTGGGGAAGCAAACATTATCCAAATAAACACAAAGGGTTATAAAGTTACTATTATTTAAGTATCATGAAGCAGAGATATATGGTTCTTGGCAAGTATAGTCATGAAGCTTAGGGAAGTTTTTCCTGATATTTGATAGTTGAGCTGCAATCTGAAGGATGAGTACTCTATGTATAAAATAAATTGCAGGTGCAACAAATATTTAAATGCCAAAAGGCAAAACTTTAAAACTTTTCAGAGAAAATATGAAAGATTATCCAGAACATTTGAGTAAAGAAGGATTTAAGGACAACATGCACAGCACTTACTTTAAAGGAGAAGCATAATAAACTTGACTAACTTCTAATTAAGAATTTCTCCTTAGGGGTATTATGTTTAGTATACGTGGTGTGGGGGATCAAGGGGAAAACAGTGTAGCACAGAGAAGGCAAACAGTGAATCTGTGGCATCTTACTTCACTGATGGACAGTGACTGCATTGGGGTATGAGTGGGGACTTGATAATATGGGTAAATGTAGTAACCACGTTGTTTTTTCATGTGAAACCTTCATAAGAGTGTATATCAATAATACCTTAATAAAAAAAAGAACTTCTCTGTTGAAAGACAACATAGAACAAAAAGACAAGCTTGAACTGGGAGAAAAATATTTAAAGTACTTATTCATAATATACAAATAACACAGATTAATAAGGAAATGACCAACAACCCAAGAAAAAATACATGAAGAGGCATCTCACAGAAGATAAAATGAAAATATACTCAGCCTTGTTAATAATCAGGAAAGGGCATCTTCCTGATTATGGGGTATCTTTTTATATACAAGCAGCAGTTTGGTAACAATTTGAAAGTGATCATACCGAGGAATGATTATTTGGAGGAACAGGAAACTTAGACACTGTTGGTAGGAGGCTTTAGTGGGTCAGTATTTTAAGAAAATTTGGTATAGTGGAATTGAAGATAACCATACTTTAAAATGCAGCTGTCCTACTTCTATATACTCTTAAGAAGTCCTTCTCAAACTTTGTCCATATGGGTTGCCTGGATTCTTCATGTAGGTTCTGATTGACCAGGTGTGTTACAGCTTGGCCTCATTACATTTTTATCAAGTGTTTGGATGAGGCATTGTTAGCCCATAGACAACACTTCAAATCCGAAGGCCCCAGAGCACCTCTTCCTGTTTGATATATTTCACATTTACAGGAACTAGTGCTGATTGTGGGATTCTGGACTAAAGGGACTATTCTGCATCCTAGGCCAAAGAGCTTACTTCCCACAGGCTGTCCCAGGGCTAAGGGGGTGTTCTGCATCCCTTGCTGTGTACCTGTACCCATTTGAGCTGTGGCACACACATTGAGAAGTTCTGCCCTGGAGAAACTTACACATATGCACCAGGGGCAGCACTGTTTGTGAAAAAAAAAAATTGGCATCCCAAAGTCTACTTACAGTAGAATGGATAAATTGCATCCGTCCAATGGACTGCTGAGCAGCAGTGAAAATGATGAACTAGGGCTGTATTCATTTCCACAGATGAATCCCAGATGTGTTGTGTAGAAAGTCATGGAAAAATACATGCAGTATGCTATTGTTGTAAACTTAGAAGACAAGTGAAAATAACATTTAGGAATACTTCTATATGTAGTCAGATATTTAAAAACCAAAAGAAGTAATAAACAGAATTCAGGAGGGAGGCAAGGGAATGCCTTCTATGAGGAGTACTCTGAGCTTCAGCAGTATTGTACATAATTTCACCATTGGATACTGAGTTCATGAGTATTTCTTATATTATGCTTTGATATATGTTTATCTATGGTCATACACATATATGTATCACATAAACTGTCTTGTTTCAATTACTTTATTAAAGAGAAAAAGTCATTATGTCAAAGGGGGAGTTGGTGCATTCACCCTTGGTGGGGAGAACAGCAAATTCAAGGGATTGAAAAAAGACCAGTGAAGCTAGAGGAAAACCTTGGGCTAGGATGAGGATAGGAACTTAGAGGGATTTGGATCGTTCAGGACCTCACTGACCGTGCTAAGAAGTTTTGAGGATCACATGTTTTGTCTGCACCATCAAGCACTGGCAGAATATTGAAGGGTTATAAGCAGGATGATGATGCCATGTATCAGATTGGAGGTTGGCTGTAATATTCTAGAACAGAGAGAGACCCTGTTCAGAACTAAACTACTCATCTTTGGAACTGTTTTTGAAAATTAATTTTGGGAATAGTTTGAGGTCTAGAATAATGGAATTGTTCTCCAGAGAGGTTTTATGTTTCTTCCAGTTGCCTCCGGGTGCTACCAGCTTGTCACATTAGTCCAGGTCCAAGACTCTAGATTTATTGGACTGTGCAGATGTTCTGAACCTAAGCTGCTGGTATTTGTAAGCATTAGTTTCCTTTTTTATCTTTATCCTGAGGTTATAACCCTTCAGGGTACCATCTTAAAAGTGGAGATATGGGGTGCCCTATCAGGTACCCTATCCTAGGTGTGTCCTGGGCTGTGCCTTCTGTTTCCCATGCCCTTCAAGGTCACAGAAAACAGCAGATCAGGTTTGCAGCTGATACCAAGGGGGTGAAAGCAACTCTGAATGTTGAGCTTATTTCCCTGAGTTTTCAATTTCTTATAGGTTTGGCCCAGAAATTTATTAATACTGTGTTAGATCTTTGATGATTTTAAGAAGATGCTTTAAATATAGCTTTAAAGTTACCGTTAGTAAGAGGTTTGGTCCTACTTTCCTAACCCATCATCACCACAGGCAGAAATAAGCTCTGTATTTTAGACAGTGTCTTTTAATTTCCTATTATGAGCAGAGATAAAATTAGTATATTTATCTCCACTTCCCTTCCTTTTCTTATCACTCAATTTTAAATGATTATGTCTTGTGTAGTTTTTACTTTATACTGTTAAATATCCTTATCACTCTGTTACATTAGCAGTTTTAATGACTATGTCAGTTGTCTAATTCTGGTTTAAAAGAAAAACGATGTATTGTTTTTCATGGTTCTATGGGTTGGTTGGCAGTTTCCCTGCCAGTTTGCCCTGGACTGACTCATATGACTTGACTTAGCAGTGTTGGAAGATCCAAGGGCTTCACTCACATATCTAGTGGTTACTGCAGACTTCACTGGGGATGCCCAAGTGTTTTTCCACTTGCCTACACTAACTTCCTCTCCTGATGGTCTCAGGACAGCATTTCAGGAGCAGAAAGGCGGAAGCGGCAGGGCCTCTTGAGACTTAAGTCTGGGACTTGTATCATTACTTCTGCCACATTCTGTTGATTAAAGCCAATCACAAGGTTAGAACTGATTCAAGAGGTGGGAAAATAGACTGAGCTTCTTAATGAGAAGAACTGCAAATTGTTGTGACTGTCTTCAACAGTGATGTTTGTTCTTCCAAAAAATGATGAAGTAATCAGCATGTTTAGACTATTATACACCGTCTTTCTCATTTCCCATGTTTAAATCATTTGTACACTAAAGGGCATATAATACATTTTGTTCTATCACCATATTCCTACATTTGTTTCTGTCTTAGACCTAAGTTTGTTTTTATATATATACACATGCACACACAAACACATAATACATTTATACACATACATATATGTTTCTGTATATGTACATACACGTACATGTATGTATATGTTCAATAATATTTGCTACTTACTACTGTCTTTGCCGTAGGTTTCCTCCCCAGCTTTATTGATATGTAATTGGCATGTAATATTGTGTAAATTTAAGGTACACAATGTGATGATTAGATAAACATATATTGCAAAATGATTACTATAGTAGGGTCAGTTAATACATCCATTACCTTAACATAATTACCATTTTTGTGTGTATGGTGAGAATATTTAAGATTTACCTTCTTAGTAACTTTATGTATATAATACAGTATTGTTAACTGTAGTCACAATCTGTATGTTAGATCCCAGAACTTACTTATTTGATAACCAAAAGTTTGTTCCCTTTGAACAACATCCCTGATTTCTCCATCTCCCAGCCCCTGGCAACCATCTTCTACTTTGTTTCAGTGAGTTCAGCTCTTGTAGATTCCATATGTAAGTTAGGTCACACGCCCTTTGCCTTTCTCTATCTCACATAGCATAATACCCTCAGGGTCCATCCATGTTGTCGAAAGTAGAAGGATTTCCTTTTTCTTAATGTCTGGATAATGTTCCTGTGTGTGTGTATGTGCACACACACTATTTCTTCTTTATACCTTCATCTGTTGGCGGCCACTTGGGTTGTTGCCATAAGTTTTTCAGTTACGTCTTGTTTGGCTAAAGGTCACCCTCAGTCAGTTTGTGCTCTCATAAAGGCCCACTATGAATCACATGTACTATTTAACATAGGCCCAAACTATTGTTATTGTCAGACTCTTAGTAACATGTGAAATATGACATCTGATTAGAATCAGCAAATGAGAAGTGGCAGTTTAAAATGCAAAACAAGATCTGAGTTGATAAAGAAACATTGGAATTCATGAACCACATTACAGCAGCAAATAACCTCTGTTCATCTTCTTATCTGAGGCACCATTGCACGGTACAATAATTAATGTAGTGACATTGGTTGGTAAAGAAAGTCTGTTCTGAGTTCACTTTAAGAAGGTAAGGAACAGGCACATGAAAAGATGCTCCTCATCACTAATACTCAGGGAAATGCAAATTAAAACCACAATGAGATATCACCTCATCCCAGGTAGGGTGGCCAACATCCAAAAGACAAGAAACAACAAATGCTGGCGAGGATGTGAAGAAAGAGGAACCCTCTTACACTGCTGGTGAGAATGTAAATTAGTTCAGCCATGTGGAAAGCAATATGGAGGTTCCTCCAAAACCTAAAAATAGAAATACCATTTGACCCAGGAATTCCACTTCTAGGAAGTTACACAAAGAAAACAGGATCCCTGATTGAAAAAGACACATGCACCACTATGTTTATTGCAGCACTATTTACAATAGCCAGGATATGGAAGCAACCTAAGTGTCCATCAGTAGATGAATAGATAAAGAAGAGGTGGTACATATACACAATGGAATATTATTCAGCAGTAAAAGGAAAAGAAATCCTACCATCTGCAGCAGCATGGATGGAGCTAGAGGGTATTATGCTCAGTGAAATAAGCCAGGCGGCAAGTACCAAATGATTTCACTAATTTGTGGAGTATAACAACAAAGCAAAACAGAAGGAAAAAAACAGCAGCAGACTCACAGACTCCAAGAAGGGACAAGTGGTTACTGTCGGGAAGGGTTGGTGGGGAGGGAAGGAAAAGGGAATTAAGGAGCATTATGATTAACACACATAATATAGGGGGAGTCACAGGGAAGACAGTACAGCATGGAGAAGAGGAATGACTGGCATCTTAGTATGCTGATGGACAGTGATTGCAGTGGGGTGGGGAAGACTTGATAATATTGGGAATATTGAAAGCACAAGGTTCATGTAAAATCTTTCACAAGATTGTATATCAATGATACTTTAATTTTAAAAAATTATTCATCACTGAAAAAAGTAAGGAAGCTTATGAAATGTTTCAGGAAAAATTGCCATTAAAAATTATTAAAACATTTGGTGAGTAAATGTTCACTTTTTTGGAAAATGTTTTCTTTGTTTTCTGTATATAGATATAGTAGATAAATGTAATGCTATTGGTGTTTTTATAAGAATCTCAAACTGTATGATGTTATGTATTTCAAGTTTAGTGTATTTTGACATATTTCAAGTTTGCTGCTATGGATGAAATAGTTTCTTGTCTTCAGTTGCAGAGTCTTTATCCTGTCCTGTTATGCAAAATGTTCAGCCTCCCAAGTCCAGCCCAGTAGTATCCACTGTTTTGTCAGGAGCCTCATCGGCCAGAATGCCTCCTGCTGCAAATCACACCCCCGTTCAGCCTGTGGCCTCAGGTACACAGCCGTCAGAGCTCCTGTTGCAGAAAGGTATTTGAGAAATTCATTTTAGTGGATATGTACCACACATATATATATGTACATAGATATGCCAATTCAGACAGCTGATTTTGAAAAGTCAAACTGTAATTATGATTTATAGAAAATGTGAAAATAATTTATAATATTAAAGATGAATTTTTTCTTTTTCATGTGTTAACTTATACAGTCTCTATGATTATATAACTTAAATGATTACAATTATAGTTTACATACCATTTTGTATTTTGCTTTTACATTTATTAAATTATACACATTCTTCATATATCTACATAGTCTGGTCATTTCGTGGCTAATAATTCATTGTGTCAGTGTGTTGTAATTTAATTTTTCTTTATTATGAAACATTTATTCCCTATTTTTTACAGATTATTAAAGTGTTTTTTAGGATAAAGCACCCAGAATTTACTTATTTAGTAAATGTCTATATCCTGTTTGATGATTTCTTTGCTTGTCATTATTGTTAATGGAAAGTAACTTTTGACCCAATTTTGGGAACGAGATGGGTGAAAATGAAATAGTAACCCACACTCTTGCAGCGTTGACAAACAATAATGATTTGTTTGTTTAATGTACTCTGTGTGTTAAATAAGTGACAGGTAACTAAAATGTGTTGTTTTGACCCTGTTTTCCCCACATTCCCTTTTGTTTTTTCAGTATTCTTGGTTATTTTCTGTCTAGCTAACATTCCAAATCTATTCATGTTTCAGGTTAATATATTGTATTTTTTCATTTGATGAGAGGTAATTGGTTTTAGGAATCTATAGTTTGTATTTTCAGAGCAACCATTAGTAATATTTCAGGGACCATACTCACTATGTAATGACAGCTCCTGACCTTGAGTATAAAGAACTCTCTCTCTCATGTTGTAAAGCTCAGGAAAAACATCATAAATCCTAAGACTGATCTCACTGCTTGTATCTGTTGAGTGTTTATGTGGTACACAGAGGCTTCCTATATCATATATGCTCAGACTTTATAAATTTTCTTGCTTGGTTTTATGGAAAAACCAACTGCTGCAGCAAGGGGTGTCCACTGAGTCCCAACAAGCCAGTGGATATATTGGGAATGAATCTAGTTGTGAGCATTTGCCCTCAAGTGAGGGCTGGTAGGTAGGTTTTGCTTATCATGAGTAGAAAAAACGTAAGGGTAGCTAGGAGGCCTAACTAAATGAACAGTGTCTTTTCATATCTTTCCTTTACATTGATGGCTGCCTTTCATTACATATCTTGCTTGTTTTGACCCTTTATATTGCCCCTGCTAATTTCTTTCTTCCAATTATATATTTTTTCAGCCATTTTACTTTAAATACTATCCTGCCATCTTACTATAAGTAACATTTTTGTAAACACTTTTCCACTAAGGAATCATAATTGTTTCCTTTTTTTCTAATAAGATAGATTTGAAAAGAGAAGTAGCTGTCATTTATTGAACACTTACAATATGCCAGGTACTTCATAGTTATTATCTAATCTAATCCCCATGTCAGTCCTATAAGGTAGATATTGTCCCTGTTTTACAGATGAGAAAAGTGAGATTCACAAAGATTAGATAACTTGCCCAAGACTATAAATAAGTAGCAGTGTGAAAGATTTTTAACTCAGAGCTTTCTATCTGGTGTTCTTTCTATGAAGTGAGGCTGATTTGTTGTTGGTTTTGGCTGTTAAACTCTTGATCCTCCTCAGATACACTCCTTAAATAAGTAACAAAAAAGATGGTTCTGGATATACTTGAACTGTAGCTTTTATTACTCCTTTTTCTTAACTAGGAGATTGGCCTTGTGGCAGCCTCTTGGCTTTTGGATAGATCTGTGGTACACAACTTGATTATTTGTGTGAGTTACAGCTACCATGTATGCTGTGTAGGCTGTAGTCTGTGTGGCTAGTGCCTCTTGTGGCTGTGCAGTGTACGGCCTGCTTAGGGTATGCTGTGGGTCTAATATGACTACTAAAATATTAATACCTAAAAAAGATTAGTGTTTTTCTCCCGGCTTCCAAGATACCCATGGTTAGTTATTCTCTCAAGGACTCAGCATTTTTTATTGGCTTTTAGAGAGAAGGCTTCAAATTTTTACTTCTATATATACTAAGAATTTTTTGAAAAAACTCTATTAATTACCTGAACACTTTTTAGAGTGACATCTAAAATTTTGCACCAAAAGTTTTAAGTAGTTGCAGTTATGTAATTTTCAATATATTGTTTATGTTGACTTTTAAAACAAAGATGTTACGTTACTCTTTATATCCACTGGAGTGATACCTACTATCATCCTTTTAAAAAATACCCAAATGAGCATTTCTTTAACATTTGGAAAGTTTAGTTTTCCTTTTTCTCTTTAATGTCATCCCTCTCCCCTGAATGTACTAATATAGTATATTCTTAAGCTAGGAAGTCTTATCACTCTTTTGTACTTTTCTGTCATAATTATATAAATTGAAATTTTTAAATTTGTTTTACTGTCTGTGACCATAAGTGTCTAAGGATAAAATTTTTTCTTCTGGATTAAGCTATCAGTACAGTTATTATTAGTATATAAGTTGGTCAAAACAACATAAACATCATGAATTTTTTTTTTATGGAAAGTACATTTTTATTGGAAATACATCTTTCAGTGAATTGAGTGGCTCTCCCCACATCCCACCATACCTTTTGTACCTGAGATGCATTTGATTCATTATTAGAATAATATAATTGTTAGATAAATTTCATTCATAGTTTTTATTTTCATACATACATTTCTGAGAAACTTTGTTCACATCATGTACATAGAAATGGTGTTGGAACAGTTTTATTAAAGTTTTATTTGAGTTTTTTAACCTTTCTAACCTTCCAAGTTATAGGTCAGAAATTTTTATTGTTGCTTTTAAATTTTATTTTCCAGGTCATAGATAGTTGGTAACATTTTACTCCCTTCATATAGTAGTTTACAATTTTAAAATACGTTTAACTTTTATTATCACAGTTGGGCACCATGTGATCACCATATTTCTTCTCCCTTTTATAAGTGAGGAAATTGAAGTTTTTATTATCACAGTTGGGCACCATGTGATCACCATATTTCTTCTACCTTTTATAAATGAGGAAATTGAAGTTTAGAGAGGTTAGCTGTCTTACCCAAAGACATGCAAACTCCTCAATTTAGGAGGGGTGCCAAGACCCAGCAAAAATCTGCCTCCAAACCTAGTGCTTGTTCTGCTGAATCAGCAATTGTTTAAAATATTGTGAATTTCATTATATCATTGCTAATACCATCTTATCACATCTAAAATGTATTTTTATCAAAAA
Organism: Phataginus tricuspis; assembly: GCA_029783875.1. NCBI lineage: Eukaryota > Metazoa > Chordata > Mammalia > Pholidota > Manidae > Phataginus > Phataginus tricuspis. The sequence continues at coordinate 523,871 of JAQQAC010002594.1, read as the reverse complement.
CTTTAAGCTGTGATGTAGGTCATTTATTTTATGGATGGTAACTCCATATAACCTAATTGGCAAAGTCAGTCCTTACTAACACAGAGACAAATTTTATTATTTGTCAGAAAGTTAATTTTTTTATCCAAGCAAATATGTTCCTATAGTTTCAAGGGGTATTGTAAATCCACTGAGAAATAAATTGCACCTTATATTTTCTAAGACAAATTACTAAAAGAAGTTAAATTTGTGTGAAAGATACAATTAATTTGTCCTTTTTTATACTACATTATAAAAAGTAGGCTACGAGTTAGTTATACCATTTCTCATTACCAATTTGAAGTGAAGTGGTTCAATATGTACCCAGTAATATGCTACTTAGGAAGCAAGAATTATCTTGAAAAGCATTATATTCCTGTGGCAAGTATATGCATTTTGTGTATCAAACTCTGTATTTGATTGTTTAAAAATATTTAAACAGGAATAAAATACAAAAAACAATTTCATCAGACATCATAATGAAATTATTCCCATATATTTAATAAAAAAACAAGAAAAACATACACTGCTAAGTACTAATAGGTTCACTTGCAAGTAAATTTATTTTTGTTAAAAAGAGTTATAAAGAATTAAATATTGTGTAAAACATAAGGTGAGAAACAATTATAAATATTTTATGATAAAATTGGTTATAAAATATTTCATTGAACATTACATATTGACTGAAAGAAATCATGTGTAATTTTTATCTGTGGATTTTACCCAGTGTCTCTTGAAAAAAACTGATAGTCCTAGAAAATATTCTACTTGTTTTTAAAAGATTTAACATTACTAAGACTACTATTCAGGTTGATGGAAGGTTATTTTTTCTAACCAATAACTTACCCTAGGGATAAGTACTAAGAATAGCTGAAAATAATTGTTTTTAATTAAATATACACAAAAACATATTTTCAAAATTCAATATAATAGCTAATACTTAAAAGTAGTATATTTCAGGCACCCTTCTAAGCTCTGAACTCTATTAATTTAATCCTCATACACAATCATTTGAGGTAGTTACCACCCCATTTTACACATGATATAAATGAAGAACAGAGAGGTTAGTAACTTGCCCAAGGGCAAACAACTAGAATTGAACCTTGAGTTCCCATCTTTATCCACAGCATCCTGCTGCTTGTCTATTCAATGTTTCTTACTGTTTTTGCTTTGTTCTCATGGGACTCTCAAAAGGAGTGAGTTCTTTGACAGTAGTGGTTGGGGACTGCATAAATGCAAACTTACTTTAAAAATTTATCATTACTCCCACCACTCTACTTTTCAGTATTTCTGAATTAAGAATGTTCTGGTGAGAACCAGTCTTATTTCTGACATATTTCATCTTTAATTGAAACATGTATGGCAAGATAAAAGAAAGTCTGTAGATTTAGGGTACCTCCATCAATCATTCAGGAAGTAAGTAGCTTTCCCTTCAGTGCTAGACACATTTTTTTATATCAGGGCCTCGTATTATAATAAGATTCAGGGTAAGTTAGGGTTGCGTGTTTCCTTTGTAAAGTGAGAGAAAGGCCGTTAACACGGGTCCTTTCTTAGGTGGGTAAGTTTTAGAAAAGAAAGTACTATGGAAAAATTGATTTCCTTAAAACCATTCTCTTTTGTGGGAATGCGTGGAAAGTCTTATGGTATATGTACCTAGTTTAGAGACCGGATTAGAAAATATAACAGTTGTTTAAAGTCTGAACTTAAAAGAGCTGACACCCACAAGGGATTTGTTCTCTTAAGACTAGGTTTATTTATTCCCAGTATAGCTGATTCTAGAGAACAGTGAAGATGTCTTTTGTTAAGCAGTTTCAAGGATATGGTTTCCTGGAGACTTGCCTGGTGGTACTTTAGTGATAGGCAGTTTAGACTGAACATCCTTTTAAAAAATATATGGGGCCCTGTTAATAACAGAGGTCTTCATCATGTCAGATTCTGTCTACGAAGCGTGTCTTGCCTCTTGGTTTATTAGATTCATACCTTGAAAGCACTGATTAAGACAGATTAAGTTAGGACATAGCATACCATTTGTTGGTGTGGGGTGGTGGTTGGGGTGGGAGATACTCCCTGTATGTACATTTCTACAGTGGGTTTCAGGCTGAGCTCTGGAATATGTTACATTCTACCAACTTATATATGGAATCTGTGTATTCATAACCTAGGTTCTGGCTCTTAAAAAGAGTCTGAGTAAAGGTACTCAGGAAGTTCTCATAACCATTCACATATAGAGAAGATGACTTGGCTGTCAAAACCTCTTTGGTTGTAACTTCCCATTTGTTGCAGTTTTTATTTACCCAACCTAGAACAGGGCATTTAAATATGGATTCATTGTTATTCCTGGATTAATTAAAATGTTATTTTCTTGTGGCATTGACATTTCCAAGCTTTTAACAAAGTTTACTTGAACAAGCAAAGGAAGGCTAAATTCTGAGCATATTAAGAGTCACAGTTGGGGAAGGGCTTAACACTCATCTCCAGCATTTCTCAAAAAAGGATTGCATTTTTTTTTTCAGGCAAAATTTGAATATGTTGAGTGACATTCTATTAATATCGTACATTGACAACCATAGTGTAATCTAAAATGGTACTGTAATAAGTAATATCATGTTAATTAGTTGCTCTATAATTTTTAAAATCATTGTATAGTCATCTCATTTGCTTCCAATTAATCATTGGATATTTTTCCAATAAGTGAGTCTGTTTTTATTCAGTAAATCTGAAGAGAGGGAAATATTTATAATACTTAGTAGGTTCACCCTGTACTTTGGCTCCTTTGATTAGTTACAGAATCAGCAATCTGCATATTGAGTCAGTCATGAAAAGGATGGATTCTTTTCTGATTTTTTTCCTGTATATTGGCTTCTTAGCACAGTAAATGGAATTTCACTTCTTCTCTTGTTTTCTTCTTATGATATACATACACGTATGTGTACTTTTTAAAGTGCAATGCTAATTGCATTTTGAGAAAGTACTTCATTTTTAAAGAACTCCTTAAATTGAAAATTTCTATAAAATCTTTTTACTGTTAATGTTTAATTGTAAACTTACTAGTATATTTAACCTAAGCTCTAATATTAGTCGAATTTTCATTTTAACTAGGCTTTTGTTAGAGGAACATGCCACTCTGAATTTGGTCTTTCAAGGTATCAAGTTTGTTTCTTGTATTGCCTGTACTTACTTTACATTGATTTTTACTTTCTAAGATGAATTTGTGATAAATGCTCTTTTACCTATATTTAAAAGATGTTTCAGCAAAGCTTGCAGATTTTTCCCTGATTTCTTTAGTCATAGTAGGAAGATCAAAGCTTCACTCATCTACAGTTTAACCTTTGCTCTCTTCTATGCTCAAATTTTACTCTTTAATAGCTTATTTCTTACTATAAAGATCAGTTGTGTTTATCCATGCTAATTCAAAAAGTTACCTGAGAAAAACAGTGAAGAGAGCATGAGAGGACTACCATGTGATTTTGGTGAGGCAAGGCTTCCTTATACCTCCAGTATTGTGAAATGTTCCTGGAAATCCACACTATGTTTCTGGGTTTTTCTTTCTTTCTTTCTTTTGTTTTTTTTTTTCAACTTGAGCCCTAAAATTTTCTTACAAGGATGTTTTATTCTTAATGTTTTCATTTTTAATTAAGATTATTTTATTTTCCCTATTAAAAATGTGGGGTTTTTTTTAAGCATTGATTTTACCAGATTAATTAAATAATAAAAATGCTCAGTCAATTTTTTTCTTAAAGGAAGTATTATACAGTTACCAGTTGTGCCTTTTCCACAGAATCTGCCTTCTCTTGGTGTATCTCCTACAGAGGACCAGTCTCCTTCACCTACTTTAGACTCATGTAGGCAATAGGCTGAAGCCGAGATGATGTTCCATCTCAGAAAATTCACTTTTCTGTGATTGTTACACTGATAGGGCTGTAGTTAATAAGTCTTTTTTTTTTTCCTGGAATGTCTGCTAAAGCAGAGAACTATGCTGAATACAATTCTTTTAACTGTCATTCTTTTTCCAATATGAGAACTGAGTTACCATCAAGGCATTAGCAGAAGGAAAGTACTAAGTGTTTGTATGTGTGTTTTCTGCTATATAAATTCACTTCAGTAGAAATGATCACTGCTCACCAAGAATGCACAGTCCCAAAGGAAGTATACCACAATGGCCCTACGGTCAAAGGAGGTATAAACATATATAGAGTTCAGAAAATTTTTCAGAGAATATCATTGTAGTTTCCTTAATGTTATCAGTATAATTTGTGGTACTTTTTTCATACTTAAACTAGTTTATATTAAAGCTGCTTTTACTAAACTGCTTTGCAGAGATTTTCTAACATTTGATAATAAATTTGCTAATAATGCATGCTGGGATGTTCTTTGGAATGTCAGAGTTCTTTCTCACTTTTAATGCAATGTCAAAATTTATTTCTCATCTTTCCTGTTGGTTTGACTCTTATGTTTGTGCTTTCCACTTTACAGGCATGCAGTATGGTGAATATGTTAATAATCAAGCTAGCTCCGCACCAACTCCCTTGTCATCAACTTCCGATGATGAGGAAGAGGAGGAGGAGGATGAGGAAGCAGGTCTGCTTTAGCTTTACACCAGTTCTTGATCTTTTCCTACTCAAGTTTTCAGTGTATCCACAATCTTACTTATGAGCCTTTATAAAAAATGTCTTTGCAGATTTAGCTGAATGAACTTGCTTGGTTTGGGTTACAGAAGGTTGGGTCACTTGATATGAGGTGTTGTGCTTGTCTGATTGTTTTGTTTTTCCTCCTTTGGACATCTTTACCATTTTGTAAGTAACAGTATGTCTTTGATGGTGATAGGATACTTTCTTCTTTCAGAAATGCATTTCTTCTCATGTCACATGTGAAAGAAAAGGCCTGACCAAAGCTTTAGGCTGATGATTGCTCTAGCACCCTTTTAGGAATAATGTTTTATTTTCCTGCTTTGCATGCTACTTTAGTCTAATACAGTGAACCATGTGGATTTTGTAATAGTGGTAGAGAAATAGGACAATATTTCTTTCAGGTCTTTTTGGCCCTTCTTGTTACATATTTAGAAGGCCCAAAATTTGTAGTTATTTTCCTGCTTCATGAAGTATTAGTTCACATTTTGCTAGTTGAAGAAGTTGTGCATGTGATCGTGTATTGCAGTCTGTCTGATATCTTTTTCTGCCTTTGAAGTGCTGAACATTAAGTTTCTCCACTAATTCAACTAGTTTAACACAACCAGTAAGAAGTGATGATCTTTCAAGTTATGTGTGACCATGGTTCTCCTTTTGTTATCTTTTTTATTGAGTGGAAGGATTGGCTCTATAAACAATCTGTTTAACTAAAAGTTTCTATTTCCTGTGCATTTCTAAAATACTCAAATCCTTATGCATGATCTGTGAAATCGTTAAAGGGCTCCAGATGGGTAATTTTTCATACTTTAAAAATGTAAAATACCCATCTATCTTTCTGAATTTTTTGTAATTTTTTAATTTTGTAGACTAAAAAAAATGGGGAATCAGAAAGATACACTGTTACTGGCTTTTCTCCTGTTGGGTTATCTGGTTAACTACTTTTTTTCTTGAGTATATTACAGATTAAAAATTTCTGAGTTCTTTACTCATGGCATTTAGATATTAAAATACCTGACAATTTTGAGCACTTACTGCATGCCAGTATCTCTGCTGTAGATACTGGCTAAAGAACTAACATGTCTCCCTTGATTTTTATGGAAGTGTTTTTAGATTAAAAACGTGACTTTGTCACTTACTAACTTTGTGACCTTAGGCAAGTTTCTTAAACTCATTGTGTCACAATTTGCTCATTTGTAAAATGGGAATAATAACAATAATTATATATGGTGGTTTTGAGGATTGAAGGTATTCCTTGTAAAAAGCTTAGAACAGAGACTGGGCAAGATGGTGGCGTGAGAGGTGAGACGCAGAGCTCCTCCCAAAATCACAAATTGTACAAAAATATAGTTAATTAATACAACTAACCTTAAAACAGCAACAAGAAAGAAGGCTGAACCAGACTGCAAACAGACCTCATGAACAGAGCAGACCTCACGAAACAGGGTAACGTAGGAAAGCCTTTATCTGGCAGGACCCAAGCCCTTCCCCCACCCCAGCTCACTGGCAAGAGGAAGAGAAACGGAGCAGAGGAGGGGGTGAAAGCCTGGGACTGCTGGACACCTAGCCCTGGAGATATGCTTTGTGAGCAGAATCCATTAGTGTGTGGTGCTCTGGACATTGGGGAGTTCAGGCAGGTGGAGTGATTGAGATATTGACATTCTGGCCGTTTGTGGAGGACGGAATCCACACCCAGCCACTCTGTGTCAGAGAAAAGGCAGGCAGTCTGAGAGGCTTCCTAGCAGCAAGAGGGCTGCTGAAGAGGCGGGGTTTGCACGGAACTTGCTGTGCGGGAGAAGGGAGAGCTGGACAAAGTTGCCTGGGCACGCTCTGCCCAGCTGGTTGGGGAACTTTGGGGAGCTTCAGGTGCTCCATGCCCCTGCCTGCCTACTCAGCTCTGAGGCCCCCTACTGTGACACACAGCCTGCCAAACCTTCCTACTGGCCTGCAGGCACCTGCTCGCAAACCAGCAGTCACTGCGCAGGCATCAGGCCAGCCAGAGGGAGGCCCCGTCTACAACACTTAGAGACGCAAAGCACAGGGGTTTACACGTGTGTGCTGGGCCCACTGGCTCTGACACTGGAGACAGGCACCGGAGACGGGAATCAGGGAACAGATCTTTCCTCCCCCTAGGCAGCAGCTCCACTACCCTACGACCCCCAACCTTACTCTAGGGACTGAGCAGCTCCAGAGACTGGGGTTTCTGTGCACTAGTGGGCACTAAACAGAAATAAGAAATGATGAAAGAACATGGTTCAGACCAAAAATCGCACAAACCCCAGAAAGAGGGCCAAATGAAACTGAACTCCCCAATCTTCCTGAAAGAGAGTTCAAAACAAAAATTATAAACAGGTTTATGGAGGTACAGAAAAATATTCAAGAACTCAAGAACGAATTGAGGATGGAGATTCAATCACTAAGAAATTCCATATCTGAAATGCAACATACAATGGAGGGATTTAAAGGCAGATTAGATGTAGTAGAAGAGACAGTAAATGGAATAGAAATTAGAGAAGAGGAATACAAAGAAGCTGAGGCACAGAAAGAAAAAAGGGTCTCTAAAAATGAAAGAATATTGAGAGAACTGTATGACCAATCCAAACGCAACAATATTTGCATTATAGGGGTACCAGAAGAAGAAGACAGAGAAGAAGAGATAGAAAATGTCATTGAGGAGATAATTGCTGAAAACTTCCCCAGTCTGGGAATGGAGATAGTCTCTCAGGCCATGGAGGTGCACAGATCTCCCAAAACAAGGGACCCAAGGAAGACAACATCAAGATATATAATAATTAAAATGGCAAAGATCAAGGATAAAGACAGACTTTTAAAAGTAGCTAGAGGGAGAAAAAATATCACATACATAGGAAAACCCATCAGGCTATCATCAGACTTCTCAACAGAAACCTTACATACCAGAAGGGAGTGGCATGATATATTTAATGCAATGAAGGAGAAGGGCCTTGAAGCAAGAATACTTTACCCGGAAAGGTTATCATTTAAATTTGAAGGAGGGATTAAACAATTTACAGATAAGCAAAAGCTGCGAGAATTTACCTCCCACAAACCACCTCTGCAGTGCATTTTGGAGGGATTCCTATAGATGGAAGTATTCTTAAGGCTAAAAATATGACACCAAAGGGAAGACAAAGAGTACAGAATATGATTCACAACATACAAAGAATGGAGGAGGAAGAAAAGGAGGGGAAAAAAAAAAGAAACTTTAGGTTGTGTTTGTAATAGTATACAAAGTAAGTTGAATTAGACTGTTGGATAGTAAGGGAATTGTCCTTGAACCTTTGGTAACCATGGATCTAAAGCCTGCAATGACAATAAGTATGTACCTATCGATAATCACCCTAAATGTAAATGGTCTGATTGCACAAATCAAAAGACATAGAGTCACTGAATGGATAAAAAAACAAGACCCAGCTATATGCTGCCTACAGAAGACTCACTTCAAACTCAAAGACATACACACACTGAAAGTGAAGGGATGGAAAAAGATATTTCATGCAACTATTAGTGAGAAAAAAGTAGGAGTTGCAGTACTTGTATCAGGCAAAAGAGACTTCAAAACAAAGAAAGTCACAAGAGACAAAGAAGGGCATGACATAGTGATAAAAGAGTCAGTACAACAAGAGGATATAACTATTATAAATGTCTATGCACCCAACACAGGATCAACTACATATGTTAAACAAATACCAACAGAATTAAAGGGGGAAATAGAATGCAATGCATTCATTTTAGGAGACTTTAAACACACTCCAAAGGACAGATCAACCAGAGAGTAATAAATAAAAAGACAGAGGCACAGACCAACATATTAGAACAGATGGACCAAATGGACATCTACAGAACACTCTATCCAAAAGCAACAGGATACACATTCTTCTCAAGTGCACATGGAACATTTTCAAGAATTGATCATATATTAGGCCACAAAAAGAACCTCAGTAAATTCAAAAAGAATGAAACTGTACCAACCAGCTTCCCAGATCACAAAGGTATGAAACTGGAAATAAATTACACAAAGAAAAATGAGAAAGCCCACAAACACATGGAGGCTTAATAACATGCTCCTAAAAAACTAATGGATCAATGAACACATAAAAACAAAGATCAAACAATATATGGAGACAAATGACAACAATAATTCAACACCACAAAATCTGTGGGATGCAGCGAAAGCCGTGCTAAGAGGAAATGTATTGCAATACAGGCCTACCTCAGGAAAGAACAACAATCCCAAATGGACCGTCTAAATTCACAATTAATGAAACTAGAAAAGGAAGAACAAATGAGGCCCAAGGTCAGTAGAAGGAGGGACACAATAAAGATTAAAGCAGAAATAAAATTGAGAAGACTAAAACAAAGAAGGAATCAATGAAAGCAGGAGCTGGTTCTTTGAGAAAATAAACAAATAGATAAACCCCTAGCCAGACTTATCAAGAAAAAAAGAGAATCCACACACATAAACAGAATCAGAAATGAGAAAGGAAAAATCACTACGGACACCACAAAAATACAAAGAATTATGAGAGAATACTATGAAAAATTATATGCTAACAAACTGGATAACCTACAAGAAGTGAACACCTTTCCAGAAAAAAACAACCTTCCAAGGCAGACCCAGGAAGAAACAGAAAATCTGAATAGACCAATTACCAGCAAAGAAATTGAATTGGTAATCAAAAAACTACATAAGAACAAAACACCTGGACCACATGTTTTCACTGCTGAATTTTATCAAACATTTGGTGAAGACCTAATACCCATCCTCATTAAAGTTTTCCTAAAAGTACAAGAGGAGGGAATACTCCCACACTCATCCTACGAGGCCAACATCACTCTAATACCAAAACCAGGCAGAGACACCACAAAAAAAGAAAATTACAGACCAATATCCCTGATGAACATAGATGCAAAAATACTCAACAAAATATTAGCAAACCAAATTCAAAAATACATCAAAAAGATCATCCATCATGATCAAGTGGGATTCATCCCAGGGATGCACGGATGGTACAACATTCGAAAATCCATCAACATCATCAACCACATCAACAAAAAGAAGGACAAAAACCACATGATCATCTCCATAGATGCTGAAAAAGCATTCGACAAAATTCAACATTCATTCATGATAAAAACTCTCAACAAAATGGATATAGAGGGCAAGTACCTCAACATAATAAAGGCCATATATGACAAACCCACAGCCAACATTATACTTAACAGCAAGAAGCTGCAAGCTTTTCCTTTAAGATGGGGAACAAGAAAGGATGCCCCCTCTCCCCACTTCTATTCGACATAGTTCTGGAGGTCCTAGGCACGGCAAACAGACAACACAAAGAAATAAAAGGCATCCAGATTGGCAAGGAAGAACTCAAAGTGTCCCTGTTTGCAGATGACGTGATATTGTATATAAGAAACCCTAAAGAATCCACTCCAAGTCTACTAGATCTAATATCTGAATTCAGCAATGTTGCAGGATACAAAATTAATACAGAAAAATCGGTTGCATTCATATACACTAATGATGAACTAGCAGCAAGAAAAACCAGGAAAACCATTCCATTCACAATTTCATCCAAACGAATAACATATGTAGGAATAAACCTAACCAAGGAAATGAAAGACCAATACCCTGAAACCTACAAGGCAATCTTAAGAGAAATTAAAGAGGACACTAATAAATGGAAATTCATCCCATGCTCTTGGCTAGGAAGAATTAATACTATCAAAATCCCCATCCTGCCTAAAGCAGTCTACAGATTCACTGCAGTCCCTATCAAAATACCTACAGCATTCTTCAATGAGCTAGAGCAAATAGTTCTAAACTTCATATGGAGCCACAAAAGACCCCAAATATCCAAAGGTATCCTGAGAAGGAAGAATAAAGCAGGGGGAATTATGCTCCCTCTCTTCAAGCTCTACTAGAAAGCCACAGTAATCAAGACAATTTGGTACTGGTACAGGAACAGACCCATAGACCAGTGGAACAGAATGGAGAGCCCAGATATAAACCAAAGCATATATGGTCAATTAATATACGTTAAAGGAGCCGTGGATATACAATGGGGCAATGACAGCCTCTCCAACAGCTGGTGTTGGCAAAACTGGACAGCTACATGTAAGAGAATGAAACTGGATTCCCGTCTAACCACATACACAAAAGTGAACTCAAAATGGATCAAAGACCTGAATGTACATCATGAAACCATAAAACTTTTACAAAAATAAATAGGCAAAAATCTCTTGGACATAGACATGAGCAACTTCTTCATGAACATATCTCCCTAGGCAAGGGAAACAATAGCAAAAATGAGCAAGTGGGAGTATATCAAACTAAAAAGCTTCTGTACAGCAAAGGATACCATCAGTAGAACAAAAAGACATCCTATAGTATGGGAGAACATATTCATAGATGACATATCCGATAAGGGGTTGACATCAAAAATATATAAAGAGCTCATGCACCTCAACAAACAAAAAGCAAATAAGCCAATTAATAAATAGGCAGAGGAGCTGAACAGACATTTCTCCAAAGAAGAAATTCAGATGTCCAAAGGCACATGAAATGATGCTCCACATCACTAGTCATCAGAGAAATGCAAATTAAAACCACAATGAGCTATTAACTCACACCAGTTAGGATGGCCACCGTCCAAAAGACAAAGAACAACAAATATTGGCAAGGATGTGGAGAAAGGGGAACCCTCCTACACTGCTGGTGGGAATGTAAATTAGTATAACCATTGTATAAAGCAGTATGGAGGTTCCTCAAAAAACTCAAAATAGAAATACCTTTTGACCCAGGAATCCCACTCCTAGGAATTTACCCTAAGAATTCAGCAGCTCAGTTTGAAAAAGAAATATGCACCCCTATGTTTATCCCAGCATCATTTATAATAGCCAAGAAATGGAAGCAACCTAAGTGTCCATCAGTAGATGAATGGATAAAGAAGATGTGGAATATAGATACAATGGAATATTATTCAGCCATAAGAAGAAAACAAATCCTACCATTTGCAACAACATGGATGGAGCTAGAGGGTATTATGCTCAGTGAAATAAGCCAGGCAGAGAAAGACAAGTATCAAATGATTGCACTCATCTGTGGAATATAAGAACCAAGAAAAAATTACAGGAATAATATAGCAGCTGACTCAGAGAACCCAAGAATGGACTAACAGTTATCAAAGGGAAAGGGACTGGGTAGGATGGGTGGGAAGGGAGGAATAAGGGGGAAAAAGGGCTATTACAATTAGCACACATAATGTAGCGGGTGTATTGGGTGGCAGGATATGGGGAAGGCAGTATAACACAGAGAAGACAAGTAGTGATTCTATAACATCCTACTACGCTGATGGACAGTGAGTGCAATGGGGTATGTGGTGTGGACTTGATAATAGGGGGAGTCTAGTAACCATAATGTTTCTCATGTAATTTTATATTAAAAGCAAAATTAAAAGAATTAAAAAAGCTGAGAATAGTGTCTCGCAAATGGTAAACACTCAGAAAGATTAGCTGTTAATTACTAACATTGAGATTGTGCTCTTATCTCAGTGTTAACTCAGTAAGCCTGTGAATCACAGATAATTGGCTTCATTTTTACAAATTGTGAAAAGTTAACTAACATTTGTGTGTGTCCACACAACTACTAAGGAGCAGAGTGGGGATTCTAACTGAGGTCTTTGCAAAAAATTATGAAAATGAAATCTCCATCTCCTAATGAAAGCAGCACTGCAGCAGAAGGGAGCTAAAGGGCGTGTGGTAATAGGCACTAAAGTATTACTTACATGAAATCTTCCTCCTGTGCCTTTGTTACTGTGCAACAAAATAATAAGAATATTCTGTCAATATTTTTACTAGAATCCTAGTGTTCTTAGTTTGTTAAAAAAAATAATAATGATATCTTTGCTAAGTAAAGGGATAATTCTGAGTGAGGGAGAAGAAAAAAATCAGAAAGAAAAAAATTTTATTTAGTTTTTCTGTGTAAAATGTACTCAGTTACAATAGTTTTCTCATTTGTAAAGAGGTAAAAGAAAGGGGCGCAAATTGTGAGGATTACATGTAAATATCTTTTGTAAAGTAGAGATTTGGAGTGTTCTACTTTTTGAGCATTTCAGTGGTATTCATTCCCTATGTTCATCAGATTTTAGTGTGTTAAGTTTATGTGGAACTGTTCTCCAATTTCAAATAATGAAATACCAGCTAACAGGTTTGTAAATCAGTAATATTCCTCTTTATACTTAGAGTAACTTACCTACCTGTTTTAGCTCTTCATTGATTTAAAGTATCATTGATACACAATCTTATGAAGGTTTCACATGAACAACATTGTGGTTTCAACATTCACCCACATTATCAAGTCCTCACTCCCCCATTGCAGTCACTGTCCATTAGTGTAGTAAGATGCTGTAGTATAGAGTCACTACTTGTCTTCTCCATTCTATACTATCTTCCCCACGACCTACTTATTTTGTGAGTGCTAATTATAGTGCCCCTCAATCCCCTTCTCCCTCCCTCCCCACTCACCCTCTGAGCCCCTTCCCTTTGGTAACTGCTAGTCCCTTCTTGGAGTCTCTGAGTCTGCTGCTAGTTTTTGTTCCTTCAGTTTTGTTTTGTTTTAAAGTATCATTGATATACAATATTATGAAGGTTACACATGAACAACATTGTGGTTTCAATATTCACCCATATTATCAAGTCCTCACCCCCCATGTATTACAGTCACTGTCTGTCTAGATCTTCATTTATTAAAGCTTATGGTTTCCTTGGCAGCAACTCTATCCATCAGTCAAGCACAAGAATACTTATTTCAAACTTTCAGAAAGTTTTAAAAGAAATCTGATTTCAGTTCCAATTTTATGTTAAACCATCTAATTATGTTTTTTAAATTACGTGCTACATATATAGGCTTCCTTTTGAAAAGTTCCTCATTAAATATATACTTGGAAACTAAAATAGCATTTTGTGTGAGGGGCAGTATTATATTTTGTTCGAAGCGTCTCAAAGTTCAGAATTGTTAGATCAAAACCTTAAAGAAACATGAGCCAATACCAGCAATCAGGTCCTCATAATGGTTATACCTTAAATTTTTCTCCCTACGTGTATTCAGTCACAAATACTCACTTCTTCAGTTACTGCTGGAGTGGACATTTCATTAGTCTTAAAAACAGTACCGCACACAAGTGCTGTCATACTTGTATTCGTAGGGACTACTGACTTGAAAATGGGAGTGAAAGTGAATAAGCAGTGAAATTACAATTTATAAGTGAAATAAAGTGAAAGGGGAAAAAGAAAAGAATGATTCAGATTGCAGGCTGTGATTAGCCCTAGGCCCTAGGAGACACTGTCAGCTAATGTTCTGTCCTTAATGTTATACATACTCCCAGTCACCTATCCTCTAGGGAATTTTCATGTTGGGAAGAGGCCAGAGGACAACAGGAAGCTTTCTCCCATGGCTTTCGTAATGTGATAGCGTAATACTATATTTTGTAAGTGTTGTTGGGAAAAAACTTGAGTTTTTCATAATGAGTTTTAAGGTGCTAGTCAGTTCATGTTTGACTTTTATACAGGCTAATAGTAATTATTCAGTGCCAGGCATTGCATCAGAAATAATAATATGTTTATAGTTTGTTTGGGTATTTTAAAAGGTAATGTATTTTGACACAAAAAACAAGTTAAGTCTACTCCTGTAGATAACAAGACAGTATTGGCTGCTTAGCTCTGACTCCCAAAGAGAATTCTTTTTTTTTAATTAAAAGTATTATCTATAATTATTAACAGTATTCTTAACTATAATCACTATGCTATACATTAGATCCCTCAAACTTACTCATCTTACAACTGGATGATTGTATTCTGACCATCTTCTCCCTTTTTCCCATACCTCTCCAAATATAATCCTTTAAAGGATTCAAATGTATCTTTACTTATTAAAATAATAAGATAATCCATCACTTAAATATCTTTCAATTCAATTCAATACATTTTTAATACATTTTAAAAATTTATAAGTTGAGGGGGGGATCTGATGAAGGGGGTAGTTTAATAACCATAATATTGCACATGTAATTGTAGATTAATGATACCAAAGTAAATTATTTAAAAACAAACAAACAAACAAATAAATAAATAAATACTTAGGAGTCTCTAAAAAAAAAAATTATAAGTTGAACAATGTCCTGGGTCTGTGAAGGATATAAAAAGATATACCATCAAGAAAAATATTAGTTTGGGGTTTTGAGTATTCATACACATTAAAAGAAAATATGGTAATGTACATGCAGGTGGCACCCATTACCTGAACATCAGCTTGCAAACATCCTGTATCTTTGAATGCTATAGCTGAACTCCAACTTCCTATATGGTGAGAGGAGGCAGAGTTTTAGGACTACAGTGGAAGACGATTTGGTACCAGTGTCCAAGAGTTAGAATTCACAAGGTATTTTCAATAGAAATAGTGTTCAAATGGTGATTGAATATGTAGGCTAGCCCCAAATCAAATTAACTGCAATTCTAAATTTATACTTTGTTTTCTCCAACCTGTTGCAAGTATATACCATTTAATCAGTAATATGGATTATGGGTTTTGCAAATGTCTGTAAAGTAACTTGAAATAAATAAGTACAGTTATTTCATTATTTCTCTGAAAAAATTATTCTGAGTTCTGAAAAAATTATAAACAGACTGTTTAATAATGCCTCTTTTGTAAACTTCATTAAAAACCCAAGAAGCTTACAGTTAAGTTTGGAATATAGAACAAAATTACAGTAAGTCCTATATTAATCATAGTGCCTTATAGGAATACATAAGAGAATCTTAAATCAGACTTAGGGTGGGATGACAGGAAAGAGTCTCCCAGGGTGGTTGTGGGTTGGGATCTGAACTGAATATAAAAGGAGAACTTTGAATTAGGCAGGCAGAGGATCTGGAGATGGGCAGAGGCACTTTAAAACAAAGTAGGAAGCTTGAGAAGAGATGGCACAATTGGAGAACTTCAGTGAGTCTGGGACATTGTCTGCAAAGAATAGTACTAAGAAGAATTGAGTGAAGTTGGGTAGGATGGCTGGATGAGATCTTTAAGAACCTTGTATTTTGTACTAAGGAGTTTAGATTTTGTCTTGAAGTTAGCGAGGAGTTACTGATGTAATTTATGTGGGAAAATAACATAACCAAATGTGCATTTTAGAAAAGTCCTTTACAGAAGAATTGATTGGAACATATTGAAACTAGAACCTATTGGAATAATCTGGTTAGAAAAATGACTTCTTAGACTGAGATAGTAGGAAGATTGGAGAGGGGGAGTGTAGCATAAATATTACCGAAAGAATGAAACTAGTTTTACAAATCAAAAGTAGTTGGGTCAGCAATGTTTAAGTCTTAGAACAAACAGTTGGCTTTTCAGTCAGGAGGTTCTTGTCTTTTTTCTTTTTCCCTCCATCTGTAGTACTGTTTGAGGATATAGAGAGGGAAGAGAGAAAATAAACATTTCCTGAGTCTCCAGCTAGTGTCTGTTTGATTTATATTTGTTACATTTATTTAATCTTAACAGTAGCCCTTAAAAAGTAGGTGTTATAAAATCTGCTGTTCCAAATAAGGAGTGGCTTAGAGATGTTTAGGTGTCTTGTCCATTTTCTCTTAACTGGTAAGTAATGGAGATGGAATTTGACTTATACTTAGTCCATTTTCTGTGTAACTTATGAGGAAGTAAAATTTCAAATTATCTGTTTAATTTCCAGTTGAGCAATTAGAATGCATTAGGCTTTGTTGACCCATGTTGCTTGTCTTTTAGAGAGAGAGAATAACTTAAGTGTTTTTTAGAAGGCTTAAATGCATCCTGGAGTTATTCCCCAGTTTCACAGATTCTGGGCTATTCTTTTGATCTGTTCTCCTTACTTCCTCAGTTTCTATTCTTCATCTTTTCCTCCTTCCTCTTTTCTTCTCTCAACCTGTGACATAGAGCCAGTAAAAGGAGGGAAAATGCCTCCTAAGTACTACATTCATATTCACCCCCAATTTGATCTCAGCATATTTATTATCTCTGATTGTAGTGTGAAGTGACTGAGGCAAATTGGACCTATCTAAGCTTTAAGAGTGGGAACATATATCAAAACTATTCATTCAACTAATACTAGCTTTTAAGCAGAAAGCAGTATTTTGCCTGCTATTATCGTTCCGAAGATCAATACAATAGCATAGCTGTCTCCATTGGAAAGCAGATACCATATATGACTACAATACAACTTGAAAAGTGCGGTATTTCAGGATTGAGAAAATGTCCCTACATGGGAAAGGAAACCTTTCTGATATGCTCAAGCTATGGAGGATTTTCAATGTGAAAGATGAGTAGGAATTTGCCATGTGAAGGAAGGAAATTAAGGTGAACAGATTCAATATGTATAGTGCATAAACACAAGAAAAAATGGTGTGTTGGGTGAAGAATGAGGGGTTCGGTATGACTATCTTATGATAAAAGAGGAAAGATTGTACTGGAACAGGTAAGAAGTGGAGGTGAAAAGGACAAATTGAAGCCAAATTTTGAAGTTCCTTTTATGATACTACAAAGGCATTTAGACTTTATTCTAAGGTGATAGAGGAATCAGTGAAAGTGCTTTTCAGCATGTTCAGAATATTAACAAGTTTCATAATACTCCTTTTTTTAAAAAAAAATTTGATTTGTGTTGGTAATGATGGCATGACCACATTAGAATCAACCTGAATAGTAAGTTTTAACAAAGTTTCAGTCTGTGTGTTTAATGGTTCGTCTGGATTTATAACTTCTATTATTTTGATATTTTAAAAAGTCCAAAACAGAGACTTGACTTTTCTTCTAAAAGTGAACTTTATTTATTTATTTATTTTTGGTGAAAAATGAAAGGTTGCTTTTTTAGGAAACCAGTGATGCCGGGGTTCTTGTTTGCGGAGTCAAAGAATGACTTTAGCAAACAGTCAAGGTAGGATAACCAGGGAGACTTTTATTTAGAAATAAAGTGAGAGGAAAGAGCTCCTGGCTCATGCCAGGAGCGGACAAGGGAGCCCTAAAAGTGAACTTTAAAGTAAACTAGCAAGTTTTGTTGAATAAATAAATAGAACATTTCTATAAAATGAGTTAAAATTTTTACTTATAGCATTATTATTAAAATGGGCAATATTTTTAAGCATTAATATTTGATTTTACATGAAAGAAGCTGAGCAGCATAATTAAGTAGTATTATGTTCTTTCAGATAATTTGATATATGTAAGAACCTTTTATCATTGGTCTTAAGTTTTTTTCAATAATTATCTCTTGATATTTTTACATTTGAAAATCTTGATCAGAGTGCTAGAGTATTTTTTTAATAATAGCTTTTTAAGTTCACATGCCATAAAATTCATTCATATAAATTGTACTATTTGGCATAAACAGTATGTTAATAAAGTTCTACAACCATTACTATGTAATTTCAGAACATTTTTATTATCAATGTAAAATAGAAACTCCATAACCTTTTGTTAACAGTCATTTACTATTCTTACCCACTGTGCATGCACCCACACACACACAAAATGCTCTAGGCAATAACTAATCTGTGTTTTATCTCTATGGATTTGTCTGTTTTGAACATTTCGCATAAATAGATCACATAACGTGGGTTTTTTTGTGACTGGCTTTTTTTTAGCCTGATGTTTTCAAGGTTCATCCTTATTGTAACATGTATCAGCACTTCATTCCTTTGTGTTACTGAATAATACTCTGTTGTGTGGATATATCACATTTTATCCGTTCATAAGTTGATAGACATTTGAATTATTTCCACTGTTTGGCTATTATGAATGATGGTGGTATGAAAATTCATGTACAGCTTTTTATAGGGGATATGTTTTCATTCATCTTGAGTGGAATTGCTGGGTCATAGAGTAACTCTTATGTTTAACGTTTCAAGAAACCAGGCAGTTTTCTGATGTGACTACCCTATTTGAAAATATCAGGAAGTTTCCAATTTTTCCACATCCTTGTGAAAGCTTGCTATTACCTGTCTTTTTAATTATAACCATCCTAGTGGATGTGAGGTGGTATCTCCTTGTGGTTTTGATTTTCATTTCCATAATGACTAGTGATGCTGGGCATCTTTTCTGTGCTTATTGGACATTTGTTTATCTTCTTTGGAGAAATGACCGTTTAAATCATTAGGCCATTTGGAATTTGGTTTTGTCTTTTTAATGTTGAGTAATAGTTCTTTATATATTTTGGCTATACTATAGTATCCTTATTAGATATATGAATTGCAATTATATTCTCCTCTTCTGTAGATCATCTCCACTTTCTTGCTGGGATCATTTAGAGTACAAAAACTTTTCATTTTGATGAAGTCCAATTTACATATTTTTCTCTTGTTGCTTATACCTTTGATGTCATATCTAAGAATCCATTGCCTAACTGAAGGTCATAAAGATTTATTCCTATATTTTAAGAATTTTAATGCTTACATTTAGGTGTCTGATCTTTTTTGAGTTAATTTTAGTGTAAAGTTTAAGGAAGGGGTCTAACTTCATTCTTCTGCATGTGGATATCTAGTTGTTCTAGCACCAATTGTTGAAAAGAATATTCTTTTCCCATTGAAATGTCTTCTTGTTTTGTTTTGAGGTAAAATTCACATAACATACAGTTAACCATTTTAAAGTATACAATTCAGTGGTGTTTAGTTATGCAGCTACCACTTCTAATGCTATCATTTTGGTTGTGTCATCACCTCTCCATCTAGTTCTAACTATGAATGTACTGAACTAGATAGATGTGAATTTTTCATTGTCCCAAAAGAAAACCCTGTGCCCATTAAGCAGTAACTTCCCATTTCCCCTGGCAACCACCAGTCTACTTTCTGTCTTTATAGATTTACCTATTCTGGATATGTCATATAAGTGGAATCATACAATGTGTGACCTTTTGTGCCTGGCTTCTTTCACTTAGCATTTTTTTTTTATTAAGGCATCATTGATACACAATCTTATGAAGGTTTCACATGGGCAACATTGTGGTTACTACATTCACCCCTATTATCAGAGTCCCCTCACATACCCCATTATAGTCACTGTCCATAAGCATAAGATGCTATAGAGTCAGTACTTGTCTTCTCTGTGCTATACTGCCTTCCCCATGCTCCCACTACATTATGTATGCCAATCATAATACCCCTTCACCCCCTTCCACTTAGCATGTTTTTTTAAGGATCATTCACATCGTAGCATAAGTCAGTACCTCATTCCTTTTTGTAACTGAATAATAGCCCGCTGTATAGTATTTGGGTTTGGTATATCGTTTTTTAGTGCTATTCAAGACTTTTGACCTTATATTACAGTATTATTTTTAAAAAATAAAATAGAAGAAACAAAAAAGGAAGAGCCATCACTTCCCATTCTTAATTAAGAGTAATAACATAATATATACAAAATTTTCTACTTATCACAAAGAAAGCACTTAGTAAATAATAGTGTCTTCCATCTATTACTTATTTTATAGCCCTTATATTTTGTAATTTGCTTCATATCCACTGTCTCAATTAAGCCTCACAAGAACATTAAGATCTTAGCACACAGAGGACGTTTTAAAAATTGCTCTCATTTTGCAGAAGAGAAATTGGTGACTGTCACTTAAAAAGTTATATAACAAGTAAATAACAGAGTCTAATGTAACTGCAATTTTTTGCCTCCAAATCAAGTTCTTTGCTGATAGTAAAGTGTTCCTATGCAAAAAGCTTTGGCTGTTATGGCCGTAGTTAATATACCCAATTCTCATGGTTATCCAAAAGTATTCAGTGAAAGATGATTATGCATACCCTATCCCTTTGATACCACAGTTGAAAATTAACCTAAAATGTAGTTCAAGCCCCAGTTATAATACTGGTTTTAAGAGCAAGGGATCAGTGACCTCTATACCATAAAATTTTGTCTTACTGTGAAAAAGACCAAGATTTCTATGTAAGAGAGGACCCATGTGCATATTTAGTTTTATTCGTCAGTATATACTCCAGCATATCTACCTAGGATAACTGTAGGCTGTCAATAAAATATGTGTTGAGTGAATGAATAAAAGAACTACATTGTATGTTCCCCTATCCATGTGACCTTTCACTAAATTTTTCCATATTGAAATTGAATATTCCTATTAATCTTAACAGGTTTTGAATGAACACACATAATATGCTTATACTCTAACACTTTATATTTATTAGAGTGCCTTTCATTTACATTACTGTATTAAATATAGCAGGTACTATTTAATCTCTGCTTTGCAAATGGATAAACTGAGGCATAGAAAAGCTTAGTAACATGCTAGGTAGCAATCCAAGCAATAGACTCCTCTTTTAGGAACGTTTGTTATAAAAGTCACTAAACTTTATCTTAAAATACACTGATACTGATAAAATGTATTTAATAACTTGAGATTTGGTAGATGCAATCTTTGAGGTGTGAATAATAGTTGTGTGTTTGACTACTTGTAGTAGTTTGATGTCTCTTGTTCTTTAAGACATGTAATATGTGTTTCATTAAATTTTATTCCACTCATCAGCTCCATGTTTTCCCCACTCTTTATTCTTATTAACAAATTTATGTATGACTTTTAAGATGTCTTTAAATATCTGTCATTTTTTCAATATTTTTTTTATTTTATTTTGCTATTATTAATATACAATTACATGAGCAACATTGTGGTTACTGGTCTCCCCCTATTATCAAGTTCCCATCACATACCCCATTGCCATCACTGTCCATCAGCGTAGTAGGATAAACATCTGTCATTCTATATTTTTACTGAACTCAGGCATTTTCTAAGCTCAGCAAAAGTCTTTTTCAAAGTTGCCAAAGGCTCTGCTAAGATAAATTGTCATTTTAAACTCAATGGATATTTTGGTTTCCCTTTTAGGTGCTGACAGCTCTTCTACCACAAGCAGTGCTTCTCCAATGCCCAACAGTTATGATGCTCTAGAAGGAGGCAGCTACCCAGGTAATTTGTTTACTGCTTCTTCATGTTTATTTGAAAAGTAACCATAATTGCTTTCAAACATAAAAATATATTATACATGAACTAGCAGAAAGAGAAATCAGGAAAACAATTCCATTCACAATCGCATCAAAGAGAATAAAATACCTAGGAATAAACCTAACCAAGGAAGTGAAAGACCTATACCCTGAAAACTACAAGACACTCTTAAGAGAAATTAAAGAGGACACTAATAAATGGAAATTCATCCCATGCTCTTGGCTAGGAAGAATTAATACTGTCAAAATCCCCATCCTGCCTAAAGCAATCTACAGATTCACTGCTGTCCCTATCAAAATACCTACAGCATTCTTCAATGAACTAGAGCAAATAGTTCTAAAATTCATATGGAATGACAAAAGACCCCAAATAGCCAAAGCTATCCGGAGAAAGAAGGATAAAACAGGGGGAATTATGCTCCCTGACCTCAAGCTCTACTACAAAGCCAGAGTAATCAAGACAATTTGGTACTGGCACAAGAACAGACCCATAGACCAGTGGAAAAGAATAGAGAGCCCAGATATAAACCCAAGCATATATGGTCAATTAATATACAATAAAGGAGCCGTGGATATACAATGGGGCAATGACAGCCTCTTCAACAGCTGGTGTTGGCAAAACTGGACAGCTACATGTAAGAGAATGAAACTGGATTCCTGTCTAACCACATACACAAAAGTGAACTCAAAATGGATCAAAGACCTGAATGTAAGTCATGAAACCATAAAACTCTTACAAAAAAAAATAGGCAAAAATCTCTTGGACATAAACACGAGCAACTTCTTCATGAGCATATCTCCCCGGGCAAAGGAAACAAAAGCAAAAATGAACAAGTGGGACTATATCAAACTAAAATGCTTCTGTACAGCAAAGAACACCATCAGTAGAACAAAAAGACATCCTACAGTATGGTAGAATATATTCATAAATGACATATCTGATAAGGGTTGACATCCAAAATATATAAAGAGCTCATGCACCTCAACAAACAAAAAGCAAATCAGCCAATTAAAAAATGGGCAGAGGAGCTGAACAGACACTTCTCCAAAGAAGAAATTCAGATGGCCAACAGGCACAGAAAGGATGCTCCACATCGCTAATCATCAGAGAAATGCAAATTAAAACCACAATGAGATATCACCTCACACCAGTTAGGATGGCCAGCATCCAAAAGACAAACAACAACAAATGTTGGCAAGGATGTGGAAAAAGGGGAACCCTCTTACACTGCTGGTGGGAATGTAAATTAGTTCAACCATTGTGGAAAGCAGTAAGGAGGTTCCTCAAAAAACTCAAAATAGGAATAATACCATTTGACCCAGTTAATTCCACTCCTGGGAATTTACCCTAAGAATGCAGCAGTGCAGTTTGAATAAAACATATGTACCCCTATGTTTATCTCAGCACTATTTACAATAGCCAAGAAATGGAAGCAACCTAAGTGTCCATCAGTAGATGAATAGATAAAGAAGAGGTGGTACATATACACAATGGAATATTATTCATCTATAAGAGGAAAACAAATCTTACCATTTGCAACAACAATGGATGGAGCTAGAGGGTATTATGCTCAGTGAAATAAGCCAGGCAGAGAAAGACCAGTATCAAATGATTTCACTCACTCATCTGTGGAGTATAAGAACAAAGACAAAAGTGAAGGAACAAAACAGCAACGGACTCACAGAACCCAAGAGTGGACTAACAGTTACCAAAGGGAAAGGAACTGGGGAGGATGGGTTGGAAGGGAGGGATAAGGGGGGAAAAAGGGCATTACAATTAGCACACATAATATAGTGGGGGGGGGACACGGGAGAGGCAGTATTTATAGAGAAGACAGGTAATGATTCTCTAGCATCCTCTATACAAATGGACAGTGACTGTAATGGGGTATGTGGGGGGGACTTGATAATAGGGGTGTAGTAATTATAATGTTCAAGTGATTGTACCTTAACAATACCAAAAAAAAAATATATATATATATATATATATATATTATACATGATTAGCAGACTATATTTTTGTTTGCAAAAAGGGACGTTTTTCTGGTATTTCCTGGTATTTCTCAGCCTTTCCTTAATGGTGTTAATTGTCATGTAACAAATGTTGACCCAAAAATAAAACAGCCAGTTACTTTACTAGCAAAATGGGTTTATTCAGGAAGAGCAGAGGAATTGCAACTCGGGTCATGCAAACTTTTGCAAACTGTAAGCAAGTCCAGAGAACAAGAGAGGGACACTTACTATAGAGCAAAGTGGGGAGTTTGGAGCGGCTGTTATAAACCACATGTCCATTGAATTAAAGTGCGAGTTTGAAGGGCAGTGGCTTTTCCTTGGCTGAGTTGTGATAGTGTTGCCAGACAAAGAGAAAATCTTTCTTCCTTCTGATGTGGTAGTAAAGTATAGGCTTCTTGTTGGGGCCTGCATTTGACCGGGAGTGGTACGGTGTGAGAGCTTCTCTTTCTGGTGTCCCAACTCTGTTTAAATGACGTTTCCTTTAGTCACATAAATGTGAACATTTTTTCTGGGAGGCCTAAGGAAATCTATTATTTTCAACAAACTCTTTACCTTTTTCCTCATTCTAAAAGACTTTTTAAGACTGAATAATTTTCCATTTCTTTTCCCTTTTTTATGATAATAACTCCTTAAGTAAATTTTATATTTCTGTTCTCATGCTTAGGTCCTTGAATTCCTTCTAGCTAGCATATAAATAGTATTTGACTCTTTACTCCCCTCATGGCTCCTGGCAGCCTCTGCCAGGTAAATAGATTAACCAGTTCAGTCATAGGTTCTGGAGGCATTACTTATAACCATATTGGAAAATAACTTTGGTCGTTACATAGGAACAGGAGTAGTGGATAGTATTTTAAACAAACACAAACTTAACTTTTATAATTAATGATAATTTCATTGTAATTGTACTGTGATCTTCCTTATTTGCCTATCTCTTATTACCAATAAGCTGACAGCAACACCTGACTTCCTCCTTTCTTTCCCTTTTCCTAAAGATTCCAAATTTTAGAACTAGCAGAACAATAGTCTAGCCTTTCTCTTTATTTTTAATCACATTAGTAATAATCCAGGATGGAGCTTACTTGAAGTGGAAGTGTGCTAGCCTTAACATTAACCCACTCTCTTGCTATCACCACCTATGAATTAGTAGAAAACTTTAATCTTCTCAGCTTAGTATAGAATTCCCATTTAATATTTCAAGAATACTTGAATAAGCTACTCAGTCTTTTGTGATAAAGACTTTTTTCCTAGGGACATGTGTGTGTTTGTGTGTGTGAGAGAGAGAGAGAGAGAGAAGTGGATCATTCCAAAAGCAATCACTATTATCAAAATTTTCTAGAAGAGTGACTTAATTCACTAAAAGATAAATACATCAAAAAGATCATCCATGATAATCAAGTAGGATTTATTCCAGAGTACAAGGATGGTACAATATTCAAAAATTCGTCAAAGCATCATCCATTACATCAACAAAAAGGACAAAAATTTTACATGATCATCTCCATAGATGCTGAAAAAGCATTCGACAAAAATTCAACATACATTCATGATAAAATCTCTCTCAGCAAAATTCATATAGAGGGCAAGGACCATAATAATAATAATGGCCGTATACAACAAACCCACAGCCAGCATCATACGTTACAGCAAAAAGCTGAAATCTTTTCCTCCAAGATTGGGAGCAAGACAAGGATGCCTGCATTCCCACTTTTATTTGACATAGTACTGGAGGTCCAAGCCATGGCAATCAGACAACACAAGGAAATAAAAGGCATCCAGATTGGTAGGGAAGAAGGTAAAGTGTCACTATTTGCAGGTGACATGATATTGGACATAAAAACCCTAAAGAATCCACCCAAAACTACTAGAACTAATATCTGAACTCAGCAAAGTTGCAGGATACAAAATCAACACACAGAAGTCTGTTGAATTCCTATATACTAACGATGAACGAGCAGAAAGAGAAATCAGGAAAACAATTCCATTCACAATTGCATCAAAAGAAATAAAACACCTAGGAATAAACGTAACCAAAGAGGTGAAAGACCTATACCCTGAAAACTACAAGACACTCATGAGAGAAGTTAAAGAGGACACCAATAAGTGAAAATACATCCCCTGCTCATGGATAGGAGGAATGAATATTGTGAAAATGGCCATCCTGTCTAAAGCAATCTACAGATTCAATGCAATTCTTATCAAAATACCAACTGCATTCTTCAACAACTAGAACAAATAGTTCTAAAATTCATGTGTAACCACAAAAGACCCTGAATAGCCAAAGCAATCCTGAGAAGGAAGAATAAAGCTTGGGGGACTACATGTTCTGACTTCAAGTTCTACTACAAAGCCACAGTAATCAAGACAGTTTGGTACTGGCACAAGAACAGACCCATATGTCAGTGGAACAGAATTGAGAGCCCAGATATAAACCCAAGCATATATGTCAATTAATATATAATAAAGGAGCCATGGATATATAGTGGGGAAATGACAGCCTCTTTCACAGCTGATTTTGGCAAACCTGGACAAGTACATGTAAGAGAATGAAATTGGATTACTGTCTAAGTCCATACACAAAAGTAAACTCAAAATGGATCAAAGACCTGAATGTAAGTCATGAAACCATAAAACTCTTAGAAGAAAACATAGGCAAAAACCTCTTGAATATAAACATGAGCAACGTTTTCCTGAACACATCCTCTTGGGCAAGGGAAACAAAAGCAAAAATGAACGTATGGGACTACCTCAAACTAAAAAACTTCTGTACAGCAAAGGACACCATCGCTAGAACAAAAAGGCATTCTACAGTATGGGAGAATATATTAGAAGATGATGTATCCAACAATGGGTTAACATCCAAAATATATAAAGAATTCACATGCCTCAACATCCAGAAAGCAAAGAACCCTATTAAAAAAATGGGCAGAGCATATGAAAATACACTTTCCTAAAGAAATTCAGATCGCCAACAGGCACATTCAAAGATGCTCCACATAGCTAGTTATCAGGGAAATGCAAATTAAAACTCAATGAGATATCACCTCATACCAGTTAACATGGCCAACGTCGAAAAGACTAAGAACAACAAATGTTGACGAGGATGTGGAGAAAGGGGAACCCGCCTACACTGCTGGTGGGAAGGTAAGCTAGTTCCACCATTGTGGAAAGCAATATGGAGGTTTCTCAAAAAACTAAAAATAGAAATACCATTTGACCCAGGAATTCCACTCCTAGGAATTTACCCAAAGAAAACAGGATCCCAGATTCAAAAAGACGTATGCATCCCTGTGTTTATTGCAGCACTATTGACAATAGCCAAGATAAGGAAGCAACCTAAGTGTCCATCTATAGATGAGTGGATGAAGAGGTGGTACATATACACAATGGAATATTATTCAGCCATAAGAATAAAACAAATGCTACCATTTGCAACAATATGGATGGAGCTAGAGGGTATTATGCTCAGTGAAATAAGCCAGGCGGAGAAAGACCAGTACCAAATGATTTCCCTCATTTGTGGAGTATAAGAACGAAGCAAAACTGAAGGAACAAAACAGCAAGACTCACAGACTCTAAGAAGGTACTGGCAGTTACCAAAGGGGAGGGGTGGTGGAGGGCGGGTGGGGAGGGAGGTGGAAGGGGAATGAGGGGTATTATGATTGGCACACATGGTGTTGGGGGAGCATGGGGAAGACAGTGTAGCACAGAGAAGGCAAACAGTGACTCTGTGGCACCTTACTACACTGATGGGCAGTGACTGCAGTGGGCGGAGGGGCACTTGATAATATGGTTGAATGTAGTAACCACAATGGTTTTCATGTGAAACCTTCATAAGAGTTTATATCAATGATACCTTAATAAAAATAAATAAATAAAAATTCACTAAAAGAGGAATACTACAACTATACAGTACTTCACAAGCTTCAAATTAACCTGAAGTGAAATGTCCTCTATGTTATAGTTAAAAGGTCATGGCCTTGGTGTTAGACCTGGCTTTGTCTGAATTCATTTAATCAACAAATCCTAATAATATTATGAACTGTGCTTTGACAGTAAGTGAGTGACTTTCGGCAAGTTTTTTTAGCTTTATGATACTGCACCAAAGTCAAGGAAAGATGTGAACATTCGTAGCAGTAAAATTAAATGTATTGAAAGTTACCACATGGCAGGTAGTAGGATAAATATCAGTATTATAGAAATGTATGAAATCATACCCCTTTCCTAAAGAAGGCGAGAAGATTTAGACCTCCATATTTATGACTCAAGTTTTTTATTTCTTATGCTGATGACTGTTGTCATGTTAAGAGACCTTTCCACTTACATTCCCATCGCGCTGAGGAAAGACAAGCAGGGGATGAAAGGATATGACAGTGCATTGAAGCCCTTGTCCTTTTAAGTTAACCAGTCTTTGACTAATTAGCACAAGATGATAGCAGAATGTCTAGGGACATATCTCCAAATGAGAAGCAATAGAGTCAGAAAGATGTGATTCCTCCAGAAACTTTTTAAAAATAAATTTTATTAAGTCACATGCTTTTAAGAACATAGTTCTTGCAGAGTGTGATTGCTGGTAAAGAATATAATTTTTTATATGAAAAATAGATTAAAGTACATATGTATTATATGTTTTGGCTTTAAGACTTTAATAGTCAGTATACAAAAATGTTAATCATAGTTATGTGTACTGGACTAATTTTTGTTAATTTTACGATTCAGTTTTCTTCAGTGTTTTTCCTAGTTTCAATCAATGTTTAGTTTTAAATTTAAATAAAAGCAAAACATTCATTCATTAAATTTTATTTGGCATCTGTTTCATAGCAGAATTGCTTTAGAAGCTGGACACTCTCCTGGGCACTCTTTCATACGTTCACAGTTTTGCTTCTGCCAATAATGCAGACTTCCACGGGACTGTGGAAATATATTTTTCTGTGAGCTTTTTAAATAGATGACAGACAAAACGCAAGTTAGAAAAGAGTAGTTGACATTCTTTTTATTGCTCTGCTTTGTTTTCTGCTTCTTAGCCCCATTCCTACTGAATGAATAAAAGGGAAAATTATTATATATATGTGTGTGAATATTTATATTATATAAAGACCATATCTGTTAGAAATACTGAGTATTTGTCAGTGAAATGATATAGAATATGGGGTTTTCTTATTAGTACCTCTAAACAGAAGATGAGAAAGGGAACATGTGAAACAAGATTAATAAAATTTGATGATTATTAAAGCTGAGTGATGGGTATATGGGTTCATTATTCTATTTTTGTGTATGTTCAAAATTTCTTATGATAAAAAGGTAAAAAAAAAGAAAAAGAAATGCCAAAGGCCATGGCTCATCCAGGAGCCAAGTCTTTACAGTCCTGATTTGCAGGTGTTAACACCATGTTTTTCCCTTTGTTAGATATGCTTTCCTCATCAGCAAGCAGTCCTGCTCCTGCTCCCACTCCTGAACCTGACCCTGCCCCGGCTCCAGTTCCCACTGCTCCTCAGCCTTCAAAAATGGCTAAGCCATTTGGGTATGGTTATCCAGTTCTTCAGCCTGGTTATCAGAATGCTACAGCACCACTTAATTCTGGAGTACCATCCAGTAGCCCAGCGTATTCTGGATTCCAGCAATATGCTCAAGTATGTATTTAGTCATATAAAGATACTGCATTTCTAAAAATTATGAAAATTATTATCAATTCTAACAAATCCCTGGTGATTCAGTGGGATCATTGGTACAAATACAGACAAGCCTAGATCAAACATACATAGAATTTGATTCTAGTTTTTGTGTGTGTGCATACATAGAAAAAGGTAAAAGAAAATGTAAATATCA
Source organism: Phataginus tricuspis (assembly GCA_029783875.1). Taxonomy (NCBI): domain Eukaryota; kingdom Metazoa; phylum Chordata; class Mammalia; order Pholidota; family Manidae; genus Phataginus; species Phataginus tricuspis. Next base: position 494,360 of record JAQQAC010002594.1, on the reverse strand, counting down.
TATATTTAAAGAGGTTAAATCTGAATCAAAATATTTACTGTGTAGAGCTGAGTAGGTGAGACAGAGACCCATATGAGGCCCACAAAGCTGAAAATATTTACTATCTAGCCCTTTACAGTAAAACCTTGCTGATGGGTTGGGACATACTAGCTGTGATTTTTCTTTTCCCCATTGTACTTTATTTTTCACAACTGCATGTATTTTATAGTTAGGAAAGTAAAGTAAATATTAAGTTACTTAAAAATTCTGTATTACTAAGCTGGCTTTCTCTTCAAAAAATATGGCATGGTATAAATGTGGTTTGTGATTTTTGTTCTAACTCTTAACTTGAAGAAATCACTATGACATGTGACTGAAGTGGGTCAAAGTCTCCACACACATAAATGCTCATCAGTACTTATGTTTATTCACTATTTCTATGACCTGTTCTGACATGACCTTTTTTGAAGTCATCTCTTAAATACCATATCAATTTAATAATACAGAATGGTATTTTACATTTATTGATAAGAAAATAAAATAGAAGGAAGTGATTAAAATGGCAAAACCATTCTACTTATAATAAAAAAAACGCTCTTGTAGACTAAGCTTATAGACAACATCTGCTAAACTAAGAATGAAAATTAAAGGAAAATAGGAAAATCATCTGTTTCTGGAAACTAGGAGAGGTACTGGAGAAATATGGTTGGTTAGTACAGATTTCCCTGCCTTCAATTTTGTTAGATTTTCTTTATGGCTTTAAAGGTCCTAATGAAACACTTATTTTAAGTCATTCTTGTCTGACTTTTGTGTTTAGGCAAATTGCTACTTGGATATAATTTATTTCTACATTTTAATGAGAAGAAAACCAAGTTCAAAGAAAGAATCTGTTTCTTGGATGAAGTGTTGGGCAAGAAAATAATTTTTTGAAATAGTATGTGGTCTATAAGGAAAAGGCTTTTTGGCCTATTTGGTTTCCTTGACATGTTTAGGAATAAAGTCTTAGTGTGGCTGGACCTCAGCAATGGGAAGTAGCAGAATGAGATCAGAGAGCTAAGAAAGGACCATAGTCAGAAGCTTGGATTTTACCCCAGGTGCAAAGGGTAGACTTTGGAGATTTTATGTAATGGAATGACATCTGATTTACATATTTAGAGAATCATTTTGGCTGCTGTGTGAAGAATGGATTAGGGGTGGGAGTATTTGGAAAGACAAAAATGGAAACAGGGAGAGAGACAAAGAGCTTTGCCAGAAATAGATAATTATGCTTTGTTCTAAAGTGGTCCCTATCAGTGGAGGTAGTGAAGAGATGGATAAGGGATATCTTTTGACTTGCTGATGGATTGGCTGTGGGGGGGACCTGATGAAGGGGGTAGTTTAATAACCATAATATTGCACATGTAATTGTAGATTAATGATACCAAAATAAATTATAAAAAAAAAAGAATAGCTCTTAGGTTTTTGGCAGAACAAATGGGTAGAATGTAGTATATTTACTTACTTGATGATGACAAAGGAATAGCTCTGGGAATGGAAATTGAGTTGGCCATGTTAAGTTAAAATACCTAATAGACATCTAAGTGGAGATATCAGACAGGCAATAGTTGATCAATATTTGCTGGCCAGGTATGGAGAAGTAATGCCCTAATTTATATTCCCAGCAAAGTATATATGACTGCCATTTCTCTATATTATGAAGTATACCAATAATTATTTTTTATAAGCAAAAATTTTTTTTCATAATTTTTAGTCATTTGTGTTTCTTCACTGGAATCCCTTTTCATATTCTTTCACCATTATTCTGCCCAGATCCTTCTGTTTTGTGAAAGCTGTGTGTAATAAGTATATTAACCTTTTGTCTATATATATTGTAGTTTTTCCCAGCTTCACATTCATTTTTAATTTTAATGGTATTATTTTCATACTGAACAAATGTTTAAATTTTACATAGTCATATAATAATTTGTTTTTACCTTTTTTGGTATTCTTTTTTTTTCAGCCTTAAGTTTAGGAAAATTTTTAACTCTTTTTTTTTTAGTTTTTTGGTTATTTCAGTTTTGCATCCTTATGCCACTTAAGATTTTATTTTGGTACATAGTGTAAATTAATAAATCTCATTTTCTTAATAATAGTTAGCTCTAAGTTCACTGTCATTTCTTGAATAATCTATCTTTGCTCATTAAATATCCTACCTTACTTAATATCCTAAATTTTTGTAAATTTGGGTCTATCTTGAGTTTTGTATTATATACTATACTGATCCATACAGTCATTTTTCTCTTATCCTCTACAACTCTGCTGAAAATCCAAAGACTCCTCTTTATTCAGTTGTTTTTTTCATTAACATCACCAGCTTCAGTTACTGTCAGCAGTTTTCTATACTTGTTTCAGCTATCCTGCCTTTCCCTCCACCATTTCTTGCTGAGAATTTTAAAGCTAATCCTAGGCAAGGATGAATTGGGGGGAGATGGGAAAAAAGCATTTCTTGCATAATCACGATACCACTATCATATACAACCAAAATTAATAATTTCTAAATGTCACTCAAAATTTAGTCCATTATTTAGATTTGCTCCATTGTTTCAGAATTTCTCTTTTACAGTTGTTCAAATCAGAGTCAAATTTCCTAATTGTGTTTACTTACACTCTTTTAATTCTCTCTTTAATTTTCAAAGAAACCTCCATCCCCATTTTTTCATGCCTTTGGTCTTTTGAAAAAACTGGGTCTGTTGTCCTATACAATACCCCACATTTGGCTCATTGCTTCTTGTGGTGTCATTTAACTTGTTCCACTGTTCTGTTTCTGTGAATTGGAAATTAGATCTAGTGGTTTAATTATTTTCAGGTTTATTACTTCATTTATTTACCTAACCCAAAATGAACCAAAATATAATATACCTTATATTATTTTTATAAGCAAAATTTGCTTATAAAAATTGTATAAGCAAAAATATAATATTTTACTTTATAATGTGTGGTTGTCTCACTTTAATTGTGCTAAGGTTGATTAGTGGATTCATATGGTAACAGCCTTATCACTTCATTTTGAAATTCCTCATTAAGCTTTCCACTAGTGGCTTTGTCATCTGTGAATAGCTATTTGTCCTCTATTCCAGATGACTGTTACCTGAATCATTTATTTCACTATGGGTTGTAAAATGTTGATTTTCCTGAAATTATCATTATACATTTATTAGCTGGAATTCTTCAATACATTCACATAATGGAATGCTCAGTAACTGTGAAAAAGAATGGAACATCTCTATGCAGACATAGAGTTATTACAGGACTTTTTTAGGTAAAAATAAGGGTCATGTTTAGAGAAGTATATATATTAGTTTATATTTCTAAATAAAAAAAGGATTAACTTAAAAACTAATATAAATAGTTAACTGTAGGTGGAGGGATGGAGAGTGAAACACAATCTCTTTGAATATTCCTTGTTGTAAAGTTTTGACATTAGAATTATACAAATATTATGTTTATTCAAAAAACATTAAGTCAAAAAACATAAAAAGCAATCCTTAAAAATTAAAAGCAAACAAAAATGAAAGAACCTGTTTATCAAGTTCCATATATTCTGATACAGAGAAAAACATGGTTCTAGCTAATCTTAAAACCCAGTATTTTGTACATTCTCATTAGGATATAAGGACAAATGAACTACAGAGAAATCTTACATTTAATTTAATTACCTTACCTTTATAATAGTATTGGTATTGTTATTTTGACACTAGTGTATTGTACGATAAAGCAAGTAATGCTGTTACCATTTGGAATCAAGATTTTCAGCAAAAGAAAAAAGAAATACACAGGTATAACATCAAAGAAGTTAAATTTGAACATCATCTTAAATTTGTATTGGAAATGTCAATGTGAACTCAATTTTCCCCCCTCTGTTTAAAAATACATGTTTTCTATCTCTATGTATTTTAAAAGTCTGGAAATAATAAATAGCACACTAGCATGAACACTTTTATTACCCAAATTATGGTCCCTAGTTACCATCCTTGCCTGAAAGGAACCAAGATTCCTTTTTAGATCAGTGACTAATCTGAGTTCTGAAGGAAGTAGTACAGAATACCCAGAAAGGAAGCTGACAAAGACTGATAGGCTTGTGTCAAAAGGACACTTGGGCCAGCTTGAAGGGGCGCTCACTGGCCAAAGATTGTGTAGTTTGAGCATCAAAATGAATAATAACTATAATTCTTCATATCATTTGAGTTAATAAAAGCCTCCAATTATTAATAACACTAAAAATATAACAAAAGGAACAAAATATAAGTAAATCAAAACTCATTAAACATCACTGTACATTTCTATGGATCATTATTCTGAAAATTCATAATTAAAAATCCTGAAATAAACAAAAGCATTTATTGGGCCTTTCCAGTATGAACTATAATACAGAGCAATCAAATTCTTGATGTTGAAAAGTATTGTTGCTGAAATTTTGTTGTGAGGTTTAAGGGTAATAATGAGATTTAAATTTATTATTCATTATTTTTGCTTTGAGTTATTTTTTCAAGAATGCTTTATATTCAGCTGCACTGTGAAGTCATTCTGCTATTTTCAAGCCAGTTTTAAATTTTTTTCTTGCTTTATCTGTGTTTTAAAATCCTATATATAGTATAATAAATTTTACTCAAAATAATAAAATTTACAAAATAAATGTTTGTTGTATGTGTGTTTTGTTTTGTTTTGTTCTTTCAGCAGTATCCTAGTATGAACCAGTTGTCCTCCAGTCTGGGAGGACTGAGTCTTCAGAGTTCTCCACAACCAGAAAGCCTGAGACCGGTAAACCTAACACAGGAGAGGAATATTTTACCCATGACTCCTGTTTGGGCGCCTGTACCTAACTTGAATTTAGACCTCAAGAAATTAAACTGTAGCCCAGAGTAAGTATTTATTTTATAATCTTTAGTAAGTAATATACTTTGTCAAAAACATTGTATGACTTTCAAAGATAGTAGAAGTATGATAGTAATACCTTAATTGGAAGTTTTGTTATTGTAGACTTTTCTATTTTAATTTGTATAGAAATTCCACATGTAAAATTCAATTCAGGTCACCTGTTCCCATCTCCAACCAGTCCCATTTACTGTCACCTCATACTTTGGACATTTTTCTCTTGTTTGAGGAAACGGTTTCAAAAACCCAAATCTAACTATATTTTTCTTAAATTTCTCTTCCCCACTTTCACCAGTAATAATTTCTGATGTGTTCTAAATAAGGTGGATTCTTTAAAGTTTTATGCCTTTCAGTCTTTGCTTGAAAAGGACACAGACTTCACTTATGTATTCCCAAGAACAGGTTTTCTTTTCCCACTCATGAGAGAATGTGAAAACCCTTACCCCCAGCTTATTTATCCAGACTGTATTTAGGTTTGGTTCTCATTTTTTGAGTATCTGCTCACTTCATGGAGAGGTTTACTGGCAGCCTGTATCTGGTAGCCACCAGCTTCTTGTGTATCCTCTGGGTGGATGAGCTCTGTTACTCACCTCACAGTGCTTCCAAAACCAAAAGTTGTCTGTTCTTACCTGCTCTCACTACTTCCTAAGTATAGGATATTCCTCTGCACCCAGGTGCTTTTAGAAGACACTCTCCTGCTCCTAGAATCTCTCCTCATAAAGTAAGCACTGATTCTCAGAGCAATAGTGTCTTCTTTCTTACATTAGGAGAATTAGTGCTCTTCTTTAGAACTGATATTTTCCTTTTTTAAGATACAGTTTTTTAGCTCTTAAAAAATAAGTTCCTCTTTTTTCAATCAAAATCTTTTAAAGATTTTTAATATAGAAACAGAAAATAGAGCTGCTTCAAGGGTTCGCCCTCTTCTGCTACACACTACCAACAACCCTTGCCCCCTCCCCATCACTGCTTAAGGTAATGCCAAGGTCATTTCCATAAAAATGTATAATTATTGATTCTAGGTTGGAAACAGCTCCTTATCCTTCTGAGTATAAGCTCCCGTCAGGTCAATAAGAGTGTGGATTCCGGCCTTATTACTATGCATAGTTAGGCATCCTCTAAGGAGGTGAATATAGTTTATGTGAATGTTTGTATAAAGAGATCCCATAGATAGGAAATGGTGTATATGTTTCTTCTCAGTTATGTGTTTTCTGTTAAAATCTCTCTTATCAAAATAGCAAAGCAGAATAATTAGGAGTACAGGCTTTAGAGTCGGACAGACCTTGGTTATTCCCATGGTTCCACTGATAAGTAGCTTTAAGACTTGTGCAAATCACTAGAACCTTTCAAATTTTCAGTATTACCAACTGTAAAATAGAAATAATCGGTGCCTACGTATTAAGGTAAATTATTTATTCAATAAATATTTACTGAATGCCTTCTAAGTGCCAGGCACTATTTCTAGGTGCTGAGAATGAAGAAGGAAGCAAAATAAAGTTCCCAATCTCATGCAGTGTATATCATAATAGAGAACACATTCTAGTTGAAGAGTCAAACCAATGAGTATACAGATCTTCCTTGACTTATGTCCTGTTATTGTAAGTTGAAAATATCTTTAACTTGAAAATGCATTTAATACATCTAAACTACAGAGCATCATAGCTTAGCCTAGCCTACCTTAAATGTGTTCAGAACACTTGAAGTCTACAGTTGGGCAGTCTTCTAATGCAAAGCCTAATTTATAAGAAGATGTTGACTGTCTCATGTAATTTATTGAATACTTGTACTTAAAGTGAAAAACAATGGTTGCATGGGTGCAGAATGGTTGTTAAGTGTATTGGTTGTTTACTGTTGTGATGGTGTGGGTGACTGGGAGCTGCACGAGTCACATCACGAGTATCGTACCACATATTGCAGCCTGGGGAAGGATCAAAATTTAAAGTTCAGTTTCTGCTGAATGCATATCTCTTTCATACCTCATAGTGTTGAAAATCGTAAGCTGAACCATTGTAAGTCAGGGACCGTCTGTATAATATAATGTTAGATTATTACCAGGAAGTAGGGAGTAATAAGGGTGGAGGGTGACTATTTTTAATTGAGGTATCAAGACAGATTTTCCCAAGGAGTTAACATTTGAATAGAATCAGAAGTAAGAGAGAAAGCCATGTGACTCTCTAGGAAGGGTATGCCAAGCTGACAGAACAGCAAATGTGGAAGTCCTGAAGCTGGAGTCAGATTGGTGCATTCAAGGAACACCACCAGCTTAGAGCATACATATCTGGATATTTCTACATATTGTCAACTACTCTTTAAAAACTTCCTTTTGTGGTTTTCAGTACTTCTGCCTCTTACCTCTTTGGTTGCTCCTTTATTGATTCTGTGTCTCCTGACATTAACATATAACTTAATAAGTTATAAGCACTTTCTCTATGAAAGGAATGGTGCTAAAGTTGCACAAGGACAAAATGATCTCTGGTTTTAAATGGAAAAGACAGACAAGGTACACACCAACTAAAGCAAAGCAGACTGATGCCATAGAAACATAAACAGATCTCAGAGCACAGAGGAAGAAGCCATTCCTTCTGACCTAGGATCAGAGATGAGTTGGTTTCAGAAGAAGCGATAATTTGATGAGTCTCAGAGAAGGAGCTCTACAGGGAAAAATGGGCAGTAAAGCAGGAACAGCATCATTAAAGATGCAAATGTATGCATTTTGACTCATGTTTTCTACTCCCCTATTCATGCTATACATGCTGATCATAATGGGGTAATTTTTTTTCCTGAAATGTGTTGAACTTTTCTACCATAAAAATGTTGTGCCCTTAATTTAAGTCTTTTGACATATATTACATATATGGGTGCTTAAAGTAATCAGGACTTTCCTGATTATAGTTAACATAGCAAAATGATTTTTACTTTTGTTCTGAGTGTTCTAAATTATCTACAACAAATACCTATTTTAGTATATTTTCTTGATAGTTGACTTAGTATGTGTTGTTTGTATTTTTTGCAGCTCATTTCGGTGTACTTTGACAAATATTCCACAGACACAGGCTTTACTGAATAAAGCTAAGCTTCCTTTAGGATTGTTGTTACACCCCTTCAGAGACTTAACGGTAAAGTAAAATATTTTAAAATATTTGTGAGTACTGAAATGTGTGCTTATGTAAAAGGTTTTAGATCATATTTTTTCTGAGAATTTTTTCATCTTAATTTTTTTAATTGAAGTACTGTTAATGTACAATCTTCTACTGGTTTCAAATATATGACACAGTGGTTCAACAGTTACCCATATTATTAAGTCCTTACCACCCACTAGTACAGTTACTATCTATCAACATAGGAAGATTTTAATTGAATCATTGGCTGTATTCTCCATGTGATACTACCATCCCTGTGACCAACTTATGTTACAATTGAGAATTTTTGTGCCTGCTATCCCCCTCACACTCCCCCATGGTAACCACAGTCACTTCTCAGTGTCTATGGGTCTCCTGCTGTTTTGTTCATTCTGTTTTGCCTTGTTTTTAGATTCCACAAATAAGTGAAATCATATGGTATTTGTCTTTCTCCCCCTGGCTTTTCCCTGAGTATAATACCCTCTAGATGCATCCATGTTGTTGCAAACGGCAGGTTTTCTTTCTTTTTTATGGCTGAATAATATTCTATCATGTATTTTTAGCATATTTTCTTTATCCATTTATCTACTGCTGGACCTTTTGGTTGCTTCCATATCTTGGCTCTTGTAAATAATATGGCAGTAAACATAGGGTGGCATATATATTTTCAAATCAGGGATTTTGTTTTCTTCAGGTAAATTTCTAGAAGTGGAGTTATGGGGTCACATGGTATTGCTATGCTTAGTTTTTTGAGGAACCACTATACTGCTTTCCACAGTGGCTTCACCAGTTCACATTCCCATCAACTGTAGGAGGGTTCCCATTTCTCCACATCCTCGCCAATACTTGGTATTTCTTGTCTTTTGGGTAGTGGCTATTCTAACTGGTGTGAAGTGATATCCCATTGTGGTTTTGATTTGTATTTCCCTGATGATTAGCATCATGGAGCATCTTTTTATGTGCCTGTTGACCATCTGTATTTCTTCTTTGGGAAAATGTCTATTCAGGTCCTCCACCTGTTTTTTAATTGGGTTATTTGTTTTTTTGGTGTTGAGGCTTATGAGTTCTTTATATATTTTGGGCATTAAACCCTTATTGGATAAATCACTTATGAATATATTCTCTCAAACTATAGGTTGCCTTTTTGTTCTGTTGTTGGTGTCCTTTGTTGTATAGAAGCTTTTTAGTTTGATGTAGTCCCACTTACTCATTATTTTATTTTGTTTCCCTTGCCTGAGGAGATTTGCTCAGGAAACAGTTGCTCATGCTTATCTTCAAGAGGTTTTTGCCTATATTTTCTTTAAGAGTTTTATGATTTTATGTCTTACATTTAGGCCTTTGATCTATTTCAAGTTTACTTTTGTTTATGGAGTTAGACAGTAATGCAGTTTCATTCTCTTGCATGTAGCTGTCCAGTTTTGCCAACACCAGTTATTGAAGAAACTGTCTTTTCCTCATTGTATATTCATGGCCCCTTTATCATATATAATTGACCATATATGCCTGGGTTTTGTTTCTGGGCTGTCTGTTCTGTTCCATTGATCTATGGGTCAGTTCTGTGCCAGTACTGTACTGTTTTGATTACTGTAGCTTTGTAGTATAGCTTGAAGTAAGGGCATGTAATCCTACTACCTTTGTTCTTCTTTCTCAGGATTTCTTTGTCTAGTCAGGGTCTTTTGTGATTCCATATGAATCTTATGATGATTTGCTCTAGTTCATTGACAAATGCCATGGTTATTTTGATAGGGATTGCATTGAATCTGTTAATTGCTTTGGGCAGTGTGGCCATTTTGACAATATTCTTCCTATCCATGAGCATGAGATAGGTTTCCATTAATTTATATCTTTAATTTCTCTCATGAGTGTCTTACCATTTTCAGAGTATAGGTCTTTCACCTCCTTGGTTAAGTTTATTCCTAGGTACTTTATTCTTTTTTGGTGCAATTGTAAATGGAATTGTTTTCCTGATTTCTCTTTCTGCTAGTTCATGGTTTTAGTATATAGGAACATAACAGATTGCTGTGTATTAATTAGAATTTTTGTTGTCTTTTATTTGAAGTTAGAAGTAATCATTTCTTTCGAATTCAATTCAGTAAACATTTTCTGAGCACCTGCTCTATAAAAGACCATAAACTAAGCACTGGTAAATACAGAGTTGACTAAGTCATTGAACTTGTCCCTAATAAATGTTTATCTAACAGGATAAAGATGTAAAAAATAATTACAGGGCAAGATAACTAATACATGTAACTAACAAAATTCTGTGTGGTACACAGTAGCAGAAGTTTTCTACCAATTTAATTAGGTCTAAGTTGGGTTTTGAAAGCTTAATAGTTTTGGAAGTTGAAAATGCTGTGGAGTATAGATAAACTTTAAGAGTCCTTTATTAAATATAAAGGAAACACCAACCATGATGCCAGTTAGGAAGGAAAATTATATGATTGTTCCTAACTGTATTAAACAAATAGTAACCTTTGTAATAATGAAATTCAAATGCTTCAAGTCTGTTAAATTAAAACATTACTTGCTTAAGATTCCACAGTCTAGCTTAATGCCTAGTTTGCTGGAATTTTACACATACTTATGGTACTTCATGTAAATATATTGTATTTAAACTAAAATTTCTAGACTTCAGAAGGTTTATCCAGGCACATTTTATTTATACTTTGTGAATTGCATTTCTCCCTCACACCTTTTTACTATTGTGGTTTTCTAACTCTCTTATTACTACTGAGTTTCTTTTATTCTCATTCATCCAAAAAATACTTATTGACTACCTGTCATGCTAGATGGTGGAGATACAAAGGTCAGTAAGCTTAGTCGTAGAGCCTAGTTTCCTACTAGGATGTATTATCTTCTAGAAGCATGTACACTAAATTGGCAACAGTGGCTTCCTCTGGGATGTAAAATTCTAAGTAATTTTTTATTTTCTCATTTTCATATAGCTTTTTTCTAATTTTTTCAGAAATGATATGTACTATGTGATAAAGATTAAATATGTGAAAAAATTTAAATACAAAGATAACTGTTTATGTATAGATAGGGGCAAAAAGCCAGAGGAAACATACCAAATTATTATCAGGGGTTAATTTAGAGAAATAGAATAATATGTGATTTCTTTTTTCATATTTTCTAAATGTCTTAAAATTGAATTAAAATTCCTTTCCAAAACTAAGCATAAAGAGATATATGCTTTTTAAAGGCATGTTGTTTTTGGTTTCTTATGGCCTCGGTTCCCATCATGACTGTTCTGACTGTCTAATGAGCAGCGAGTGCCCTATAGTCTAGAACTAGGTCAGGCAGGAGCAAAGACAACGGCATTTTTATATGGTAGATGTTTCTATCTCACTATTATTTCTTGGGTCTAGTTGATGAGCTCTGAGTTACATTATTCCCTTGGCCAACTGGGCTTTTCTTGTCAGCCAGTAACTCTTATTACATTTGGTTTGACTTTATTTTAGTGTTAAAGTTTGTGACGAAAGAAGAAGAAAACTTGGTAGCTACTTGTGTTGCTCAGCACATCACTGGATTTTGTTAAAGTGCTTTAGTTTCAAAACTCAGTTACAGGTTCTGTTCTGAATACAAGCAGAGCAGTATGTATTTCATTTTTCCCTGGGGTGCTGTTTCTGCTACAGTATCTTTATTTTATTTCCTAGCAATTACCAGTGATAACATCAAATACCATTGTGAGGTGCCGATCTTGCCGAACATATATCAATCCTTTTGTATCCTTCATTGATCAGCGTAGGTGGAAATGCAATTTGTGCTATAGAGTTAATGATGGTAAGTTTCAGATTCTTAAAATAAATGTGTTTAATATTAGTTTAAATATTTTGACACTTTTGGCATTATCTATTCTCTCTCCTCATGGCTTTTAAAACTTTGATGGCCCTCTTAATGAAGAGAATTAGGTCACAGATACTTCATTTTGGCTGGGCAAAAGGATAATTGATAATGAAGAGAGTGACAAGGGGAAAATGAAAAAATATTCAGTATTCATACAACAAGCAGTTTAGGTCATGCAGATTAATTCTGCATGACGCTGACAGGTTAAGGTTGTCTTCTGTTTGTACATTTGGTTCACTCAACTAAGTGTAGACCTTTGGCAGTATGGACACTAAAGTGTGTGTGTATCTATTGTCTCTTTGGTCATTTCTTAGATCCTTTAATATAATTACTTTCAAATTTGTTTTTCTTCCTGTCATCCATGTCATGTGATACACTAGGAAAAAGAAGCCTAAGAAGCAAGTTTACCTGCTTTTCTCTCCTGATTTCAGAAAATAAGTCTTTTTATGCTTCTGATGTACTTTTAAAGAGCACTTAAGGTATTAGTTTTTACCATAAGATGTTCACAGATGAGATTATAAACCTCATATAAATATTGATGATACAGGTGTTTATTTCTAGGCATGTGTATGTGTATTTAGTTGCAAATCAAATTACTAAATTTGTATTGGATTCCTAATTCTTACCTAGTTCCTGAAGAATTTATGTATAACCCCCTTACCCGATCTTACGGAGAGCCTCATAAACGACCAGAAGTTCAGAATTCAACCGTGGAGTTCATTGCTTCTTCAGATTACATGGTAACTATTCAGTGTTAAAATCAGTCATGGAATGCAGTTGTATTGGTCATTTGTAATTTGTTGTTAAGCAAATGGTTGTCAAAATCTTGAAATTGTTTATAGTATGAATTTTTTAAAATAATGCTGAGAGTTTATACTTAATAGAAAACTCTTTGTAAAGGTTACTTGATCTAGAAAAATGTTATATTACTAAGAAACTTCAGTAATTTTTTATGATAATCACTAATAACATATATAGTTGGTTGCTATTTTGATTTGAATACTTGCATGGAATGAACATATTCTTTTACCATTTAGTATTTAAGACCCTCAAACAGAAAAATTCATGTTTTTGCCAAAACTGCAGTTTTCAGGCTCTTAAAGATACCACCATCTTACTGGTTCACCCAGTACAGATAGCAACACAAATGTATATTGACTGCACTCTAACTTTTCTCTTTCCAGTCATCAGAAAATTCTGCCTGTTCTTTAGATATACTGACTGTAAGATCTCATTCATCTTTTCCACTTAACAAAAATGAATTCTTGGCCTAAGTTCTGCTTATCTTCTTGATCACATCTACTTACTTTAAATATATTTATAATAACTTACATTTCTTCTGTATCCTCATTTCTAATCTTTGTTATCTGCAAAAGTATAGTGTTGCTCATAGGGAAAGGTAAACAAAGATAGCTAATGTGTATTAAATTCCTGGTGGTCTGCAAAAGTATAGTGTTGCTCGTAGGGAAAGGTAAACAAAGATAGCTAATGTGTATTAAATTCCTGATGTTTGGCCCATTTCTTATTTTTATAATTTTTATGGTCCCTATGTCCATGTTAGTAACTGCCCACTTACCTACTATTTTCCTGTTTCTGTAGTAACTACAGTGAATTTGCATTTGGTCATTTTTACTCTCAACTTCTTGCCTGCTTTATAATTTACTATGTTCCCAACTCTGTTCCGGCCCCTTAGGAGTCTGAAGCTAACTAAAGCAGGGAAGCAAGAAGTAATCTTTAATTTTTGCTATATGATTCTTGGTTAGCATGTTTAATAAAAAAGGCTTTATATATCCTTTTATTTCAAGTTGCTATAACAATAATTTTCAAGCATACTTCAAAGTAGAAAATAATGTAATGAGCCATCATTTACCCATCACTGAGCTTCATCAGTTATCAACACTTTGCTAAATTCACTTCATCTATCCCAATTCCATCCTAACCCCCTCCCCCTCATTCACCCTGGAGTTTATTAAATGCTAATCCCAGCATCATATCATTTAACCCATAAATACTTCCGTATGTGTCTCTAGCAGATAAGGACTCAGCATACATAGAACTAACCCTGGGGATTTAGCCACCATAAGGTGATCTAACAGCTAACACTAATGGTTGTTAGGTTTAAAAAATAAATATAAAAAGAATTTTCTTAGGAGTAGGGAGGGGATGTGGAGGTTAGTGTTAAATAATAAATAAGCTTAATTTTCCTTTGAAAGATATCAGCCAGCCTTCTATCAGGAAAACATTAAGCCCATCTATTTAACCATTACTGTATAAAAGCTGCCCTACCATGCTTGATCCACAACCAAGGAACATCATTTTCTTTAGCACATAAGGTCTTAGAAAACATTAATCCTGTTTGTGTATTATTTTGATATAATATACTTAGTTAATATCCAGCAGTAACAGAGGTGTAAAAAGAATAAATGATACCTACTAAATAAATTACATTATTTTTATTCCTTTCAGCTTCGTCCTCCTCAACCTGCAGTTTACTTGTTTGTTTTAGATGTGTCTCATAATGCAGTGGAAGCTGGATATTTGAAAATTTTGTGTCAGTCATTGTTAGAAAATCTGGACAAGTAAGAATTTTTTTTATTCATTGTGTATGTGTGTATGTGTGTTGCATATACATGTGAATTTATGTAAGTGTGAAGTGTTTATTAACAGTGTATTTGGTTGGTTCTTATTAAATTTGATTTCATTTATTTATTACTAAAAAATTTTTTGCTTTCCACCTTAGAATAAGGATCCTGCTACTTGAATTATGATTTATGATTTATGACTTGGTATCTGAATCATAAAATCATAAAAGCATTAATACTTGGTAGGGAATTTAGATCTCATCTCGCTATCCCTCTGACTCAACAGATCTGAGCACTGGGGCCCAGAAAACTTGACTTGGTCAGGATATCAAGGTCTAGGTGAGAGAAATTTAGCTTTAATTCTTGAGCAAGGAGTTTTTCCTAAGATAATTTTAAATGTGCTAATGAGAAAATGAGCCAGATAAAGGGAAAGAGGGAGTTGATTTGGTCCCGAATATTGCAGGAAGTCAGAAACTGAACTCTTCATTTTGGCACATTAGTAATAGCTATGCTGTGGAGGTGAGAATAAAGTATGGGATTGGTTGTTTATACCTGAATCTAAGTCCGCCTATGTGTCTACCAATGTTAGTCTTGAAGGAGACCCTCAACTGGTTTTAAAAATGAACCTTTCAGGTTAGGATTCAAGATGGTGGCATGAGAGGTGAAACGGAGAGCTCTTCCCAAAACTACAAACAGTACAAAAATATAGTTAATTAGTACAACTAACCTTAAAACAGCAACAAGAAAGAAGGCTGAACCAGACTGCATACACACCTCACGAACAGAGCAGACCTTAAGAAATAGAGCACGAGCTCTGCTCCCCTACAACCCCCAACCTCACTCTAGCGGCTGAGCAGCTTCAGAGACTGGAGTTTCTGTGCACTAGTGGGCACCATACAGAAATATGAAACGTCAAAAGAACATGGTTCAGACCAAAATCTCACAAACCCCAGAAAGAGGGCCAATCTTTCTGAAATAGAGTTCAAAATAAAAATTATAAACATGCTTATGGAGGTACAGAAAAATATTCAAGAACTCAGGAATGAATTTAAGTTGGAGATTCAATCATTAGGAAATTCCATATCTGAAATGAAACATACAATGGAGGGATTTAAAAGCAGATTAGATGTAGTAGAAGAGAGGGTAAATGGAATAGAAATTAGAGAAGAGGAATACAAAGAAGCTGAGGCACAGAAAGAAAAAAGGATCTCTAAGAATGAAAGAATATTGAGAGAACTGTGTGACCAATCCAAACGCAACAATATTCACATTATAGGGGTACCAGAAGAAGAAGAGAGACAAAAAGGGATAGAAAGTGACTTTGAGGAGGTAATTGCTGAAAACTTCCCCAATATGGGGGAGGAGATAGTCTCTCAGGGATGGAGATGCACAGATCTCCCAACACAAGGGACCCAAGGAAGACAACATGAAGACATATAATAATTTAAATGGCAAAGATCAAGGATAAAGACAGACTTTTAAAAGCAGCCAGAGAAAGAAAAAAGATCACATACAAAGAAAAACCCATCAGGCTGTCATCAGACTTCTCAACAGAAACCTTACAGGCCAGAAGGGAGTGGCATGATATATTTAATGCAATGAAGCAGAAGGGCCTTGAAGCAAGAATATTTTACCCAGCAAGGTTATCATTTAAATTTGAAGGAGGGATTAAACAATTTTCAGATGAGCAAAAGCTGAGAGAATTTACCTCCCACAAACCACCTCTACAGTGCATTTTGGAGGAATTCCTATAGATGGAAGTATTCCTAAGACTAAATATATGTCACCCAAGGGAAGACAAAGAGTACAGAATATGATTCATAACATAGAAAGAATGGAGGAGGAAGAAAAAGGAGGAAAAAAAAAAGAACCTTTAGGTTGTGATTGTAATAGTATACGAAGTCTTCATATTGACAGCTCAGAACTGGATCCAAGGAGTGTCATTTGCATCTGGACTTGGTTTAGATGTCAGATTTGGGGCTTTGACTGATGCTTTAATGGAATGAGAATTATGGGGGCCTTGGGAAAAAATGAGCGTTTTATATATGAGAAGAATGTAAATCCTGGTAAACTAGAAAGAAGACTGGGATAGCCAGCCTGCAAATTTGGCACCAGTGTTCCTCATGTTCTGCTAGTCATGCCTTGTGGAACACCTACTCACACTAAATCAGAGATGGCCTGGGACACTGTTAGAGTAACAGATGGCTTATGGCTTCTAATGTAGGCCAGTGATTTTGTTTTGTTTGCCATTGTTAATCTTAGGTGCCTAGAAGAGTTCCTAGTACATAGCAGACATTCAATAGTTATTTATTGAAAATAAAGAATAGATAAGGTTGACCAAAAAAAAAAAAAAAATCAACCTTCCAAATCTCTGGGAAGTAAAGTTGTGTGTGTATTATTTTTTCCACACCACCACCGACAGAAGATGCGACTTAAGCTTGTTAGTAAGAGCAGTTCACTTTTGCAGTGGTTCATTATGTGTATAGAGGTGTAGGGGTGGTTGAGTATGTGTGACTACTTTGTCAGAAGTACTCTTGGTGACTCCGTAACGTTCTCCCACATCTTCCAGTTGAATATGAAAGTCCTTGCTGTTAAATGTTAGCTCTAGTCACCATAATCTGTGTATCACTTATCTTGGCCGGCAAATAAACAGATAACATTGAGATATTTGAGATAAAAACATCCAGAGATAATAAGTGATTTGCTTTTAGTTTTTGTTGGTAACTTAGAGTTTTCATATTTTTATCCTTAATGAAAGCATTTGCCTGTTTTTAGGTATAAAAGCTTAATTCAGATTCAGCTTTAGCAGTGAATGGCAATGGAAGATCCTCTGCAAAGAAATCATTTGTAAGACAGAAGTGTTAGTTTACTGGAGGAGTGTGAGGATATAGCCCCACAGATAGGACAGTCCAACAAAGATGAGTGACTATTTGCAAATTAAATAGACTGTATGCAAAAGCAAAGGGATGAAATTGGGAATGGAGAGTCATTTTTTAAAAATACATGTATTTGATTACAGCAGAAAATATAAGCATTAGGAAAGTAAAACAGTAAAGGTGATAGCAGCAGTATAGTAACATGTTTTTGGAAAGGGCTCTATGAATATAACTTTGAGAAAGAGGAATTTAATACTAGCTCAGTTTCAGCCCAACTCTATTTTGAGCTTCAGGGAGTTGGTAAGTAGCCTGCATTCTAATGAAGACTGAGAAATCTCAAAGAGTAAGGAGTACTCTGTAAAAACATTGTAAATATTGACCAGTATTGGTAAGCTAAATACCCACATAATTTGTTGCATTCTGTACCCTGAAATGCTTTTGGACTTAGCTTGAAGACTGTATCTGAACAGCTTAATTGATCATGCATAATAGTTATAATGCTTCTTGCTTTGATGTGCACTACTTTGACATTCTATAATACTCAAAAATATTTTACATGCATTGCTAAAACACTGCATTACATAACAGCAGTTGACATAGTTGGTGGTACTTAGAAATACACTTTTGTAAGATGAGGCATCCATCTTACCAATAAGGAATGCTTGATGGGCAAAGAATGGTCATTTCTTCTTTTATGACATGGCACTGACTTCTGAATACTCACCTCAACCAGAAAATTTGTTAAAACTGATGACAGAATAGACAGGAAAGATGGCAGAAGAGGAGGTCATTGTGATAACCTCTCATGTACACCAAGACAGCAACTACGTGTAAACAGGTAACTCTGAAAATGACCTGACCACTAGCAGAACAGACCTTTCACAGCTAACAACAAAGAGGCCACATTGAGAAAGGTAGAGAGGACCAGAGCCCCTCTGTTGGAATCCAAATCCTTCCCCATTCCAACCTGTAAACGGGAGGATGTGAGGTATGGAGGGCAGGAGATAAAAACACCCGGCCCTAGGATTTATGCCAGAAAGTTGAATTTCTATAATATGTGGCTTTGAAAATCATTGGGGCTTAACTCTGAGAGAGCCAGAGGGCGGTGGGAGGCCAAATCTCCACTCTTGGAGGACTGGTATGCTGTGTCAGTCGGTGTGAACTTTTACAACAAAAGCAGCAGTTTGAATTGAAGAGGAAGGAATGCTTCCAAACTAATTTTACAAGGCCAGCATTACTTTCATGCCAAAAACAGGCAAAGACTCTACAGAAAAAGAAATTTTGCAGACCAGTATCCCTAATGAACATCGGTTTAAAAATCCTCAACAAAATATTAGCAAACTGATTTCAAAAATACATTGAAAGGATCATTTACCACAGTCAAGTGGGATTTAATTCCAGGAATGCAAGGATGGTTCAGCATCTGCAAATCAATCCCTGTGACACCATATTAACAAAGGGAAGGATAAAAACCATTATGATCCTCTTAAATAGATGCAGAAAAGCATTTGACAAAATTCAACATCCATTCATGATCAAAACTCCCAATGAAGTGGTTATAGAGGGGACATAATGCAACATAATGAAGGCCATCTGTGACAAACCCATGGCTAACATCACACTCAATGGCAAAACTCTAAGGTTAGGAATTAGAGGATGCCCACTTTCAAAAATCTTACTCAACACACTAATGGAATCCCTACCTAGAGCAATGAGACAAGAAAAAGAAATAAAAGGCATCCAAATTGGGAAAGAAAAAGGGAAACGGTCACTATTTGCAGATGACATGATACTAGTTATAGAAAGCCCTAAATAGAATCCCCAAAAATTTATAAATGAATTCAGTAAAGCTACAGGATACAGAATCAATATACAGAAATCCGTAGCATTTCTATATACTAAAAATGAACTAGCAGAAAGAGAAATTAGAAAAACAATCCCATTCACAATTGTACCAGATAGAGTAAATTACCAGGAATAAACTTAATCAGGGAAGTGAAACAGGTACTCTGAAAACAGACATTGATAAAAGAAACTGAAGATGACACAGATAAATGGAAAGATACACTATCCTAATGGATTAGAAGAATTAATATTGTGAAGATGTCCATACTACCCAAAGCAATCTACAGGTTTAGTGCAATTCCTATCAAAATGGCTTTTTTTTTTTACAGAACTAAATCAAATAACCCTCAAATGTGTATGGAACCCCAGACGACCCAGAATAACCAAAGCTATCTTGAGAAAGAAGAGCAAAGTTGGATAGCCAGGATGCAGAAGCAACCTAAGTGTCCATCAGCAGATGAATGGATAAAAAAGATGTGGCGTGTCTGCATAATGGAGTATTAACTCAGCCATTAAACAGAATGAAATCTTGCCATTTCCAAAACATGACTTGACCTATAGGGTATTACTCTAACTGAAATAAGTCAGAGAAAGACAAATACCGTATGACTTTACTTATATGTGGATTCTGAAACACAAAAGAACAAAAAATAACCTAGAAACAGACTCATAAATACAGAGAATAAACTGGTGGTTGCCAGAGGGGAGGGAGGTGGCTCTATAGGCAAAATAGGTCAAGGGGATTAAGAGGTATACTTCCAGTTACATAATAAATAAGTCACTGGGATGAAAGGTACCGAATGGGGAATATAGTCAATAATATTTTAGTAATTTGGTATGGTGACAGGTGGTAACTACGTACATCATGGTGAGCATTTTGTAATATATATTAATGTTGACGCGCTGTGTTGTATACCTGAAGGTATTATAATGTCAACTATACTTCAGTTCAAAAAAAAGGTTGATGATTGATAACATGTCTCCACTTTCTAAGTGCAGTTTTATTTAAAATTCTGCACTTTAAAATCTGATTTGCATTACAGTCTTTCATTTGTTATTCTGCCCTTAAAATGCTTAAATGAGATATACTACTTTTGTAACACTGAAAATATGTGTCCTTTTTCACTTAAAGAAGTGTGTTTCAAAGGAAAGTTAAGCACAGTTTTTAATCATCATTTTTAGTTTTGGCTTATTCAGTTTTCTGTCAGTGGTTTCATCTGCAAATGGAATGCTCCAATTTTGTTCTTCTCAGATGTATATTGGTTTCGATAGGGATAAGTTCACTGTCTTTATATAAAAGCATTTGTAATTATTCTTAGACTTAGTTTACTATTTCATTATTTTTGTAAATGTGTTGACTGAGCACTTTGAATTTAAAATCGTCATTTTTACCTTTAGGCTCCCTGGAGATTCACGAACAAGAATAGGATTCATGACCTTTGATAGCACTGTTCATTTCTACAATTTACAAGAAGGATTATCACAGCCTCAAATGTTGATTGTGTCTGATATAGATGGTAAGCAGTGAATAAAATAAAAGACTTTCTAGGTGTGGGCTTTGGAATTGAGACTTTATTTGACAATACATGTCATAATGCTGAAAGGATAATTTAATGCACTTTGGTTTTTTAAAAAAATAATTGTTTACTAAAAAACACTTGATTCTAAGATTTTTACACCTGTGTGTGCTTCGATATACACACGCACAGGCATACACGTGTATAATACATACAAAGTATATATAATTAATAAAGCAATATTATAGTACCCATTATATGTATGGCCTGATAAAAGCTAAGATTTTTAAATTTATTGTATTCTTTTGACTAACCTGTTGATTAAAATGTGTTTTCCCTATAGATGTTTTTCTACCTACACCGGATAGCTTACTTGTGAATCTATATGAAAGTAAAGAGGTGAGATTGATTTTTTTCTTAAAGTTGTAAACTTTTTCTTATATCATCTGTTTACTAAAATGCTTAATGTTTCTTTACTTAGTATAATAACATAGCAGTAGACAGTGTAGGTAGTATATCTATTGACTCAGTTTACAGTCCCCTAAAATGTAATGGCACATCTTATACTCTGCAGTATTTTGAAGAAGAATATTGCCTTGACTTCTCAGTAATTCAACTTTTAATCTTTGTTTTCCTAGCTTATAAAGGACTTACTGAATGCATTACCAAATCTGTTCACCAATACAAGAGAAACACACAGTGCCCTCGGTCCCGCGCTTCAGGCTGCCTTTAAATTAATGTC
Organism: Phataginus tricuspis; assembly: GCA_029783875.1. Lineage (NCBI taxonomy): Eukaryota > Metazoa > Chordata > Mammalia > Pholidota > Manidae > Phataginus > Phataginus tricuspis. The sequence goes on along the minus strand of JAQQAC010002594.1, from coordinate 472,946 downwards.
TCCAACAGGTGGCCGTGTGTCTGTATTTCAGACACAGTTACCTTCCTTGGGTGCAGGACTTCTGCAGTCTAGAGAAGACCCTAATCAGAGATCGAGCACAAAGGTATTCTGTTTTCTTTCTCTGTCAAAATATTCAAAGTGGTATTTTGTGTTTCTATAGATTGTGTAATTATTCTACTTTTCTACTTCATTAATAGCAAAAAAAATTAGTAAGAATTTAACTTGAATTATTGCTTTGGCTTTGTATTGCAGTGTGTTCTCTTTATTACCTTATTTGCAAGGCAGAAATTTGTAAATCATTTAACCCCTTCATTTTAGAGATGAGGAAACAGATTAAACTGTCTTGTCAAAGGTTAAATAACTATTTAGTCGTAGAGATGTGACTTGATTTTCTGTTTCTGGTGCCTTTCTCTATTACACAAGTGATAATACTTAGTAAATCTAAGATACTATAATTTAATATGCTTGTATTAATGAACTTTTAAATTATACAGGCAATACAAACTGAAACATGTATATAAATGAATAAAAAATCTTTAATAACCTCAAGATAATAGCATTTAGTTATACACACACACACAAATAAGCATAACTGGGCATCATACATAGATACTATGTTTTTTAACTGACTTTTCACTGGAGCTTATTGTGAACATTTTCTCAGATTCCTAAAAATTATCTTTAAAAAATATTTTTCTGTAAATGTGTACTTGATTTAATTAATCACCGTCTACCTACTGAATAGTTGTCACCAGTGTTTTCACTATTTAAAAAAAAAACGAAGCTGAATATTATTTGGATCTTACATGAAGATTTGGTCAGGGTATTTTAATCCCTTATTTCAAATAATAAATGAACTAGAACAATCATTTTTGTTCTGTGTATGTTTTGTCTGCCCTCAACTTAGGTATTAGAAAATGCTACAACTAATAATGAGTATGAATTAAACAATTTTAATACCATCATGAACCTTTAACCACATACTCAGTTTTTCTTCAGGATAAATCCCTAGAAGTGAAATTATTGGGTCAAAGAGCATATTTTTATTTAAGATATTAACACATTTTACTTATGGGAGTTTTTTTTATCAACCTGTTCTCTTAAGGACTTTGATCTTCTAGCCACCATTAAGTATTGTTGCTTTATTCTTCACCAGTTTGCTAGAGAAAAATAGCACCATATTTTACTTTTTATAGAAATGGTATTGTTAAGGTACTTTTGAGAAACTAATTTTAAAATAAACTGGGGCAAGGTAGTTTTTAAATTGATCAAAAAGTACAGCTAGCATTCAGTTCATTGATCCATTGCCGTCCTTTATAGAATACTGAAGTTTTTTTGTACACAGGATAGTGTTTTGTGTTTGCTGATTTCTTTGAAACAGTTTTGTTTTTTTTAATTACCAGAAATATTCTCTATCTGCCTGGGACTCAAAAGCTAAAGTATTTGTCCTGGTTTATGTGTTCTTTTGAATCTCAGTAAACTCTAGTATAATAATTATATACTATAATGAAGAGGATTGAAACCTTCTGCTGTGCAATGAAGCACAGTGATTAAGAACTTGGAGCCCGGCTCTTAGAATTTTAACTTGATCTCCAGTGCCACCTTCTCCACTCAAGTGTTCTCATACCCATAGGAAAAACCTTCGTTAATCTACTGATCTCTCATGCTGTTACATAATAGTAAATAATAATGGTTAATAGCTCACTCTGGAGCCAGACTTCTTGGGTTTTTATTTCAGACACCACCAATAAATATGGGTTAAATTACTTAATAATTTTTTGCCTCTGCTTCCTCAGTTGTAAAATGTAGATAACACTATGAGATACATGTTTTTATGAGGGTTAAATAATTTAATGTATATAAGACACTTGAACAATGCTAGCACATTAAGCGTTTTATAAATGTTAGCAAATATTACTCTTATAGGAAATCTGTGCCAACTGCCTACATATTTTTTTTCCTGCCTAGTTTTTAAAAAACTTTTCAGCTTGGTAGGGGCAGAGGATATACTCTTCCTCATTCTAGGAGAGCCGTAGGAATACGTGCATAATTAAAAACTTCTATTTCTTACTTTATGACCTGTTGACATAGGTTGTACAGCATCTTGGCCCTGCAACTGATTTTTATAAGAAACTTGCTTTAGATTGCTCAGGGCAGCAGACTGCAGTGGATCTGTTCCTTTTGAGTTCACAGTATTCTGATCTTGCTTCTCTAGGTAAGGAGTCTATCTGTTTACATAAATATTTTTAGAATATAATTAAATCTAAACTCTTTAGTAACAGCTCGCAATATTTGAGGGAGAAAGGTATGCGAATTAGATAGATAATATCTATGGAAATTACCAGTACACTTTAAAACACTATACAAATATAAAATGCTATTACTATTAGTTTTTAAATCCAATTCCCTTACCATTGTCCTCCACAATAGATCTTATCATACAATATATTTTATAAATGTTTGTTTTCCCCGATTTATGTATTATTCTTATTTGACAGCTTAGATTTTCCCATTATGACTAAGATTGCATCATAATATAGAATCTGTACTACTGTTGGACAAGTAGAATATTATTATTTCTGTAGCTGATATTTCTTATATTTCTCTCTGAAGCTTGCATGTCCAAGTATTCTGCAGGTTGTATCTATTATTATCCATCTTTCCACTATGCCCACAATCCTTCACAAGCAGAAAAATTACAAAAAGACTTAAAGCGATATCTCACAAGGAAAATTGGATTTGAAGCTGTTATGAGAATAAGGTGCACTAAAGGTATGAAATTATAGAAATTATATGCTTTCATCAAAATTAACTTCCTGTGATTACCTATAATGATCATTCACCATAAAGGACTTTTTGCTTGATTCAGTTAGTTGTAACCTGTTTTAAATATATATAGGTACTAAATAATCAACCCCAATTTTTTTAAGTAATCTGAATAAATGGGCAAAAGCAACATTTTGATTTATTAGGAATAACCTTAAGAAAAGGTCACATTGGAGGTGATTTTAGAAGGAGAATTAGAGGACTAGGAGAGATCTTAAGTGAAAATTGTCAAATTACTAATCTTCACCTTCATAATCATTAAAATAGTCTTCAATTTACATTACCTCTGTTTCTGTGAATGTTTGCTGGAGAGATTTGGATCCCTCATTTTAATTCTTAAATGGTTGAACAGTATCCCTCATTTAATTTTGTATATTTGTCTAACTTCAAATCACATATGGGGAAATTATAAGACTAGTTATCAATACTAATACCAATTCATGAAAAATGTAGTCTTCCTTTTATATAACCTGCATTGGTTTTTTTAAATCAGTATTTTAGAACACCTACCAAAACCCCAGTCTACTCTCTCGTTATCCTTTTGATTCAGGATCAGAGACTTTTCTTACTTTGAAACGTAGCTTTAGCCTGAAGTGAAGATACTACTGTTACCCCATCTGTTATAACAAGTTTTCTCTTCCCTAGGTCTTTCAATGCACACTTTTCATGGAAACTTCTTTGTCCGTTCCACTGATTTGTTATCCCTCGCCAACATCAATCCTGATGCTGGATTTGCCGTACAGCTGTCAATTGAAGAAAGTTTGACAGATACTTCCTTAGTGTGCTTCCAAACAGCCCTATTATATACATCAAGCAAAGGTAATGTTTACAGAAATGAGATGCAACCTGCAGCAGTAATTCCCTCTCCTTTCACATGCTGGAGGAAACAGAGGGAAAGAAGGAACATACGGTGGGAAGTAATGAAATTTGCATTAATTAAATATGTGTTCCGTTCTTTTTTTTTATTAAGGTATTATTGATATACACTCTTATGAAGGTCTCACATGAAAAAATGTGGTAACTACCTTTACCCATTTTATCAAGTCCCTGCCCATACCCCAATGCAGTCACTGTCCATCAGTGTAGTAAGATGCCACAGATTCACTGTTTGCCTTCTCTGTGCTACACTGTTTTCCCCAGGATCCCCTACACCATGTGTACTAAACAAAATACCCCTCAATCCCCTTCTCCCACCCTTACCAGTCGCCCTCCCACACCCCTCCCCTTTGGTAACCACTAGTTCCTTCTTGGACTCTGTGAGTCTGCTGCTATTTGGTTCCTTCAGTTTCGCTTCGTTGTTATACTCCACAAATGAGGGAAATCATATGGCACGTGTCTTTCTCTGTCTGGCTTATTTCACTGAGCATAATATCCTCCGGCTCCATCCATGTTGCAAATGGTAGGATTTGTTTCCTTCTTATGGCTGAATAGTATTCCATTGTGTATATGTACCACCTCTTCTTTATCCATTCATCTACTGATGGACACTTAGGTTGCTTCCATATCTTGGCTATTGTAAAAAGTGCTGCAATAAACATAGGGGTGCATCTGTCTTTTTGAATCTGAGAAGTTGTATTCTTTGGGTAAATTCCAAGGAGTGGGATTCCTGGGTCAAATGGTATTTCTATTTTTACTTTTTTGGGGAACCTCCATATTGCTTTCCACAATGCTTGAACTAGCTTACATTCCCACCAGCAGTGTAGGAGGGTTCCCCTTTCTCCGCATCCTCGCCAACATTTGTTGTTGTTTGTCTTTTGATTGCTGGCCATCCTTACTGGTGTGAGGCGATATCTCATTGTGGTTTTAATTTGCATTTCCCTGATGATTAGTGATGTGGAGCATCTTTTCATGTGTCTGTTGGCCATCTGAATTTCTTCTTTGGAGAACTGTCTCTTCATAGTCTCTGCCCATTTTTTAATCGGGTTATTTGCTTTTTGGGTGTTGAGGCATGTAAGTTCTTTATATATTTTGGATGTTAACCCCTTCTCAGAAATGTCATTTACAAATATATTCTCCCATATTGTAGGATGCCTTTTTGTTCTGTTGATGGTGTCCTTTGTCATACAGAAACTTTTTAGTTTGATGTAGACCCATGAGTTCATTTTTGCTTTTGTTTCCCTTGCTCGAGGAGATGCATTCAGGAAGAAGTCGCTTATGCTTATATTCAAGAGATTTTGGCCTATGTTGTCTTCTAAAAGTTTTATGGTTTTGTGACTTACATTCAGGTCCTTGATCCATTTCGAGTTTACTTTTGTGTATGGGGTTAAATAATAATCCAGTTTCATTCTCTTGCATGTAGCTGTCTAGTTTTGCCAACACCAGCTGTTGAAGAGGCTGTCATTTCCCCATTGTATATCCATGGCTCCTTTATTGTATATTAATTGACCATATATGCTTGGGTTTATGTCAGGGCTGTCTAGTCGGTTTAATTGGTCTATGGGTCTGTTCTTGTGCCAGTACCAAATTGTCTTGAGAACTGTGGCTTTGTAGTAGAGCTTGAAGTTGGGCAGCATAACCCCCCCAGCTTTATTCTTCCTTCTTAGGACTGCTTTGGCTATTCGGAGTCTTTTGTGGTTCGATATGAATTTTAGAATGATTTTCTCTAGTTCGTTGAAGAATGCTATTGGTATTTTGAGAGGAATTGCATTGAATGTGTAGATTGCTTTAGGCAGGATGGCCATTTTGACAATATTAATTCTTCCTATCCATGAGTATGGGATGTGTTTCCATTTATTGATGTCTTCTTTAATTTTTCTCATGAGTGTCTTGTAGTTTTCAGAGTATAAGTCTTTTGCTTCCTTGGTTAGGTTTATTCCTAGGTATTGTATTCTTTTTGATGCAAGTGTGAATGGAATTGTTTTCCTGATTTCTATCTACTAGTTCATTGTTAGTGTATAGGAATGCCACAGATTTCTGCGTATTAATTTTGTATCCCGCAACTTTGCTGAATTCAGGTATTAGATCTAGTAGTTTTGGAGTGGATTCTTTAGGGTTTTTATGTACAATATCATGTCATCTGAAAACAGGGACAGTTTAACTTCTTCCTTGCCAATGGATGCCTTTTATTTCTTGGTGTTGTCTGATTGCCATGGCTAGGACCTTCAGTACTATGTTGTATAGAAGTGGGGAGAGTGGGTATCCTTGTCTTGTTCCCGATTTTAAAGGAAAAGCTTTCAGCTTCTCGCTGTTAAGTATAATGTTGGCTGTGGGTTTGTCATATATGGCCTTTATTATGTTGAAGTACTTTCCCTCTATACCCACTTTGTTGAGAGTTTTTATCATGAATGGATGTTGAATTTTGTCAAATGGTTTTTCAGCATCTATGGAGATGATCAGGTGGTTTTCTCCTTCTTTTTGTTGATGTGATGGATGATGATGATGGATTTTCAAATATTGTACCATCCTTGCATCCCTGGAATAAATCCTACTTGATCATGATGGATGATCTTTTTGGTGTATTTTTGAATTCAGTTTGCTAATATTTTGTTGAGTAATTTTTGCATCTATGTTCATCAGGGGTATTGGTCTGTAATTTTCTTTTTTTGTGGTGTCTCTGCCTGGTTTTGGTATTAGAGTGATGCTGGCCTTATAGAATGAGTTTGGAAGTATTCCCTCTTCTTCTACTCTTTGGAAAACTTTAAGGAGGATGGATATAAGTTCTTCACCAAATGTTTCATAAAATTCTGCACTGAAGCGATCTGGTCCAGGGATTTTGTTCTTAGGTAGGTTTTTGATTACCAGTTCAATTTCATTGCTGGTTATTGGTCTGTTCAGGATTTTCTGTTTCTTCCTGGGTCGGCCTTGGTCTGTTCAGATTTTCTGTTTCTTTCTGGGTCAGACTTGGAAGGTTGTATTTTTCTAGAAAGTTTTCCATTTCTTCTAGGTTATCCAGTTTGTTAGCATATAATTTTTCATAGTATTCTCTAATAATTCTTTGTATTTCTGTGGTGCCCGTTGTGAGTTTTCCTTTCTCATTTCTGATTCTTTTTATGTAAGTAGACTCTCTTTTTTTCTTGGTAAGTATGGCAACGGGTTTATCTATTTTGTTTATTTTCTCGAAGAACCAGCTCCTGCTTTCATTGATTCTTTCTGTTGTTTTATTCTTCTCGATTTTATTTATTTCTGCTCTAATCTTTATTATGTCCCTCCTTCTACTGACTTTGGGCCTCATTTGTTCTTCTTTTTCTAGTTTCGTTAATTGTGAGTTGAGACTGCTCATATGGAATTGTTCTTCTTTCCTGAGGTAGGCTTGTATTGCAATATATTTCCCTCTTAGCACGGCCTTCGCTGTGTCCCAAAGATTTTTTGGTGTTGAATTATTGTTGTCATTTGTCTCCATATATTGCTTGATCTCTGTTTTTATTTGGTCATTGATCCATTGGTTATTTAGGAGCATGTTGTGAAGCCTCCATGTGTTTGTGGGATTTTTCATTTTTTTTGTGTAGTTTATTTCTAGTTTCATCCCTTTGTGGTCTCAGAAACTGGTTGGTACAATTTCTAAGTTTTTGAATTTACTAAGGCTCGTTTTGTGGCCTTGTATATGTTCTATTCTTGAAAATGTTCCATGTGCACTTGAGAAGAATGTGTATTCTGCTGCTTTTGGGTGGAGAGTTCTATAGATGTCTGTTAGGTCCATCTGTTCTAATGTGTTGTTCAGTGCCTCTGTCTCCTTACTTATTTTCTGTCTGGTTGATCTGTCCTTGGAGTGAGTGGAGTGTTGATGTCTCCTAGAATGAATTAATTGCATTCTAATTCCCTCTTTAATTCCATTAGTATTTGTTTCACATATGTTGGTAATCCTGTGTTGGGTCCATAGATATTTATAATGGTTATATCTTCTTGTTGGATTGACCCTTTTATCATTATGTAATGTCCTTCTTTGTCTCTTGTGACTTTCTTTGTTTTGAAGTCTATTTTGTCTGATACAAGTACTGCAACTCCTGCTTTTTTCTCCCTATTAGTTGCATGAAATATCTTTTTCCATCCCTTCACTTTTAGTCTGTGTATGCCTTTGGGTTGAAAGTGAGTCTCTTGTAGGCAGCATATAGATGGATGGGGCTTGTTTTTTTATCCATTCAGTGATTCTATGTCTTTTGATTGGTGCATTAATTCCATTTACATTTAGGGTGATTATCGGTAGGTATTAACTTATTGGCATTGCAGGCTTTAGATTCATGGTTACTAAAGGTTCAAGGTTAACTTCCTTACTATGTAAGGATCTAACTTAACTCACTTAATATGCTATTACAAACACAATGTAAAGGTCTTTTTCTTTTTATTCCTCCTTTTCTTCCTCCTCCATTCTTTATATATTAGGTATCATATTCTGTACTCTTTGTTGATCCCTTGATTGACTTTGGAGATAGTTATATTAATTTTTACATTTGCTTAGTAATTAACTCTTCTACTTTGTTTACTGTGGTTTATTACCTCTGGTGACAGCTATTAAACCTTAGGAACACTTCCATCTATTGCAGTCCCCTCAAAATACACTGTAGAGATGGTTTGTGGGAGGTAAATTCTCTCAGCTTTTGCTTATCTGGAAGTTGTTTAATCCCTCCTTCAAATTTAAATGATACTCTTGCTGGGTGGAGTATTCTTGGTTCAAGGCCCTTGTGCTTCATTGCATTAAATACATCATGCCACTCCCTTCTGGCCTGCAAGGTTTCTGCTGAGAAGTCTGATGATAGCCTGATGGGCTTTCCTTTGTATGTGATCTTATTTCTCTCTCTGGCTGCTTTTAATAGTGTCCTTATCCTTGATCTTTGCCATTTTAATTACTATATGTCTTGGTATTGTCTTCCTTGGTCCCTTATGTTGGGAGATCTGTGCATCTCCATGGCCTGAGAGAGTATCTTCCCCAATTGGGGACGTTTTCACCAACGTCCATTGTGCTCTTCAATGACTGGATCTCTGACTGGAATTCATTCCTGAGTTCTTGAATATCTTTCCATACCTCCATGAGCATATTAATGATTTTTATTTTGAACTCCCTTTCAGGAAGAGTCATGAGGTTGATGTCATTTAAATCTTTCTCAGGAGTGGTTTTAATCATTTTACTCTTAACCGGATTCCTTTGGCGTTTCATATTTGTATATGGCGCCCTCTAGTGCCCAGAAGCTCTATTCTCTGGGGCTACTCAGCCCCTGAAGCAATGTCGGGGGTCACAGGGGAGTGGTATTGGTGCCTGGGGGAGGATAGAGCTGTTTCCTGCTACCTGGCTGCTATGCATGTCTACAGTGCCTGAACCAGTGGGCTAAGCACACAGGTATAAGCCTCTATGCTTTGCGTTTGTAGTTGCTGTAGACAGATCTTCCCTCTGGCTGGCCTAATGCCATGGTAGGTTTTGTCGGTTTGCAAGCCAGGTGGGGCTGGCTGAGGGAAAGGCACAGTAGGCTGCGTATCACGGAGGGGGTCCTTGGAGCTGTGTAGCCAGCCAGGGAGCTGGAGCATCTGAAGATTGTCTTAGGAGGAAGATATCTTTTTCTTCCTTAAATATGAGAGTCTATATGCAAAGCTCCCAACCTGCTGGGCAGAGTGCTCCCAGACAATTTTGTCTACGTGTCCTCTCTCCTGAGCAGTAAGCTCTGTGCAATCCTTTCCCCTTTAGCAGCCCTGTTGCTAAGGGCTTCCTTGTTAGGAAGTCTCTCAGGCTGCCCACCTTTCTTTTGTCCCAGAGTAGCTGGATATGGATCGCTGCTTTCCACAAGTGGCTGGAATCTCAATCTCTCCAGGAATTCTGCCTGTCTTAGCTTTCCAACTCCATAATCACGAGAGTATCATGCAAGCACCATGAATTGTAGGTTTGTGCTCCCAGAGCAGATCTCCGGAGTTAGGTATTCAGCAGTCCCAGGCCTCCACTCCCTCTCTGCTTGGTTTCTCTTCCTCCCGCCAGTGAGCTGGGGTGGGGAAGTGTTTGTGTCCAGCCAGGCCACAGCTTTAGTAGTTTACCCTGTTCTGTGAGATGTGCTCTTTTCTCCAGGTGTATGCAGTCTGGCACAGTCCTCTTTCCTGTTGCACTTTCAGGATTAGTTGTGTTAATTATATTTTTGTATTATATGCGGATTTAGGAGGAAGCCTGTGTCTCACCTCTCACGCCGCCATTTTCAATCTCGTGTTCCATTCTTTTTTAACTCATTTTTTAAATCTCTAAATAATACGTTCTTTGACTCATGGAAAACTTGTATTCCAAGTCATATGTGTCCAGTAAACAACTCATGTTAAATCAGCTGTGCCATCCTTAGCATTATTTCTTGCCCCTACATAAAATCAGAAATTCTGCAAAGCACTTAAGGCCTACATTGGTTGTTTGACAGTCTAAGTTTTCTGACGTTTAACTATGTTGGATATAATTTTAAATGAGTTATATTAAATTAAAAAACAGAGCCTAATATTCAACTACATACAAAATATTGTATATATTCAATCTATCTTCAGATTTGGGGAGTATTTAATTTTCTTTAAAGCATGTTAATTGTAAAACTTTGTTTTTGCATTTCAAAGTCCTTTTAGTGATTAAATCCAATCAAAATAACAAGTTGAATATTTTAAAATATTAAAAAATGCTGAAAAAATTTTTAAATTTAAATGAAAAATCATAAAAATTTGTTTGCTTTTTTTTCTTGGTCTGATGTATTTTACAGTGACAGTTACTCATCATTTCATTTAGGTGAGCGGAGAATTCGAGTGCATACTCTCTGTTTGCCTGTAGTAATTTCACTAGCAGATGTTTCTGCAGGAGTAGATGTACAAGCTGCCATCTGCCTTCTGGCTAACATGGGTGAGTAAAAAAGTGAAGGAGCAGGTGAAATGTACTTTTCTATCCTAAAAACTGAAGCCGTAGCATTTTTACCCTAGAAATCCCTTATTTTAAAAGTGTATGCTTTACATTTTCATTTACAGCAGTGTGGATTTGACTATTAGAATTATTAATTCTTTACTTTAAAAATATTTTGGAGGAGGTTCATGATCACTAAAAACTGGTAACAACCCAAATGTCCTTTCATCTGGTGAATGTGTGAACACGCTGTGGTTCATCCATACAATGGAATACAACTCAGCAGTAAAAGGGAATGGACTATTGATGTGTAAACAGCAAAGCTCTCAAAGGTATTATGCTGAGTGAAAAGAAGCTGGACTCAAAGGCTACCTACCTATGATTCCACATATATGACATCCTGGAAATGGAAAAAGTATAGGGATGAACAATAAATCAGTGATTATCTGGTTTTAGGGCAGGGGGGCATTTTACAGCAAAGGGGCAGCACAAGTAGATACTTTTGGGTTGATGGAACTATTGTGTATCTTGATTGTGGTAGTGATTACAGGGCTATCTACATTTGATGTAAAGCCACCATAGAACTAAACTCAAAAAAGTGAATTTTACTGTATGTAAGTTTAAAAAAATCCTTTGGGGAATTAATATAATGCTGAGTGTTTTGTTTTTAACGACTTTATCTTTTAGATGATTTAGACCTGAAATGAATCTTTTTATTTCCCGCGTAGTTCTGGAAAAAATAGTCACTATTCCTCTTTTTTTGGGAAAAACTATTATATTTACTAAAGGTTCCCAGTGTTTTTATTACCATTTTATATCTGTATTTCAAATTAATTATACCATTACTGATTGTTTTCAACTAATTTTATTTTTAATACTTGGCATATGTATAAAGTGATCTCTATTTTAATAAAATATGTACTTGGAAGAATTAAGTTTCGCATTACTATCTGGCTGTTCAGTGTCTGCATGGGAACCTGTGTGCAGTTTGCCTCTTTTTTTATTGACCTGGGAATGCTTGGCTAAAGAAGATTTTAGAGGATCACCAGGGATAACTCAGATTACATAACTTACATTGTTGATGCAGGAAAAAATGGTACTTTATACATGTGATTTCTGCTTGGATAATGGAAACATTCCCAGAGGTTTCTCAAAAGTAGATGAATGATACACATTCTCTAATACCAATAGTGGTTAAGTGTTTTTAGACTTAACAAGATTAAAACAAAAAGGTGCAGAACAATCTAGATTTGTTCTGATTGTCAGATTCAATCAGATTTAGTTGAGAAAAATTATGTAATGAGCTGATACTTTTAAAATGAGGGAGCAGAGAACATATATTTTTCTGTCCTCAAAATGTAGTTTTTGTTGATTTCTTAAATAATGCATATAAATTTTATCTGTTATAGCCTTCATTAGGATCTAGTAGTTAAATACCTTGTCATTTTGGTTGCTTTCCAGCTGTGGATCGATCCATTTCATCAAGTCTCTCAGACGCAAGAGATGCTTTAGTGAATGCTGTGGTGGATTCGTTGTCTGCGTACGGCACAGCTGTCTCAAATGCGCAACACTCTGCTTTGGTAGCACCCAGCTCCCTCAAGTTGTTCCCTCTCTATGTTTTGGCCCTTCTCAAACAGGTAGCTTTCTATACACTGTTACATTTGATAAAGTCTTTTACAATCCTTGATACATAGGTGAAGAGTTGAAATCTGGGTTTTCTGGGTTTTTAAAAAATATTTAGATGACTTGCAAATAACATAGGAGGAGTTTTGAAGAATGGGAAAAGATGAGTGGAAAATGAAGTTATACAAATACGTGATGGCTCTTGTGGAAGCATATGCTCTCTTTAATATGTGGGAGCAGCTTGAGTAATGCTGTTCTGACAGCACACTCTTAATGTGTGCTACAGAAAAGGACCTACTGTTAGTTGAACATCTTTCCAAGTCTCAGGCACTGTAATAGTAGGTGTTTTATAGATATATGTATCATCTAATTTAATCCTTACAGCAGCCTAGGGAAGTAGTATTTTTCTGTTTTTCTTATGATGATAGTATAGCTTTGAGAAACTAAGTGACTTGCTCACGTACTTATCTATTAAATGCCAGAGCTGAAAATTGAATACATGTCTGTCTGATTTGAAGGTCAATTCTTTCCATGACTGATGGTATATATCTGTTTAATATTGTCTGATATATTTGTGTTTTACTTGAAAAACGTTTATCTTTTTTCATTTAGAAAGCATTTAGAACCGGTACAAGCACACGCCTGGATGATCGTGTGTATGCTATGTGTCAGATAAAGTGTCAGCCACTTGTTCATCTAATGAAAATGATTCATCCCAACTTATACAGGATAGACAGATTGACAGATGAGGTATGATCTCTTTTAGAGCCTTTGAAATTTTCAAATTTAAATATATTTTAAATATTCTTGATTCTGTAGTGAGGAAAGTAATGTATTATTAACACCAGTAGGGATACTAGCTATGTGTTTGATTGGATGGTAGAACTATCACATACTATCTAGGTTATAGAGTTTTAAAAAATAGTTTCATATGGGCAGTAATTCACCATGCGGGTTTGGTTATACTATTTATTACAAGTAAAGGTATAGGGTGGACGTTTCCATTTATATCTTGTAGACACTGTACTGATGTGATTAGAGTGTATTTTTGATTATATAGTAAATCAAATTTGGTATCCAACAGTATTTTTAATATGCAAATATGTGTGTCTTTTTTCTTCCTTGTGTTAAAACTCTTACTCTTTGGAATCTTCTATTTTGTTATTAGAGAAAGGTAAAAAAGTAGCTTGCTTTGCAGGAGATTTAATAGTCATACTTTAAATACATACTGATCCCAGAAAGGAAGGATATGGTTAGAACATTTTATATATATTTGTGTTTTTATCTTTTTAATTAGAATACGTTTAAATATCTTGATTCTACCATCAAAGTGGCAATGTATTGTCAGTAATTTTTTGCATCCTATAAAATTCTTAAGTGTCATCTTTCAACATTTCATCAAGAGCTAATGGCCATTAGGTTCCAAATTTTAATGATAGTAATGTAAGCTTACTTACGTTTTATCTTTTTCTTTCCAGGGTGCAATACATGTTAATGACAGAGTTGTACCTCAGCCACCTCTTCAAAAACTATCTGCAGAGAAACTGACAAGAGAAGGTGCTTTCCTTATGGACTGTGGCTCTGTAAGCACTAACAAAGCTTAACACTTGTTCTGGCAAAAGGAAAACCCTTACAGGATCTAGCTACATTATCACTGATCAAGCAGTGAAAGGTGGATTATGAGCTAAGAGGCAATAATTGGTACCTACACAAGAGGTCAATTTAAACTTTTTAGATAGACATCATTTTACTGTCATAGATTTAATGAATTTTATTATCTTTGAGTATTTGTTGTCATGGATTATGTATATTTGGTAAAGGAAGTAAAGAGATAAATTCCTGTCTTGAAGGATTTTTACCATCCAGAATCATAAAATTCAAAGGAACCTTAAGCATTTATGTAGTTCAACTTTTATCCATTGTCTGAAATGCTACTGATAATTAGGAGTCCAGGAGAAGCCACTGGACAGGGTGGTGGAAGGATGTCATATGGTCCAGATGGCTTCATAAATGTTGTGAGCAGAAAAAGGATTTGGATAAGCCACAGTATGGGGGTAGGGAGAGTTCATTAGTTCAAATACAGAGAGTAATTGAAAGTGGATAGGAATGTATCAGTCAGTAGTCTTGGTTAAAGCATCATATTCCTATTGGGAAAAAATAAGGAAAATGGTAAAATATATTTTATAGGAAATCTTGAAATTTAAGCAAAGAAGATATGAACCACTCTAGATTTATGAATGTAGATTTTTCCAAATGTAAATTGAAATTTAGGTTTTTCCAATTGCAAGTTTCTTTTTTACTTTTATGTTTGTTCCTAATTTGAGATAGTGTATTTTACCTCTTTTATGCTTAACAATTTTGAGAGTATTAGCTATAGTGGGTTTCTGATTAGGGAGCTTTAATATTTTGTGGTTTTTTTTTTTAGATTTTTTACATTTGGATTGGAAAAAGCTGTGACAATAACTTCATAGAGGATGTACTTGGGTACCCTAATTTTGCATCAATACCAGAGAAAATGGTCAGTGGCTTTTATATAGCTTTAACTTCTTGTGTGCTTGTTTGTTTTAAATTTTTTTTATTAAGTTAAAATTCACATAAGATTCACTATTTTAATCATTTTAAAGTGTACAATTAGTTTTAGTATATTCACAATGTTGTACAACCATCACCAGCATCTAATTTCAGAGTGTCTCCATCACCCCAAAAAGAAACCTATGTCTCCCAATTTGCCCCTCCTGCCTTCCCCTGGCAACCACTAATCTACTCTTATCTCTGTGGATTTGCCTGTTCTGGATATTTCATATAAATGGAATCACACAATATATGGCCTTCTGTGTTTGGCTTCTTTCACTTGCAGTGTTTCCCAGGTTCATCCATGTTATAGCATGTATCAGTACATCATTCTCTTTTTATGACTGAATAGTAGTCGATTGTTGTGTGGTTATGCCACATTTTGTTTATCCAGCCATCTATTCATGGAAGTTTGAGTTGTTTCCATTTTTGGGCTATTGTGGATAGTGCTACTATGAACAATTTGTGTACAAGTGTTTGTGCAAACATATGCGTTTAGTCCTCTTGGGTACATACCAAGGAGTGGCATTGCTGGGTCCGATGGTAAACTCTGTGTTTAACCTTTTGAGGACCTGCCAAAATTGTTTTCCAATAATTTTAACTTCTGATGTAAGTTACTTTGCTGATAATAAACATTTTTTTCAGTTGGCCTTTACTGTGTGTTAACCAATACCAAAGAAAATTTTGAAAGCAGTTCTCTATATTTAATTGATAGAAAGGCCTACGTTATTCTTCAATATTGTAAATATGTCCTGTCCTGTGAAATTAATATAAAGTCAATGTAATTCTTACCACATTCTGCTGTTTGATTGATTTATGGTTTTTTTTCCTTTGAATTTGACATACCAATCCCAGAGTTCATTTCTAAGACTCAACAAATGAGGGAAATAAGGAAAAGCTTGAAAAGAAAGAATAATGTCAGCTAAGGGGAAAAGCATATGAAAAATCAGCCCCACTAAATAAAAATAGTAAACTTTATTTTAAAGCTATAGTTATTTAAGCACTGTGATATTAGCACAGTGTATCATTAGAGACAGAGTAGATTAAAAAATGGCTCTAATACATGAAAAAGAGAATGTGGTGTTAAAATCGCATTTCCAATCACTGAAAAAAAAAGGAATATTAGAAAAATAATGCCTTTGTAAGTCAGTGATGCAAAAGACTGATAAATCTGAGGTATAAAAATAAAGCATTTCTCTATCTGGTAAGGTAAATAAAGCCAAAAGACCACAAAATTGGAAGATTATCTGTAACTAATATGACTGGAAAAGGACTAATTTCTCTAATATAAAAAGTTCTCTCACATTCTTTAAGGAAAAGACACCCCTGTTCCCTCAAAAAAAGGGAAAAGAAAAATAGGCAAAGGATTTGCGTAGGCAGTTTATAGGGGAAAATACAGTAGTGGTCATGTGAAACAATGTCAGACTCACTCATAATTAGGAAAACAAAATAACAGCTTAGCATTTCTTTCATTTATCAGATTGGCAAAGATGTTTATTTCATAATAGACAATAATTGCAGAGGGTATAGGTCAGCATGCCTGTCAAATACACCACTGATTGGAGTGTACTTTTACATGATCTTTTGGAGGGCCATTTGACAATACTGTTAAAATTAAAATTGCACAATCTATGACAAGTAAATTATTCTAAGAATATGCCCTATAGATATATTCAGAGAAGTATGTGTATATGCACATGCTTGTACCATTAAATAAGTAATATCTATGCATTTATTTAAAAGAATACAATCTGAAGAGAGACTAGTGTGCCTATGTTCCATTGGTATTTTAAAAAATGTGTTTGTATACATAACAGTAGCTACATACATTTAGAATGTCTAAAAAAATTATCAAAATGTTTTTTTCTTTTTAAAATGTTGATAGGAATTACAAATATAATAACCGAAACCTTTCAGTTTAAATTCTTTATGTACTATGTACCATGAGCTATTTAGTTTACTGTTAAGTTGACTTTGAAAAAAATTTTTTCTCGAGTTTTTAGATATATATATAAATAAAACTCGTATATGTATGAGTTTTTTATATATGTATAAGAGTAGACTTTAGGTCTTTTAAAAAGTCTTGCATATGATTTTTAAATATTTACACATCCACATGTAATGTACACATGTACTTTAAAATTCCTTGCCCTTATATTTTAAGGACTGAAGGAAATGCACAATTTTCAGAGAAGGGCTATTATTAGATTAGGTCATAGTGTATAATTGTTAAGTGAATTTTGTATTTAGTGGTAGTCCCCTTCATTTGAGTATTTCCCTTAGGAGAAACATTAAAGTGTAGCCCAAACACAGTGATTAATATACCACTGGCAATGTTTTATTGATTAATCCATAAAAAATACAATATTCAGGTAAAATATCAGTGACATATTGTCATTAAACATGTTACATTGACTTATCCAGGAAAACATAAACATTCGTTGACAGTTTAAATTTGGTTTGTTTGGTCGCTGATGTCGGAGCTGGGACTGGAGGGCTGCAGCTGGTTGGTAGTGGCAGTGAGCGTCACGATTTAATTCTAATTCTGTTAAAGTCTATGAGAAAGGAAGTAATTTCCTAGTTACATTTCTTTTACCAGACACATCTTCCAGAGCTAGACACACTTTCATCAGAAAGAGCCAGATCCTTCGTAACTTGGCTTAGAGACAACAGACCATTAAGTCCAATTCTTCATGTGGTAAAGTAAGTACTTCTGTAACTTAATTATGAAAACTGTCTTATTACCCTGTGCAATCTTTGTGAAATTGCCTGTCTTCAAGGCAAATTTTAAGTAATACCAAAATATATGCCAGTAGTAGAATGCTGTTACTTGAATAATATCCCTGTGTACTCGTAATTTTTTAAATGTATAATTATTATTCTTAGTAATATGCATTTTTAGATAAATACTCTTTTTTCTTTTTCAGAGATGAGAGTCCTGCCAAAACGGAGTTTTTTCAGCATTTGATTGAAGACCGGACGGAAGCTGCTTTCTCTTACTATGAATTCTTACTTCACATTCAGCAGCAGATTTGTAAGTGAAGTGGAATAAAACTGAATAAGAAGAAAAAGGTCCGCAACCTAGTTAAAGCACATGTCAGAGATGCACATAGGAAATTTAAAGTGATGGCATTTGTTGTTACAAGACACAGCGCATGACATAGCACCCTGTCTGAGGCTTTGGCAAAAGGTAAAGGGGAAGGAAGGACCTGACAGATTTTCTGTAACCTAAATTAATGGTTACGATGATGCTGTTTCACCAAGTATATTTTGAATTGGTTTCTACACATTTCTAGTAGTGCAGCAGTACAGTGTTCTGTTCATTGCAAGCTGGCAAATTTATATAGCCCTGTGGAATGAGATGTCATAATGTAGAACTAGATAAATTCCTTTTTCTTAGAATTAATATAACATTTTTGGACTTGAACTCTGACAAGAGATGCCAAAAGGCAGTGGTACTGTGTTACTTGTTTATATGAATTACTTTTTAACAAGGAATAATTTGTATTCATTAAATGAATTCAATATTTTCCCTGTATAAACAATAGCGTTTTAGTACATGAACTACAGGAAAAAAAATATATGATGTACATAAATGTTACATTTGTAAAGAAAATGTAAAGATGTAACTACAGAATATGAATTGCTTAAACTGTGCTGCCTTGTCAGATGACAACTTTCTGTAGCAGTTAGAGAATGAGGTTGGCTAATGCGTATTATGAATTGAGTCCACAAAAGAAATACAAAAATCTTTTTAATTCTGTTAAATCTTTTATGTGGATTTATTTATGATCAGCCTACTAATTAAAAATATTTTGCTTGACAGTATGGCTTGGTGTTTTTTGTGTAGGGGGAAGGGAGTTGGTAGTATTTTTACATATAGGATATACTGAATTTATTACTTTGGGAAATGCAGTGATATTGCATTTCATTTAGTAACATACAAATAATAAGTTTTCATTAGTTTGTGGACATTATCAAGTGCTTATTCTGTTTGTATTCTTCATACACATGCTCCTTTCAAAATAAAAATATTTATTGACTAGGTGTAATCTTAATTTGTCTTTCTCAGTTAAACTAGGCATTTTTTTTCTGCACATTGATGACAAGGAAACTTCCATAACATATGTGACTATCCTATGTAATTGACCTTAAGATTACCAGTTTGACTTTTGAGTGATTTTATTCTGATGAAAACAATCTCTCACTTACTGAAGCTTGTTTACGATAGAACTATTTATATTCAATGAGATTTGGAGTAGGATTTTATTTTATACACTATAAAAGTCCCATCAAAGAACTTTGGAAGGAAAAAATCTCTTGATGTGTGTGTTATAAGTTATTTTTACTGCTTTAGTGCTTGGTGGATCTGTTTTCCTCAGGTAAAATTAAAATATTCTCTCATATTCCCTAATGGAAATGACAGTTTAAATGACTCACCCTAAATGACATTACTAATTACTGACAGAGCTAATAGTAAAAGCCAGATGTTCTCCCCACCCACCATCTACTCCCATCCCACCGCCAGCCCACAGGACTCTACTTGTCCCTATACCATGCCACTCCAGCAAGAAAGAATCTACTGAACATTAGTAAAAACTGCAGTGCTCTAAGGGCAACTAAATACTGTTATTTTACAACAAAAAGTATCATGTTCCTATTTTGAGAAAGACAAAAATTTTTGTCTTGGGTTATTTTGTTTTTCATTTGGTAGATATTTATGAGCACTTACTGCCAGACATTTTTGTATTGAAGTATAGTTGATATACAATATTGGTTTCAATACAACATAGTGATTCAACAGTTGTCTACGTTATTAGATGCTCACCACAACTAGTACAGTTCTGTTAATACAGAATGATGTTACAGAATTTTGACTATAGTCTCTCTATGCTGTACTTTCATCCTTGTGACTAATTTATATTATGATTAAGTTGCTGTGCCTCTTTATCCCCTTCACCTATTTTGCCCACCCACCCCAAACCCTCCCCCATGGTAACCACCAGTCACTTCTCAGTGTTGATGAGTCTACTACTGTTCTGTTTTTTTTGTTTTGTTTTGTTTATAGGCTCCACAAATAAGTGAAATCATGTGGTATTTGTATATCTCTACCTGGCTTATTTCACTGAGCATGATAGATACCCTCTAGGTCCACCCATGTTGTCACAAATGGTAGGATTTCTTTCTATTTTATGGCTGGGTGATACTCCATTTTGTGTATGTACTGTATCTTCTTTACTCATTCATCTATCGATGGACACTTTGGTTGCTTCTGTATCTTGGCTGTTGTAAATAATGCAACAGTAAACATAGGGGTGTGTATGTCTTTTCAAATCAGAGATTTTGTTTTCTTCAGGTACATTCCTAGGAGTGCAGTGGGTCATATGGTATTTCTGTTTTTTTGAGGAACTTCCATACTGCTTTCCACAGTGGCTGCACCAATTTGCATTCCCGCCAACAGTGTAGGAGGGTTCCCTTTTCTCCACATCCTTGCCACCACTTGTTGATTCTTGTCTTTTGGGTAGTAGCCATTCTTACTGGTGTGACACGATAATCTTATTATGGTTTTGATTTGCATTTCCCTGATGATTACTGATGTGGAGCACCTTTTCATGTGCCATCTGTATGTCTTCTTGGGAAAAATGTCTACCCAGGTCTTCTGCCTAATTTATAATCGTTTATGAATATATTCTTCTGTACAGTATGCTACCTTTTCATTTGGTTGATGGTTTCTTCCAGTTACTGTTCTAGGAACAAAACAGATAAAATCTCATTAACACCCTAGCGTGAGGGTCAAGGACTGGGTAAGAAACGATACATATATCTATGTCAGGTGTGATGAATGCTATGAAGAAAAATTAAGCTTGATAGGGAATAAAGAATGCTGTTTTTGATTGTAACTAGGGAAGACCCTTCTGAAAAGGTGACAGTTGAGCAGAGACCTAAAGTCATGTGGATATCTAGAAGAAGAGCTGTTCAAGTAAGGGAACATGTAGTAAGTGAATGTGGAAGTTACCTTTTGATTGCTTCTTTTCTTTGTAAAAAAAGTAGCAGACTTAGCAGCTGAGAACAGGGAGAGAGTGTGAGAGGTTTCAAGAAATAGCCGCCTAGGAGCTTTAGATACTGAATTTTCAGGCAGCACTGATGGCCCATGAGAAACCAATTAGCGTAGTTGTACCTCTCTGCTCTGGCCACATTCAGGTGCTTGGTGGAAAGTTGGATTTAAGCAGCATACGTACGAGGAGCAGAGAAAATTGAGGATGTATACGAGGGAGCAACTGTCATTTAAGCAAAAGGTGCACAACATGGATGATAGTTAGAGAAAAGGTAGTGGGCTTAGCTTGGAGGTCCTGTTGTGGTCAAAGAGCTGTTAGAGTGTGGATACTAGAGGGAATGAGTTGGAAAGATAGGAACTAGTGGTCAGGATATGGAATGCTTGAAACTGAGATCAGGAGGAAGTTTAGATATTAGCAATGTCAAGATCTAGGATATGTCTATGGGAGTAGGTTGAGGTGGTGTAAAAGATGACTGGAGGTGAGGTCAGAACTTAGAATCCAGTGTTTTAAAAGAGGGATCATTTATTTGGCTATTAAAATTGCTGAGAAAAACAAGTAGTAATGGAGAGATTGGGACTGTAAATAAGGGATGGCTTGGGATATGCTCTGGTGTGACGGCATGAGCTCAGAGGACCTGGGTTAGGCAAAGAGCAAGAATCTGGATGTCTACAAATGAAAGGGGGATGCCTACCTGAGGTTTGAGATAAAAAACAGCCACTTCCTGAAAGGTTTGTCAAGGAAGTAGTGTTCTCAGAAGACAGCCAGGTTTCAGTTAGAGTATGTAGAGACTGACACCAACTGAAATGTAGGCATGATAAGATTAATCCTCATGGAGATGTATAACCAAATCTTAATTGCTTCCTTACGGGACGAGTCTCTGGCGATTTGTTTTGGGAGGCAGGAAATGACAGGAGGAAGGACAATGCATACCAGGAGTTCCGTCAATTAATCAAAACTGTTGTTTAAGTGGTTCTTACTGTTTACAATGGGGATGGGATGAGAGTTGCCTGTGATAGCTTCTCTAATATCTCTTCTTCGTCAAATCTGATATTCGAAGACTTCCGGGAAGATGGCGACATAAGCGGACCGGCAGAAAAATTCTTCCCAACATTATATTTATTCACGAAAATACAGCAAATACAACTATCCCTAAAAGAGAGACCAGAATACACAGGAAAGTGCACAGCGTACGGAGCTCCGGCGGTCAGCCACTCTGGCGGTCAGGACTCGGCACCCAGCGAGACCGGAGCGCTTCTCCACCTCAGCACTCCGGCGGGAGTCCCGGCAAGGCGGGTAAGGTACGCAGCCGCAACCCCGGAGGGACTGAGCGCTCCTCTCCCCCAGCGCTCCAGCGGGAGGAGAGGATTCAGAGCCGGGAGGGAGTGGAAGTCTGCGCCGGGAGCACCGACACACAGCCAGCGGTGTAGCGGAGATTGGAGAGACAGAGGGCACAGGGTCCCAGCCCTGAACGTGCAAGTTGCCTGCGGCAGGCTCCGGGAAGGAAAGAGAAGGGAAAAAAAAGGGAAGAAAAGCGCGCGCTCTTTCTCAGCGGTCGTAAAGAGACACGAGCTCAGTAGAGGGGCCGGATAGTCCCGCAAGCTGAGCCCAGCATGCTGGGAGTCGTGGGGAGCTTTGGACCCCTCAGCTGGCGACTGGGAAAGGGTGACTGCTATTAAGACCCCCACAGAGATCAACAGCTTCTCATTCGTTCCCAACCCAGCCAGAGCTATAGGGGGCCTTGCGGAGCAAGGCGGCCATGGCTCTGGAATAGTGGAGCAACAGCGCCACCTACAGCATTCACACAGAACCCACTCCCAGGGGCTTTTTTTTTTTTCTTTTTCTTTATTGTTTTTTTCTCCCCTTTCTTTTCCTTTTTTTTCTTTCCCTCTCTTTCAACAGCCTCCCTTTCACTCTCACCCCGGCCACAGCTTTAAAGGGCCGTGTGGAGCGACGTGGCCATGGCTCTGGAATAGTGGAGCGATAGCACCACCAACAGCATTCACACAGAAACCACCCCCGGTGGGCGTTTTTTTGTTTTTACTTTTTGTTGTTGTTGCTGTTGTTGTTGTTTTTTCTTTTACGTGTTGCTGCTTTTTCTTTTTTCTTTCTTTTCCTTTTTCCCTCTCTCTTTTTACTTTTTTTATTAGTAGAAGTATTTTTTTTTTCTTCTCTCTGTTTTCTTTTTTTCTTTTCTCTACTCTCTTCTCTTTCCTTTTTAAAGTCATAAAGAGCCCAGCGGACATACGTGACAACTACCAACAACTAATTCTATAGTCATGAGAAGACAGAAGAATATGATACAGACAAAGCTTCACACAAACACCACACCAGAGAGAGAATCTGAAGGAATTGACATGCATAGTCTTCCAGAAAAAGAATTCAGAATAAAAGTCATAGCCATGCTGACGGATCTACAGAAAAATGTGCAAGAGCTGAGAGAGGAAGTGAGGGAAGTGAGGAAAGACAATGCAGAAATGAGACAAGCCATCGACGGGCTCAACAGCAGATTGAATAAGGTTCAAGACACGATCAAGGAATTGCAAGACAGGGACCAGGAATACAAAGAAGCTGAGGCAGAGAGAGATAAAAGGATCTCTAAGAATGAAAGAATATTAAGAGAACTATGTGACCAATCCAAACGGAACAATATTCACATAATAGGAGTACCAGAGGAAGAAGAGAGAGAAAAAGGGATAGAAAGTGTCTTTGAAGAAATAATTGCTGAAAACTTCCCCACGCTGGGGAAGGAAATAGTCTCACAGTCCACAGAAGCCCACAGATCTCCCAACACAAGGGACCCAAGGAAGACAACACCAAGACACATAATAATCAAGATGGCAAAGATCAAAGATAAGGACAGAGTATTAAAGGCAGCTAGAGAGAGAGAAAAGATCACCTACAAAGGAAAACCCATCAGACTGTCATCAGACTTCTCAACAGAAACCTTACAGGCCAGAAGAGAATGGCATGATATATTTAACGTAATGAAACAGAAGGGCCTCGAACCAAGAATATTGTATCCAGCACTATTATCATTTAAATATGATGGAGGGATTAAACAATTTCAAGACAAAAGAAAGTTGAGAGAGTTTGCCTCCCATAAACCACCACTACAGGATATCTTAAATGGACTGCTCTAGAGGGAAATACCCCTAAGGCTAAAAAGATGTCACTAGAGAAAATAAAATCATAGCAAAGAAAGCAGACCATCCAAATACCAACTAAAGGCAAAGAATAAAACACCTAATATATAAAGAAAGGAGGAGGAAGAATAGGAAGGGAGAGATAAAGAAACATCAGACGGCGTTCACAATAACTTAACAAGAAAGTTAAGTTAGATTCTCAGATAGTAAAGAAGCAACCCTTGAACCTTTGGTAACCACGAATCTAAAGCCAGCAATGGCAATAAGTACATATCTATCAATAATCACCCTAAATGTAAATGGACTGAATGCACCAATCAAAAGACACAGAGTAACAGAGTGGATAAAAAAGCAAGACCCATCTATATACTGCTTACAAAAGACTCACCTCAAACCCAAAGATATACACAGACTAAAAGTGAAGGGATGGAAAAAAATATTTCAAGCAAACAACAAGAGAAAAAAGCAGGTGTTGCAGTACTTGTATCAGATAAAATAGACTTCAAAACGAAGAAAGTAGCAAGAGATAAAGACGGACATTACATAATGATAAAGGGGTCAGTCCAACAAGAAGATATAACCATTATAAATATATATGCACCCAACACAGAAGCATTAGCATATGTGAAACAAATACTAACAGAAGTGAAGGAGGAAATAGACAGCAATGCAATTATTCTAGGAGACTTTAACACGCCACTCACTCCAAAGGATAGATCAACCAGGCAGAGGATAAGTAAAGACACAGAGGCACTGAACAACACACTAGAACAGATGGACCTAACAGATATCTACAGAACTCTGCACCCAAAAGCAGCAGGATACACATTCTTCTCAAGTGCACATGGAACATTTTTCAGAATAGACCACATTCTAGGCCACAAAAAGAACCTCAGTAAATTCAAAAATATTGAAATCCTACCAACCAACTTCTCAGATCACAAAGGTATAAAACTAGAAATAAATTTCAGAAAGAAATCAAAACGGCTCACAAAGGCATGGAGACTTAACAACATTCTCCTAATGAATCAATGGGTTAACGACCAAATCAAAACAGAAATCAAAGAATATATGGAGACTAATGACAACAACAACACAAAGCCACAACTTCTGTGGGACGCAGCGAAGGCAGTCTTAAGAGGAAAGTACATTGCAATCCAGGCCCATTTAAAGAAGGAAGAACATTCCCAAATGAACAGTCTAAGGACACAATTATTGAAATTGGAAAAAGAAGAACAAATGAGGCCCAAAGTCACCAGAAGGAGAGACATAATAAAGATCAGAGAAGAAATAAATAAAATTGAGAAGAATAAAACAGTAGAAAAAAATCAATGAAACCAAGAGCTGGTTCTTTGAAAAAATAAACAAAATAGATAAACCCCTAGCCAGACTCATTAAGAGAAAAAGAGAATCTACACACATAAACAGAATCACAAATGAGAAAGGAAAAATAACGACGGACCCCACAGAAATACAAAGAATTATAAGAGAATATTACGAGCATCTATATGCTAACAAACTGGAAAACCTAGAAGAAATGGACAACTTCTTAGAAAAATACAGCCTTCCAAGACTCACCAAGCAGGAAACACAAAAACTAAACAGACCAATCACCAGCAACGAAATTGAATCGGTAATCAAAAAACTACCCAAGAACAAAAGCCCTGGACGTGATGGATTCACCTCTGAATTCTACCAGACATATAGAGAAGAAATAACACCCATTCTCCTTAAAGTTTTCCAAAAAATAGAAGAGGAGGGAATACTTCCAAACTCTTTCTATGAAGCCAGCATCACTCTAATACCAAAACCGGGCAAAGACCTCACTAAAAAAGAAAATTACAGACCAATATCCCTGATGAACGTAGATGCAAAAATACTCAACAAAATATTAGCAAACCGAATTCAAAAATACATCAAGAGGATCATACACCATGATCAAGTGGGATTCATCCCAGGGATGCAAGGATGGTACAACATTCGAAAATCCATCAACATCATCCTTCACATCAATAAAAAGAAGAACAAAAACCACATGATCATCTCCATAGATGCTGAAAAAGCATTTGACAAAATTCAGCATCTATTTTTGATTAAAACTCTCAACAGAATGGGTATTGATGGCAAGTACCTCAACATCATAAAGGCTATATATGACAAACCCACAGCTAACATCATACTTAATAGCGAGAAGCTGAAAGCTTTTCATCTAAGATCGGGAACAAGACAGGGGTGCCCACTCTCTCCACTGTTATTCAACATAGTACTGGAGGTCCTAGCCACGGCAATCAGACAAAACAAAGACATACAAGGCATCCAGATTGGTAAAGAAGAAGTCAAACTGTCCCTGTTTGCAGATGACATGATATTGTACATAAAATACCCTAAAGAATCCACTCAAAACTACTAGATCTAATATCTGAGTTCAGCAAAATTGCGGGATACAAAACTAATACACAGAAATCCGTTGCATTCCTATACACTAATGATGAACTGGCAGAAAGAGAAATCAGGGGACCGATTCCATTCACAATGACATCCAGAGGAATAAAATACCTAGGAATAAACGTAACCAAGCGTGAAAGACTTATACTCTGAAAACTACAAGACACTCATAAGAGAAATTAAAGAGGACTCTAATAAATGGAAATTCATCCCATGCTCTTGGCTAGAAAGAATTAATATTGTCAAAATGGCCATACATCCTAAAGCAGTCTACAGATTCAATGCATTCCCTATCAAAATACCTATAGCATTCTTCAATGAACTAGAGCTAATAGTTCTAAAATTCATATCGAACCACAAAAGACCCTGAATACCAAAGCAATCCTGAGAAGGAAGAATAAAGCAGGGGGAATTATGCTCCCTGACTTCAAGCTCTACTACAAAGCCACAGTAATCAAGATAATTTGGTACTGGCACAAGAGCAGACCCATAGCCCAGTGGAATAGAATAGAGAGCCCAGATATAAACCCAAGCATATATTGTCAATTAATATACTATAAAGGAGCCATGGATATACAACGGGGAAATGACAGCCTCCTCAACAGCTGGTTTTGGCAAAACTGGACAGCTACATGTAAAAGAATAAAACTTGATTATTGTCTAACCCTATATACAAAAGTAAACTCCAAATGGATCAAAGACCTGAATGTAAGTCATGAAACCATAAAACTCTTACAAAAAAATACAGGCAAAAAATCTCTTGGACATGAATATGAGCAACTTCTCCATGAACATATCTCCCTGGGCAAGGGAAACAAAAGCAAAAATGAACAAGTGGGACTATAGCAAAGTAAAATGCTTCTGTACAGCAAAGGATACCATCAGTAGAACAAAAAGACATCCTACAGTATGTGAGAATATATTCATAATTGACATATCCGATAAGGGGTTGACATCCAAATTATATAAAAAGCTCATGCACCTCAACAAACAAAAAGCAAATTAGCCAATTGAAAAATAGGCAGAGGAGCTGAACAGACACTTCTCCAAAAAAGAAATTCAGATGGCCAACAGGCACATGAAAAGATGGTACACATCACTAGTTCATCAGAGAAATGCAAATTAAAACCACAATGAGATATCACCTCATACCAGTTAGGATGGCTGCCATCCAAAAGACAAACAACAACAAATGTTGGCAAGGAGAAAGGGGAACCCTCCTACTCTGCTGGGGGAATGTAAATTAGTACAACCATTGTGGAAAGCAGTATGGAGGTTACTCAAAAAATTCAACATAAAAATACCATTTGACCCAGGAATTCCACTCCTAGAAATTTCCCCTAAGAATGCAGCAGCCCAATTTGAAAAAGACATATGCACCACTATGTTTACCGCAGCATTATTTACAATAGCCAAGAAATGGAAGCAACCTAAGTGTCTATCAGTAGATGAATGAATAAAGAAGATGTGGTATATATACACAATGGTATATTATTCAGCCATAAGAAGAAAACAAATCCTTCCATTTGCAGCAACATGGATGGAGCTAGAGGGTATTATGCTCAGTGAAATAAGCCAAGCAGAGAAGGACAAGTATCAAATGATTTCACTCATCTGTGGAGTATAAGAACAAAGAAAAAACTGAAGGAAGAAAACATCAGCAGACTCACAGGACCCAAGAATGGACTAACAGTTACCAAAGGGAAAGGGACTGGGGAAGAGGCATGGGAGGGGAGGGATAAGAGGGAAAAATGGCTATTACAATTAGCACACATAATGTAGCGGAGGTGTGCGGGGGGTGGGGAGATACCGGGAAGGCAGTATAACACAGAGAAGATAAGTAGTGATTCTATAACATCTTACTATGCTGATGGACAGTGACTGCCATGGGGTACGTGGTGGGGCTTGATAATAGGGGAGTCTAGTAACCATAATGTTGCTCATGTAACTATATTAATAATAGCAAAAAAAAAAAAGACATAGAGTGGCAGAATGGATAAAAAACAAGAACTATCTATATACTTCCTAGAAGAGACTCATTTCAGACCTAAAGACATACACAGACTAAAAGTGAAGGGATGGAAAAGATATTATATGCAAATAATGAGGAAAATTAAGAGTATCAGTACTTAGACAAACAGACTTCTAAACAAAGAAGGTAACAAGAGACAAAGAAGGACATTACATAATGATAAAAGAAACAGTGTGACAAGAGGATATAACCATTATAAACATATATGCACCTAACATAGGAGCAAGTAAATATGTAAAACAAATAGTAACAGAACTAAAGGAAGAAATACACTTCAACTCAATCATATTAATAGACTGTAACACCCCACTTACATCAATGGAAAAATCACCCAGAGAGAAAATAAAAAGGAAATGAAGACTGTGTACAACACCTTACTTAGATCAGATGGACTTAACTGATATCAGAGAACATTCCTCCCAAAAGCATCAGGATACACATTTTTCTGGAGTGTACATGGACTATTCACCAGAATATATCACATGCTGGATCACAAAAAGAGCCTCAATAAATTTTAAAAGATTGAAATTGAATCAAGCAACTTCTCAAACCACAATGGTAAAATTAGAAACAAATCACACAAAGAAAACAAAAAACCCATAAACACAAGAAGGGAAAACAACATGTTTCTAAATAATCGATGGAACAATGAACAAATCAAGGTAGAAATGAGGCAATACATGGAAACAAAATAAAAGAAAATACAACAGTTCAAAATTGGTGGGACACTGCAAAAGTGGTTCAAGAGGGAAGTACATGGCAATACAGGCCTATGTGAAGAAACAAGAACAATCCCAAATAAACAGTCTAAATTCACAACTAAAGAACCAGAAAAAAGAACAATAAAACTCACAATATAATAAAGATCAGAGCAAAAAATAAAATAAAATAGAGAAGAATAAAACAATAGGAAAAATATCAATGAAACCAAGAGCTGGTTCTTTGAGAAGATAAACAAAATAGACAAACCCCTAAACAGACTTATCAAGCAAAAAAGAGAGAGTATACAAACAAAAAAACTCAGAAATGAAAAAGGAGTGGTTACAACTAACACCACATATATACAAAGAATTATTAGAGAATTCTATGAAAAGTTTTATGGCAAACAATTGAAAAACCTAGAAGAAGTGAACAAATTCCTAGAAAAATAAACCTTCCATGACTGACTGACCCAGGAAGAAACAGAAAACCTGAACAGACCAATTACCAGTAACAAAACTGAATCCGTAATCAAAAAACTCCTAACAAACAAAATCCAAGGACCAGATGGCTTCACAGCTGAGTTCTACCAAACATTTAAAGAAGAGTTAATACACAAACTTAAAGTATTCCCAAAAATAAAAGAGGAGGGAATACTTCCAAACTCATTCTATGAGGCCAGCGTCACTCTGTAACCAAGACTAGACAAAGACAGCACAAAAACCTAAAATTTTGGACCAATATCCCTGATGAAAATACATGCAAAAATCCTCAATAAAATATCAGCAAATCAAATTCAAAACTACAACAGAAAGATAATAGAGGGGAATTTATTGAAAGATGCAAAGATGGTACAATATTTGTAAATCAATCATTTACAAAAGAAGGATTAAAAACCACATGATCATCTCAATAGATGGTGAAAGAAATATTTGATGAAATTTAACATCCATTCATAATAAAAATTCTCAACAAATAAAAGACCTCAATATAATAAAGACCTTATATATGACAAACCCACAGCTAACATCATACTCAATGGTGAAAAGTTGAATCCTTTTCCTTTAGTATCAGGAACAAAACAAGGATGTCCACTCCTATTCAGCGTAGTAGTGGAAGACCTAGCCAATGCAATCAGAGAAGATAAAGGGATAAAAGACATCCAAATTGGTAAGGAAGAAGTTACACTGTCACTATTTGCAAATGACATGATATTATACATAGAAAACCCTAAAGACTCCACCAAAAAAAGTGTTGGAACTAATAACTGGATTTAGCAAAGTTGCAGAATACAAAATTAATACACGGAAATCTGTTATGTTTCTATATCCTAACAACAAACTAGAAGAAAGAGAAATCAGGAAAACAATTCCATTTACAATTGCATCAGAAAGAATAAAATACCAGGGAATAAACCTAACCAAGGAGGTGAAAGACCTATAGTCTGAAAACTATGAGACACTGATGAGAGAAACTGAAGAAGATACAAATAATGCAAATCTATCCAATGTTCATGGATAGAAAGAATTAATAATGTCCTAATGGCCATCCTGCTCAAAGTAACTTACAGTTTCAATGCAAGCCATATAAAAATACCAGTGGCATTTTTCAATGAACTAAAGGAAATAATCCTAAAATTCATATGGAACAACTACAAAAGATCCTGAATAGCCAAAGCAATCCTGAGAAAGAACAAAGATGGGGGGATTAAGCTCCCAGGCTTCAAGCTATACTGCAAAGCTATAGTAATCAAAACAGTAAAGTACTGACACAAGAACAGACCCATAGATCAATGGAACAGAATAGAGAGCCGAGATATAAACCCAAGAATATATGGTTAATTAATATACAATAAAGGGGCCATGAATATTCAATGGTGAAAAGATAGCCTCTTCAACAGCTGGTGTTGGCAAAACTGGACAGCTACATGTAAGAGAATGAAACTGGACTACTGTCTAATCCCATACACAAAAGTAAACTCAAAATGGATCAAAGACCTGAATGTAAGTCATGAAACCATAAAACTCTTAGAAAAAAACATAGGCAAAAATCTCTTGGACATAAACATGAGCAACTTCTTCATGAATATATCTCCCTGGGCAAGGGAAACAAAAGCAAAAATGAACAAGTGGGACTATATCACGCTGAAAAGCTTCTGTACAGCAAAGGACCCATCAACAGAACAAAAGGGCATCCTACAGAATGGGATAATATATTTGTAAATGAATTATCTGAAAAGGGGCTAACACCCAAAATATATAAAGAACTCACACATCTCAACACCCAAAAAACTGATAATCCTATTAAAAAATGGGTGGAGTATATGAACAGACACTTCTCCAAAGAAGAAATTCATATGGCCAACAAGCACATGAAAAGATGCTCCACATCACTACTTATCGGGGAAATGCAAATTAAAACCACAATGAGATATCACCTCACACCAGTGAGGATGGCCAACATCCAGTAGACAGTAAACAACAAATACTGGCAAGGATGCAGAGAAAGGGGAACCCTCCTACACTGTTGGTGGGAAGGTAAATTAGTTCAAC
The DNA here is from genome assembly GCA_029783875.1 of Phataginus tricuspis. Classification (NCBI taxonomy): domain Eukaryota; kingdom Metazoa; phylum Chordata; class Mammalia; order Pholidota; family Manidae; genus Phataginus; species Phataginus tricuspis. The sequence goes on along the minus strand of JAQQAC010002594.1, from coordinate 441,222 downwards.
CATGTGGAAAGCAATATGGAGGTTCCTCAAAACCCTAAAAATAGAGCTACCATTTGACCTGGAAATTCCACTCCTAGGAATTTACCCTAAGAATGCAGCATCCCAGTTTCAAAAAGACATATGCACCCCTATGTTTATTGCAGCACCATTTACAATAGCCAGGAAAGGAAGCAACCGAAGTGTCCATTAGTAGATGAATGGATAAAGAAGATGTGGTACATATACACAGTGGAATATTATTCAGCCATAAGAAGAAAACAAATCCTATCATTTGCATCAACCTGGATGGAACTAGAGTGTATTATGCTCAGTGAAATAAACCAGGCGGAGAAAGACAAGTACCAAATGATTTCACTCATCTGTGGAGCATAAGAACAAAGCAAAAACTGAAGGAACAAAACAGCAGACTCACAGAACCCAAGAATGGACTAACAGTTTCCAAAGGGAAAGGGACTGGCTGGGTGGAAGGGAGGGAGAAGGGGAATAAGGGGCATTACGATTAGCACACATAACGTAGAGGGGGTGCTCGGGGAGGGCAGTATAGCACAGAGAAGACAAGTAGTGACTGTATACCATCTCAGTACGCTGATGGACAGTGAGTGTAATGGGGTATGTGGTGGGGACTTGATAATGGGGGAATCTAGTAACCACAGTGTTCCTCATGTGACTGTATATTAATGACACCAAAATAAAATAAATATGCTACTAAAAATAAAGAATAAATTTTGGCATCTAGCCCTTCCTCTAACCAAAAAGGAAGCAGATTGCTTAATGGGCCTTTTTGGATTTTGGAGGCAATATATTACTCATTTGGTGTTTTAGTCCACCCTGCCCCATTTACTGAGTGAGGAACCTGAAAAGCTGCTAGTTTTGAGTGCGGCCAAGAACAGAAGCCTATGCCAAAGGTTCTGGAGCTGTACAAGCTGCTCTGCTGTGTGAACCACATGATACAGAATATCAATGGTGCTTGAAGTGGCAGTGGCAGGTCAAGATGCTATTTGGAGCCTTCGGCAGGCCAAAGAGGTGAGTCACAACAGAGACGCCTAAGGATTTAGGGGCAAAATCCTGCCATCTTCTGCAGATATCTATTTCTTGGCTTGTAACTGGGGCTTAATAGAGATTGAATGCACAGCCATGGGCCACCAATATACCATGTGACTTGAGCTGTCCATCGTGAATTGGGTGTTATCTGACCCACCAAGCTATATACATGGCATGCACAACAGCGCTCCATCACCAATCGGGAAGGGTGTATGTGTGATTGGGCCTAAGCAGACCCTGAAGGTACAATAAGTTACCTGCAGAAGTTACCAAATGACCACGGTCCCACTCCTACCACACTGCCTTCTCTCTCCTAGCCTGCACCTACAGTCTCATTGGGAGTCTGTCATTTGACAGAGGAAGACAAAACAGCCTGGTTTATAGATGGTTTTGGGTAATATGCAGGCACCACCTAAAAGCGTATAGCTGCAGCACTACAATCCCTCTTTCTGGGAATCCCTGAAAGGCAGTGATGTAGGGAAATCCTCACAGTGAGAGAACTTGGAGCAAACAGTGTACCTACTTGTTCACATTGACTGGAAGGAAAAATGACCAGACATATGATTATATACCAGTTTATGGCCTGTGGCCAATCACTTTTTCCCCAGCCATCCAGTCATCAAATAATGGACTCATGAACAAAGTGGCCATGGTGACAGGGCGGAGGTGATGCATGGGCTCAGCAACATGGACTTCCGGTCACCGAGGCCAAGCAGGCTATGACGATTGCTGAATGCCCAACTTACCAACAGCAGAGACCAACACTGAATCCCTGAGAAGCTACCATCCCCCAGGGTGGTAGCCAGCTCCTTGATGGCAGGTTTAGTACAATGGGTGGCTTACTGGAGTAAACATTTACTCTGGATATGAGTTTGCCTTCCCTGCATACTTCTGCCAAAACTAGCATTCATGAACTTACAGAATACCACACCCACCATCACCGTATTCTACACAGCACTGCTTCTGATTGAGGAACTCACTTTACAGCACGTGCAGTACAGAAACGGACCCAAGCTCATGGAATGCATGGTCTCCCATGTTCCCACCACCCCACAGGAGCCGGCCTGATAGGATTGTGGAATAGCTTCTTGAAGATGCAGTTACAGTGCCAGCTAGGGGACAATAACTTGCAGAATTAGAACTTTCCAGAAGGCTGTGTATGTTTTCATTCTGCATCTGACATATGGTGCTATTTCTCAGATTCACAGATCTAGAAATCAAGGGTTAGAAACTGAGTGGCACTATGACCCTTGGTGACCTAGTAGCAACATTTTTGCTCCTTTTTCCTGTGACCTTACACTCTGCTGGTTTAGAAGTCTTAGTTCCAAAGGGAGGAATGTTTCCACTAGAAAGAAACACAATGATTCCACTGAATTGGGAGTTAAGATTGTCACTAGGCCACTTTGGGCTCCTCATACATATGAATCAACAGGCAAAGAAGGAACTGTGCTGCCTGGGGAGATAGAGCCCCCATAATTGTATGAGCCAATTCCTTATAAAATATCTATAATATAAGGAAATATAATAAAGTGGAAATTGGACTGCTACTCTATGGAAATAAGGAATGTACTTTGGGATACAAGAGATCCCTTAGGGTATCTCTTAGTATTACCATGTTCTGTGGAAGTGGAATCTATAACATCAATTGAAGTCTACAACAATCCAATCCATGCAGGACTACTAATGGCCCACATGCTTCAGGAATGAAGGTTTAGGTCACTCCACCAGGCAAACAACCTTCTGAGCTGCTTGCTAAAGGCAAAAGGAAGACAGGATAGTGAGAAAAAGGTTATTATGCATACCAGCTATAACTACACGACCAATTACAGGACTATAATTGTCATAAATATTTCCTCATTTTGTTAATAATGTTTGTCTATGTAATATGTTTAGTATACATAAAACAAAAATGCTTGTCTATATAATTTTTGCACATACACAATATATATTATGTAATTATACATATATACAATTTGTATATATTAATATATATATTGCAAATAGCAAATATTTTTTCCTCTCTTATTCCCTTGCTACATAAGATGTAACATATAGTATTTAAGAATTGTTAATTTTACTACATAGTCTTTAAGTTAATAGGGTATCAAGAAGAGTAAACATCCCTCAAGGACTTTACCTCCTCTTCTGGGGAAGGGGTAGTGTTTCTGGTTGTATGCAATATGGCATTATGGTCTTGCTATTGTCTTTATTTGAAGATTAAATATGGTTTAAGGAGATGTGTATCAGTGCCAAACTGACAAGGGGTGGACCAGTGGACTTGTGATTAGTTTTATGTCACTTTGACTGGGTCACAGGGTGCCTAGAAATTTGGTTCAATATTATTCTCCATATAATATTTAACCAAGTATCTTCCTCTGATCTGTCTATAAGGATGTTTCCGGTTGAGATTAACATTTGATTCAGTAGATTGAGTAAAGCAGATTGCTCTAGCCAATGTGGGTGGGCCTCACCCGATATATTAAAGGCCTGAGTAGAACAAAAAGGCAGAATAAGAAAGAATTCCATCTGTCTACCTTCAGACTTACTAAAACTATACCATGAACTCTCCTGGGACTCCAGCCTGTCAACTGGAGATTCTAGTACTTCTCAGCCTCTATAACTGTGAAAGCCAATTCCTTATAATAAATCTCACATGATTCTGTTTCCATTCGTTCTGTTCCGCTGGAGAATCCACACTAATACAGTACAAAGCTATTTCACAAAGATCACCCTCATTCTATCCCTTTGTGGTCATACCCAACCTCCTCTCTTCACCTCCATCCCACCTACCATCCCTAGCCCCCGGCAACCACTAATCTGTTCATCTTAAAATTTTTTTCCCTTTAAGAATGTTACGTACAGTTGATACTTGAACATTGTAGGGATTAGGGCACCAACCCCACCAAGCAGTTGAAAAACTGCATATAACTTTTGCATCCCCCAAAATACAAATACTAATAGCCTACTGTTGATTGGAAGTCTTACTGATAACATTAACACATCTTTTATGTGTTATGTGCATTATATACTGTATTCTTACAATAAATTGAGAATTTTTTTTCAATTTGTCACAAACCTCAAAAAAAATTTCCAATATATTTATTGAAAACAATCCATGTATAAAACAGACCTGCACAGTTCAAACCCATGTTGTTCAAGGGTCAACTGTAAATGTAATCATATATTATGTGACCTTTGAGATTGGCTTTCTTCAATTTAGCAAAATGTCCTTGAGATTCATCCAAGTTGTGCCAGTCAAGAGTTCATTCCTTTTTATTTTAGTTAATTACTTATTTACTGATTTTCTAAAAATACAAAAATAATTGTGGTAAAATATGCATAAAACTTACCATTTAACCACTTCTAAGTGTACAGTTCAATGACATTAAGTACATTCATAATGTAAAATAAACACCACTCTCCATTTTCAAAAACTTTTATCCTTCCAAATAGAAACACTGTACTCGCTAAACAATAATTTCCTATTTCCTCCTTTCACCAGCTTCTGGTGACCTCTATTCAATTTTCTGTCTGGGTGAACTTGACTATTTTAGGTACCTCATATGAGTAAAATCATATATTTATCCTTTTGTGTCTGGCTTCTTTCACCAAGTTTTATTTCACCAGAGTGAAATCTGCATTGTAGGGTAGCAGTACAATTTCCCCTTGATAGTCAGGATGAACCACCCCAGCCAGGATAGTAACTCCATTCTTTGCCTGTTGATTCCCAGGTATGAGGAGTCCAAAGTGGCCTACTGGCATTTTTTAACTCTCAGTTTAATGGAATCATTGTTGTGTTTCCAAGTAGAATTCACTTATCTCATGTTTTCAAAGTCATCCATGTTGTAGCATGTATTTCATTCCTTTTTAAGGCTGAATAATATTCTTTTGTGTGTGTATATATACAAATACAAATACCATGTTTTATCCATTCATCTGTTGATGAACATTTGGGTTGTTTCCACCTTTTAGATACTGTGAATAATGCTGCTATGAACATTGGTGTACAAGTATCTGAGTCCTTTCTTTCTTTTGATGACAAAAGAAGGAAACATGCTTTGAATACTTTCGCATAAAAACCTACTAAATATTTTCTTTCATGCACCTATCAATCAAGAAGTACTTTAAAAATACTGGGTCATGGTGCTTTTAGAAGCCTGACAGTATGAAACTATGTTATCTGTATTACACAGACTGAAAACAAATTGCATTATATTCTCTTAGACATCTTACTTTACATTAAACTTCTCAAGACATAATATTAACAGAAAGGGTGAGGGGATATTAATGATCTAAAGTAATTTGTCAAGTTAACTAACCAGTATTTTTTTTCCCTGTCTTCCTTGGAGTAATCATTTCACTACTGTTGTTCAGCAATCTTCATTCTTAACTGGCTACCTAGCAAATCCTCCATAAAGGCTAATTCCAAATCTCTCCTACACCTCAAATCCAGTCCTACCATTTTCTTAATGCTTCATTTTTGTCTTCCAAAGGGCACCATTCCCAGATAAGTCAAACTAGTTTTACCTTCCACCTATTTGAAAAAGGTAAGAGTTCCAAAGCTCTATCATGTTATTTATTATATTCGTCAGTTACCTCATTTCTCTTTTATCTTCAATGTCTTGGCACAAACCACTCTGTTTGGTTTCCCCTACCCATTTCCTATCTCCTTTTAACTGCCATTCTTCCTAAGATTATAATTGATGTTAATATATTGGTGTAATCATTAAGTTGGTTTTTTTAAAAAACGCTATTCAGCAAAGTAAATAATTTATATTTTGCTCATTTTTCTATTGGACATTTTGAGCGAACCATTCCTTTTAAGTTTTGTCTATATTACATGCCACTCATGTCTGATTTCACAACAGTATTAGCCAACTCTGAACCAGGCTACAATTAGGCAATTTCCAATTTAATTAAAACCTAAATTATTACTGAGAATCTTTGGAACTTGAAAAAGTACAAACATGATGACTGCAACTTTTTATTGTAAACCATCTTCAATGTCAACATATATGTATATTAAATACTGTGAATTTCCACTTGTTTTTCTACTTTCCAAAGTACTCTTTAATACAACACAGGCATATATACCTGTCTTTCATTCTTTCTCACCTGCCACTATCCTTACTGTCCTACCATTTTTTGGACAGTTTATAAATTTTCGATATGCCACAAAACTCATTAGTTATTTGCCAGGGCTTTGATGAAACAAACCTACTGATGATGCTGGGGTTCTTGTTCACGAAGTCAAAGAATGAGCTTAGCAAACAGGCAAGGTAGGAGAGCAAGGTACAGGCTTTTATTTAGAAATAAAGTGATAGGACAGAGCTCCCGGCTCACGCCAGGAGGGGACAAGAGAGTCCAGTATGCTGCATTGTCTAGGGGTTTTATAGGCAGATTAGGATTTTTCGAGAACATGAAAAAAAGGTTTAGGGGTGCAGACCTACTAAGTGGTGTCTGAACACCCAGAATTAACTTAACACAAGGAATTTCTCACCCCATCTCTCTCTGGGATACTGGCGTCTTGGTCTAGGGGCATATCAAAAGACGGCCTGCCCAGCCCCCAAGGTGGGCTGAGGTCTCTTTGCTAAAGAGTAAGTTAAGAATCCTGCTTCCCAAACTTCCTGGGTGTTAAAATGCAATCTTATCTTTAAGGTGAATCTTCCCTACCTTTTACTATGTTGTTTACAGCTGGGTCTGCATGCTAAATTAGTTGTCCGGTTTGTCTTGGGCCTTTTAGCATGCTAAAGTGAATCTTACAAGTGGTTAGCATAACAACATGGGGTACTCTTCTTTATCTGGGGAACACCCACTGATCTTACTGAAGAATGACCCCAGAGCTCAATGCTTAGCAGAGTTTTGGTAGGGGGTTTCCCTGCATGTAGTTACATTGCTCTGACTGCAAATATTCTGCCTTGCTTTTTCCGGAGGCCCTCCTCCTACTCTGACTACACCCACAGTCCCTGTCTCATTGACACGGGTCGTCGCTAGATATATGCCGCCAACTCTACCTACTGCCCTTACTTTAATAACCACCTGCGTTTAAGAAGCCCTGCTCATTTCTTAATGAACCAACCAAGATCCTAAGCATTTCTCCTCAGTTCTGGGTTTTTTTCCTTACTTTCTCCCCAAATGCCCTTCCGCTCGTTTCCAAAACTTTCTCATTCACAAAATTTTTACGTAGATAGCACTTTCTCGGGTTTTCACGAGTAACCTGACCCGGACAGAACCTACAGAGGGTTGGAAACGGGGAAACCACTGTCCGCAGCTCCGGCTCCCGGAAAGGCGCTTGTGATTCCACCAGCCGCGCTCACCAATGACGCAAGCCGTCACGTGACCCGCCCGGAGGAGGCGGCCGCGCCTGCCCAGGAGCGGAGAGGCGGGCGGGAAGGGCATCAGAGAGCGGCAGAGAGTCGGCTCGTGGGGCGGAGGAGGACAGGGGAGGGAGGAAAGGAGCGGGGAGGGAAGGCGAGGCAGCGGGGCGGGCTTTCGGGAGGTGCCCAAGTCTTCGCTTCCTGTTTGCGGGACGTTCTCAATCCGGGTCAAGGGTGTTCCGCTCTTCGCCGCCGCTGAGCCAGCAGCCCCAGTGCCAGCGGCTCCTGAGTCAGCCCAGGGCCGGCGTCACCTCACGCCCTGCGGGAGTCCCGACGCCCACACCCGCCCTGGGAAGCAGACGCGCTTCCTGAACCTGCTGCCTCTCAGCCCGGGCCCTGAGCGCCCGTCGCCGCTGCCGGGGTAGAGGCGCCCGCTGGCCCTTCCGCGCTGATGCCGCGAGGGACCGCGGGCCTGAGGCGGCGGCAAAGTGCGGGCATCTGGCTGCTTGGGCCCGCCGCGGGCCGAGCCGGTTCTAACGCGCCCCGGGCTTGCCGGTTCCTGCCCGGGCTTGGATGGGCCCCCCTGCCCGGTAAATGTGGCTGCTGAGACGGCGGCGGCGGTCGTCTGTCCCGCTGCAGCTGCGCTCCGAATTCCCCGCCGCCGCGTGTCTCTCCTGCCCCACGCCGGGGCCGTCGCCGTCTGCTCCCCATCCCCCGGCCGTGGCCTTGCAGCGGAGCAACAATGGACAAGATCCTGGAGGGCCTGGTGAGTTCATCGCACCCGCTGCCCCTAAAGCGGGTGATAGTGCGGAAGGTGGTGGAATCGGCGGAGCATTGGCTAGACCAGGCCCAATGCGAGGCCATGTTCGACCTGACGACCCGGCTCATCCTGGAGGGCCAGGACCCCTTTCAGCGGCAGGTGGGGCACCAAGTGCTGGAGGCCTATGCGCGGTACCACCGACCAGAGTTTGAGTCCTTCTTCAACAAGAAGTTCGTATTGGGCCTTCTTCAGCAGGGCTACCACTCGCTGGACAGGCAGAACGTAGCCATCCTGGACTACATTCATAATGGTCTGAAACTGATCATCAGCTGCCCGTCGGTGCTGGACCTCTTCAGCCTGCTGCAGGTGGAGGTGCTGCGGATGGTGTGTGAGAGGCCGGAGCCGCAGCTGTGTGCTCGCCTGAGCGACCTCCTGACCGATTTCGTGCAATGTATCCCCAAGGAGAAATTGTCGATCACCTTCTGTCAACAGCTGGTTCGAACGATAGGCCACTTCCAGTGCTTGTCCACCCTGGAGAAGGAGCTGCGGGAATATGTCTCCCAGGTGACGAAAGTGAGTAACTTGCTACAGAACATCTGGAAGGCTGAGCCCTCCACACTCCTGCCTTCCCTGCAAGAAGTATTTGCAAGCATTTCTTCCACAGGTAAGGGTCATTACATTCCAAGAAAATCTCTTTTGGAAATTAATAAATACATGTTTGCTTCCCTGCCCTAAAATCATTCTTAACGGAGAAGAAATCAATACCGTCGACCAACATTTGATTCCCATCCACTACATTATTCAGGCTGTATCTTTATACCTTAAAAAACAGTGCTCCCATTTTTAAGGTGGAGGACCTCGAGGTCTAAGACCTTCGGAATGAAAAAAGTTGCTTAATTATCCAGCCTCTGCTCCTGCTATAGAATGCTTTGAGGATGACAGCTACTGTATAAAGTTTCTATTCATTAGTGACTAATGGCAGTGTAAGATTTACCATTTATTATTGTGCTGTGACCCTATCATCTTGTTGTAATGAGTTTTTACCCCCTTTTTAAATTCATCCATTTTTTTATTCATGGACTGTTCAATTTGTTTTATTACTGGATTATCCCAGTTAACTATGTAGTTTTTGAATTTTGACATTTTCTGTCTACACTAGTGCTTCTGAGAGAGGATGCAGGTAGAATAAGGGGATAAGGGGAGGCAAAGAATATGAGGACTTAGATAGGTGTTTTTGCACTCTAGAAGTATCCCAGAACTGCATCCTTAGAAAATGTGGAGGGTGTCAAGTGATACTTGGCAGGAAAATGCTTTTCTCACCTGTGAATTATACCTGTGCGTATGCATTCCTTGCTTGGGCCTGGAGCTTCCAGCTCTGTAAGTTGTGAAACAGTAGATCCAAAATCGTGGTCACTTCCTCTACTAGCCACGACCATTCACCCTGGCTGTTGTTTGAAACTTTTGAAGGAAGTGTCTACCTTGTATACTAAGACCTAGAAATAAGAAAATTTTAACAGTCACCATGCATTCTGATGAATTAAATACATTTCTGAAAGAATTACCAGCTATAATTGCAGTATCTGAATTGGTGTTTTTTATTGTAATTTTTCTTATATTGCCAGAACTGCTACATATTTCCCCAGAACTTTTTCAACTATAGCAGTAAAGATGCTCACCTTGGATTTGCTTACTTTTTAAATAGTTTAAGCAGAGCCCCCTTCAAAATTCACCGTAATTTCTTCTACTTAAGAGATTAAAAAAATCTTAGAGCAATGTAATGACTACTTCTAATTTATAGTTATGGTACTTTGCAGTGTCTAAAGTGGGAATTTAAATGATAGCCTGTGCTTCTCTTTTGACTACTGCTTTACAGATGTGTATTTTAGCACAACAAAAACTTAAAGAATGTAAGGAAATAATTTATGGACTAAATATGGCCATAGTGAACAATAGTTTTTATATTGCCATAGTTCTGTCTGTAGAATGATCAATCAATCGTTGCTACTCTTAGTCTGTCATTTCTGTATCTTAACATACCTTGTATGTTAATGTCTCCCCATTGAAACTTAACAACTGCTTCCTGATTAACACCTTTGCTGCAATTACATTTATTTATTTTTGGTAAATTGTTGCTCTCTAAATTCTTCACTTGAACCTCTTCCAATATTCCTTTTTCTTTTTTAATTAAAAAAATAGATGCATCATTTGAACCTTCTGTAGCATTGGCAAGCCTTGTACAGCATATTCCTCTTCAGATGATTACAGTTCTCATCAGGAGCCTTACTACGGATCCAAATGTAAAAGATGCAAGTATGACCCAAGCACTTTGCAGGTATTTCTTCATGACAGTATGGATGCTAATTGTAGATTTGGGAGGAGGAGATATTTTGTTGTATTTTATGGGTAACGAAAAACTTAGAGAAATGTTTAAAACTGAAATAATGGAATCAAATATATAAAGATTCTCCAAATTAGTTGGAATGAATTGTTTACCTTACTGTAGGCTTGATAGGCATCCCAGTAATTCACAAATCCATTTCCAATTTAGCTTTTTTTTTTAATTCTAAATACATACACATACATACTTACTGTACAGGTAGGAGTTGGTTAGAATAACTGTGAAGTTTACTAATTTCTGTGCCCATTGTTGTTTCCTGCAGCCTGTATCTTCTCTCTGGGATCTTTCTTTTTTCTAACTATATACTTTTACTTTCTCTTTAAACCAGGATTTCTCAGTTAATACACTCTTTTTTTTTTTTTTTTTTTTTTGCAAGGTGCATTCTTTTTAGTTAATACACTCTTAACCTTCATCTGTTTGAGATAGGTTTTTTTGTTCCTTATTCTTAAACAGATGATTTGGCAAATTACAGAATTCTAATTTGATAGTCATTTTCTCACTACTGCATTGTCTTCTGGCATTTATTTTTGCTGGTGTGGAGTCTCCTATCAATCAGTTGTCATTCCTTTGTGAGTAGTTTGGCATTTTTTGTAACATTTATGTTTTTCTCTTTATCCTTAATGTTTTGCAGTTCTATTCTTGTTTTTGAGGTGTAAACTTAATCTTATTTATCCTTCTCAGCACTTTTGTGCTTTTATTAGTTTAATCATTCATTCAGTTATTTAAATCACATTTATTGGGCACTCACCATGAGTTCCAGTGTTTCAAGACCTCCTTGAATAAATGGATAAAAATATCTGTCCTCACCGGCTTAATTTCTAGTTGGGGTGGCAGGTAATAAACTAATAACATATTTCATTGATTCTAAGATGCATCTTGTTTTCAGAGATTTTACAGTGTGCTAGTCATTGGTGTTCTAGTTTAACTAGCAGTACTTTTCCTGCTTAGTGGTACATAAACTGTATACATCCTAAAATTGGTTTTGTTCCATATTTGATTAAATCTGATAAATAAAATAACTTATGGATAGTGATGAGTGTGTTTGGAAAAAAAAGTAGATAGGAAGAGGGTAGAGCATGAGGGAATAGTTTACAATTGTATGTAGATGGATGAGGACGGCCTCATTAAGAAACTGACCCTGGAGTAAAGACAAAGGAAATGAGGGTGCAAACCTTGCTGAGATCTAAGGGAAAGAGCATTGATATTATCTTACAATTCACTAATTTTTTGTTCAGAGGTACCCATTTATAGATTATTCCAGCTATTGAGTTTCCTTATTTCAATGACTATATTTTTCTAATTGAGTTTTTCCTATGTTCTTGTTTCATATTTGCCTGTTTCTATTCTGTAAATTTTTTTCTTTTTTTGTGTGTGTGTGTGTACCACATATAAATAAAATATAAGGATTTCGAACAAAATGGTTTCTGTGCACCTGTTATAAAATTACAATCATGACGTAATACATAAACTTACATATTTATTTCAGGTTCTCAGAAAGCTGCATGTGTACACATCTCACTCACTATAACATAAACTTTGGGGACTTTGACCACCTTCTCCCCCTTTTCCTCCAATGTTTAAAAAGGCCTTTCTCTTGTAGCTTTCCTTCCTTCTTCTTTGTGCTCTTAAACTTAATTGAATCAATTTACCAATAACATTTGCTTCCAATTTCTTATTGCTCAATCTTTAACTTCAGCAAGATTTGTGAAGGTGCTTTGTATACTGAATGAAAATCTATATAAATATTGCTCCTGCTGTGTGGCCTCTATCCCCACTGCTCTCAATTTATGGTGATCTCCTTGCCTGCCATATTTGATGTTTTATGTTTTTATTCTCATCTTCTTGATATCTTTATATTCATAGCTCTTGAAATTCTAGAAGTCTTGTGATACTGCTGTCAGGATTTTCTTCATATCATCTGTCCATTTTATTTTCCTTTTCCCTCTATTCTTACCACTTTATCAATTCTCATCTATATGTGGTTTATTTCCAAGTCTTATGTAAAGTTCTCATTGCTCATTTACTTTTAAAATACTCTTATCTCATCCATCTCTCCATAATGAAACTGTTGAGCAGGAACACTCTTGTCATTGTGACTGCATCAACACTAAAATTTCTCTTTAAGATGACTATATCATAAATTATATTAGCCTCCAAACCTAACAGGAACATTTAGAGAATTACAGATTTAACAGCTGAAAGTGAAATTAGAAATCAGCGGGCCTATCACCTCCATTGCCTAAGTAATAATAGCTAAGATTTTTTGTTACATGCTGTAAATCATTACAACATAGTCTTGCAGTTGGTCTTTTTGCTACCAGTGACTTACCTCTTTTTTCTAAATCATCCTTTCCTACTCATTTTTCCCTGTGATCAAGAAACTACAGTGACTTCCACCACTTACTAAATCAGGTGCAAGTCCCCGTTCTTGGCATTCTGAACTCTTGTCAATTTTTTAACCTTTCAAAACAACCATAGTAGCCAACTAATGAATTTATGTTGTTTTTAAAATATATTTGGAAATTGTTACCTTTTTGCTTCTATGGAAAGTTGTGATCCATTTTATGTATTGCATTTCCAATTCAGCCTACATGATTCTATTTAACTTAAAATCTACCTGGAGTAATTATTCTCAAATTGCAAATATAATTGAAAAGGATAGCAATATTTATTTTTACCACATTACCACCTTATGCCTCCCATACCCTGCACTTCCCTACTCATAGCACTTATCCCAATTTACTGTCATTTTCTGTTATCCAAAGAAATGCAAATATCATACCAGGACCAGATAAGTAACGTGAAAGTATGAAATAGGCCAGATATAGCTGCAATAATAAGGAATGGAGAACACAAGCACATTCTAAAAGGAAAATGATTCTCAACTCCAGTGTGTCTTGTTGCCACAAGGAAATTTGAGTTCAATATTGTTGATCTGATTTTTCAAAAGAAGACAAGTCCAGTTTATGTGAAATTTTCCAATTTTTAAAACATGGAACAAGTAAAACTGAAAGCTAGATCTAGCCTTTAAGCTGCCATATTAAAGTAAAATTGGTTTTATTCTCCACAAATTAAGATTAAATCTATTTTTGTGGCCTTTTATAATATCACCAATTTAATATTAAGGTTTTTAAGTTGCGTGGGTATTTTTACCTATAGAAAGAAAGGGTTTCACTTACTCAACAGATTTGAGCTCCTCAGTGCCAAGCACAGTCCTCAATACTAAGGAGCCAAAGGTCAAAGATAAAAGATTTTATAAAAAGACAGGATCACTGCTCTTAAGCTTACCGTCTAATGGAGAAAACAAGACTTCAAAGTACATAAATTTACATCTATAGTTAAATGTTCTTTAAATAGTAAGAAATTAAAATTAATATGTCAGGGTAAGGGTCCTTAAAAGTCAAGTAGCAGCCAGTACATGTTGGATAAGCTTACCATAGTTAACCATAAAAATAACGCATCTTACAGTGCCTGTACCTGAGAGGATGTGGGCATATGCAAGTCCAAACATTTTGAAGTAGAACTGGAATATAATTAAATAGCCAAAAGCATTACATTATATACCAGTAGAACTTGGTTTAGATACCAGTGCGGCTATTTATTAATTGTGTGACTATTGACAAATTTGACAAATTTCCTAACGTTTCTTCCCTATTTGAGGGCAGAAATCATATCTTACTATTATATTTTCAGCACTTAACAAAGCACCTGTTAAATAATAGACGCTCAACTATATGCTGAGAGAATGGCTTCTAATTTGTGTTACTTCTGACTTAAAGTTTCTCTAGGGTGATCAGGGGATTGGGTACACATGGGATAAGTTAAAGAGTAGAGGCTTATGAGATGGGAAGCTAAAAATGGGGAAAATAGAGGAAAAGACCAACTTGGATGCTTAGGGATAGTGAAAAGACAGAGCCAAATGGAATCTTCTGCTCTGTCCAGTCTCACTCTTTACCAGTACTCCCCTTAGACCTGAGCTAAAGGGAATTCTGGCCTTGGGCCCTGTGTTCTAGAGAGCCTAGTCTAGTTCTCTTTTGGAAGTACCATCACTCCTCAGGCAGTGAGTCCACAAAACTAAGGAGATATGTTCACATACATTCCTCTAAACCACATCTTTTTTGTGTGTGTATATTTACACTAAAAATATATATATAATATGTACTCACATGATTTTCTTTTAAATAAATAAAAACAGTTTTAAAAAACTAATTTTTTTTTCCTAATTCAACATTATCTCAGCTCTTTCCATGTTAGGTCTCCATGGAGAGATCCATATAGCTCTATCTCATTCTTTAAAAATATATAATGTTCCATGTTATCAGTGCCATAGTGTGTTTAGCCATTTCCTTATTGATGGACATTTAGATTGTTGGCATTTTTTCTATATCATAAGTAGTGCTACAGTGAATATACTCTTAACAACAGTTGGAAGGTGGGAAACAACTGTCAGGGACTACTTTAATGACACATAACCATCCTTATTGAAAGAAGATGGCCAGAAAAACAAGAACGGAAATAATGTATGTGTAGGGAACAGAGGGAAGATAGAGATAACTTGTAGTTAACATGCATTTGGACTTTGGGGCAACTCTTAATGTCTGATGTAACATTTAAATCTTAATAGCAAAAACCTTAATAAAGACAACACTGTATTAATGTAGATAGTTATAACACAGCTGTTATTAAAAATGATCATATCAGATAGTGGTGATCTTCAGGGGTGGGTTAGATAATTGGCTGAGAAGGAGCACAAGGGAGCCTTCTGAGATATTAGAAATGTGCTAGTGTATCCTGATCTGGGTGGTGGTTATGTGGGTCTATACAAACAATTTAGATTTATGGACTTAATTCTCTGTATGTTATACCTCAATAAAAAATAAAAAACATTACAAACGAAAAAAATTACCATAACAGTTTAGAAGTCAGTCCTTTTAACATGTTGGTTGCTCTTTTGGTCATGTGTTTACATACCTAGTATTTTCATTTAGCGTTTTATTAAATCAAGGTATTTATTTATTGCCACATGCATTAATATTTCGTGGAAGAGATGCATTCACGGTATTTCCAGTGTCATATGTTAACTCATTTAATCTTCACATCTGCCCTGTAAAAGAAGCATGTTTATCTGTAATCTGCAGATGAGGAAACTGAGACACAAAGAGACTAAATAACTTACGTAAGTATTTAGGGTCCCCCAACTAATAACTGGTGAATTGAGATTTTTAAACCAAATCACTCTGACTTTAAAAACTTTGCTTTTTACACTATTGTATAATACCCCAGATTGGATTACTGGGTCAAATAATTTGAACATTTGGCCACTTGCTTTCCAAAGAGTTGTACCAGTCTTCATTGTGGTTGATGTCTAACATTAGAGACAGTCTCCCTCAGGCTCCATATTACTTTGTCTTTATTTCTAGTAACTGGGTTGATATCCAAGAAGAAGAACACTCATTAATGTAAAATGAGGCCTTTCAGGGTATTCACACATTCAGTGCCTTTTTTTCTATTTGAACTTTCCTTTTGTTTTCTTTTTATAGTAGGATTTTGTATAGTAGGTATGAAGAGACCTGTTTCACAATTCATATATAGTCTTTTAGCAGTGCATTTCATTTGGTTCATGTCCATATGTCTTAGTTCAGAGAGCTATATTTGAAGTGTTCTTAAAGTAAACTTGCCTAATAAATTCTTGATACAACTGTATAAAATAAATATAAACCTTTGTATTTGTGTGAAATGATAGTTTATCAAAAAATTTTTTGTAGAAATACGTTAAATAAGGAACTGTCAGCTTACAGGATTGGAACTTGAGTGCAAGCACCCATTATACTCATTCTACATCTGAAATAGTACTTTTCACGAGTAAGCTCAGTAAATATTGAGTCAAAGTGAGTGATTATCTACTGTAACTCTTGTTATTCCTCACTGAATAATGTTGAAAATATTTACAGTCCTGATAGTTTTGTTTTCCTTCAATTTTCAGAATGATTGACTGGCTATCTTGGCCTTTGGCTCAGCATGTGGACACGTGGGTGATCTCACTCCTGAAAGGACTGGCAGCTGTCCAGAAGTTTACCATTTTGATAGATGTTACTTTACTGAAAATAGAACTGGTAAGTGGGATGATGTAAATCTGTTAGAATATATGGACTCACATAGTCAATCTTTTTAGCTTTGGGTGGTCCTCTTTAAAGCATCTAATTTTGAATATGTTCCCGTTTTTGGTTTTGTTCTGAATGATAATTTTGAATCGGCTTCAGAAATTTAAAATGCTACTTAAGTGTAGGTAATCAAAATAATTTTGCTGTTTTCAAATACCTAATATGAAAAGTAATTCCTCCCATTATATCTTGAATCCAGCTAATCAAGCTTTACCACCATTATTCTGCCAAAACTGTCTTTACACCAGTGCTTTCCAATGTTCTGAAAACCCAGGAGTTACTTCTGAGTTCTCCTCTCACTTGACCTATCAGCAGCATTGGGCCCAGTGGACCACTTCATCTTGAAGCACTTTCCTCACTTCATTTCCAGGACATTATACTGTCCTGGTTTTTGTCTTATTAGTTTACTGGCATCTTGTCTCCAGTAGCGGAACTTTCTAACTTGAGAGTGTCTTAGAGTTTCATCTTTGGTCCACTTTCTTCTCGATCCATACTCACAGCATATGTGTCCCACATATGCTTCTAAATGTTTCTAAGTTAATGACTACCACATGTATTTCTAGTCTATTATTATCCCATGAACTCCATATTCATGTATCCAGCTGTCTATACATGGTTCTCAAATTCAGTTTACCCACAGTCTAATCCTTGATTTTTGCCCTGACCTTGTCTTCCTCATCTTAAGTGACTACTCCATCCTCCACTTGCTCAAGCCAGAAACCTCAAAGTTATCATTGTTTCTTCTTATTCGCTCTCCACTCATATCCTACAAATCCTATTGACTCCACCCTTAAAATATATCCAGAATCATACCACCTTTAACCAGCTACATCACTACTGCCTTGATCCACAGTCACCATCGTCCCTTGCTATACTGGTTGCAATAGCCTCCTTGCTCCTGCCCTTGGTCCTCTGCAGGTATCACACAAGGTTGTACCTAATCTGGCTCACAGTGTTCCTGCCTCAGTCTCTGCTCTATTTACACTGCTTTCCTTTCCGTAGCTCCAGTACACCAGGCCTCAGGGCCTTTACCCTGCTAAATTATGCTCCTCTCCCAGATACCTGCCAGGCTTTCTCTCATTCCCTTCAGTTTTTATAGTCAGGTGTCACCTTTTTCATGAAACATTTCTTAAATCTTCTTTATAAAATTGTAGATTCTTTTGCCACTCATCATTCCCTGTTCATCTTACCTTGCTTTTATAACACTTCTCTCTATGTTACTTCTTATTGTCTCTACCCACCCTCCTACATAAGCCCTGTAAGATCAGAGATTTATTTTTAGATCTACTGTTGTATCCCCAGTGCCTAGAACAGTGCAGAACAATAGTAGTGCTCTATTAATATTTGTTGAATGAATAATGGGCCAGGGAGCTATCACCTGGTACACATGGTTTGACAGATTTTTATTTGATCAGGGGGTTTAAGAGTTGGTTGGCTTTTATATTCCCTTTATCTCTATAATATTTTTTTCCAGCTCTCTCCATCTCCCAGAATTTAATAACACATGTTATGATAGAACTTTCTAGGAAAGGGAATATTCACAGAAATCATGTTTGGCCCTGGGAAGATAACCACTAATCAGGTTAGTTATCAGTGTTTTCCCTGCACACTCTTAAGATGGATGTCTTGTCTTTTTTGAAGGTTTTTAATCGACTTTGGTTTCCTCTTGTGAGACCCGGTGCTCTTGCAGTTCTTTCTCACATGCTGCTTAGTTTTCAGCATTCTCCAGAGGCATTCCATTTGGTAAGTCATGACACAAGCTTTCTACATTGAAAAACCTTGTTTTAAAATTTTGGTTTAATATTGAGTGACACTTGTATGTAGTGAAAAGATTGTAGGTTGGAACTAAATCTATTTTTTTCATGTAGCTTTATAATTTCTTAGAAAATTGAGATTATGGGATCTCCCTGCAAAGAACGTATTTTCAGAATGTTTTGGGTCTCAGAAACTGCTTCACTTGCAACCACTACCAGCAATTGAAAGTTACTGCTCCACAGGAGAGTTGTCACATGGCAGCGTCACTGGTGGTGGTGGTTCATGTGAACACCGTAGAAGGAGAAAAAGGTTGAAAACCATTGACTGCTTTAGAATGTCAAAAATATGAAAACACCAGTCTTTGTCTTATGGCCCTAGAATTTGGGCTTTTCATTCTCTCTCAACCCATATCCTACAAATTCTGTTGACTCCACCTTTAAAATATCGAGAATTTTTCTACTTTCAGTCACCTGCATCACTGGTTTTGATTTGATGTGATTTCATTTTTTTGATTATCAGCTATTGCAGGTGAACAATGACACAATGTTGTTTGGAAAACCTGTCCATTCATCTATCCAGGACACCACAGAAAAGCAGTGCTCTGTGGGGTTACTTGCTTCCTCACATTTTGCAGGACTACAAGCTCATTATCAATGTATCCACAATTTAAAGTCTTAGGAATGCTGACCCACAACAAACAAATACAAAAGAGACTAACGAAGAAGTACAGAATTCCAACTGGTGATTATTAGATAGAAATATAAGTAGCCTCAGAGAACCATATACTCGACATAGCCTGCTCAGTGCCTCCTTTCCGCTGAAGGAAAATCTGCAGGCTTTGTAGTAAGTAAACCTAACTAACAAGTACTTAAGATTATACATTATCATTTAGGGTGAGTGATTTCTGCAGTTAATTGTCATAATGTGTGAGTTTGAGCACCAGTTAGTAACCTTAGCTCTGTCTGTTACACAAACAAAACTCAAACTTGAGCTAATATAACACTTGTACTAGCAAAATCTTCCAAGGAAAAAAACTAATTATTTGTCCCTGTTTCAGGCACAGTCAAAGGTCATTTGAGAAACAGTTTATTTCAGAATTTCCAGGAAGGAGATTCGTTAACAGAACTTAATCACCCATTCTAATGTTTGTTCCCCTTTACACTGAGGACATTCCTTAGTCTTTCTGATTCATGCTATACTCTAAGCCTGTTCCTTTTCTAACAATTCTCTAAAAGACTGGAAGTTATCACCTTATTTGTATTGCTTTTTTTCCTGAAAAAAGTAGTTGAAATAACAAATGGTTGACTTTGAAATATTTGGCTTATTGAAATAAGCAAATATGAAATCATTTATTTAAGAAAGAGATCTGAAATTGAAAAGTATATATCGCTTAGTAAAACCTAAAAACAGGTACGTAATTACTGCCTACATAGTGTGTATACCCTGACCCTGCTTCTCAACTAAAATTAACTTGGTCCTTTTATAGTGGGTCATATGGTAGTTAAATCACCTGTAACTCTATAAATAACTCAGCAAACGACTCGGCTTTAGGAGTTGTTAAGTATGAACAATAATCTGGAATCAGCAGCATCATTATTCATTATATGTTTAGAGTGTTTTAGTGCAAACAAATTGATATTATAATATGTGTTATTACATACTAAGTTGCTTTTCATATGCTTTTTATAAGTGCAAAAAAATTTAAACAGAAGAAAAAATATCAAAGCCTCTAATTAAATAAGTTATACACATTTTCTCAAATTGTAACTTTAATGAATAATACAATAATGTCTACAAACATTTAGATTTGCTCACTCAGAAAAAAATCAACTTTCAAGCATTCATAATATTCAGAAGCTAATAGCGTGCTTAGATGTGTTATCTATATGCCTCTGAAGAACTTAGTCTTTTTTCTGTTTTGGTGATCATTTTAACCATAAAGGATGTAGTAGTAAACAGCAATATTGCAAAAATCAAATCTACACAAGGAAAGCTTTTGGAAGATTTGGAATTGTAAATTAAATAATCATTAAAAAAATTCTTCTCTCTTCTCTTCCATCTCTCTCTCTCCCTTCACCACTGAAGAAATAAAATAATTTTGGATTTCTGACTATTTAGCAAGAGTATCTTATGGACATGACTTTATGGAGCAAAATTAGTTCAGATTTCCTTAGAAATGTAGGTAACAATGGAGTGAACTCAGTAGGAACTGGTAATTTCATGGTTAAACTAATACCTTTGATGGAGGTAAGACTCAAGAAGGTAGCACAAAAGTTGAAATGTGTTTTAGGACCTCAAGATTAAGAGTAAAATCAGAGCAGAATGAGAATAGTGGTGTTAAAAATATGATTGTTCTTTTTTTTAAGGGGGAAGGAAAAGGAGTTGATGGTAATATTATTATAATTGTTGTTATTACTGTTTAATGATAAGACCATAGAGCTATAAATTCACTTTTATCACAAGTTAACAACCAAAAAAATAGTTCTACAAATAAAGCATAATTTTTTTTTACATATGAAGTGTAAATATGTAGTATCAGATTATAATCAATAATTAGAACAAGTATAGCACTACTTATAGTATTAATGTAATGAGGCATTTCTTCACAATAGTTTATTTTGTTATAACCTCTTAAATATGTGATAGGCTCTATATTGACTCTTTAACTTTAAAATAAAAGGACATTGTTGCGCTTATTGTAAATCCTAAGTGTTTTCTACATCTTTATAAACTGAGCATTTTAGATTTCCCTTTTATTTTTAATCCCACTTCCTTAAAAATAGAAGTTTCTGATTCCCTTCACTTTTAGAACCATCTCCTCTTTTTGAAGGTGGGGCATGAGGATTGTTAGTAAGGGTAATCATGCTAATATAAAGCGCCATCCCTATGCTTATCTAAAAGAAAGGGAATCCTGTAGCCTGAGCTATAATTTTAGTTACATGCATAAGTTATTCAAAGACTCTTGAAGTAGACTTTAATGTGTGCAAAGTGTGTGTAATTCTTTCAAGAGAAAAACTTATAATTCATACTGGGTGGAGCTCTTAAGCTAATTTTGAGTTTTTCTTAATTTGTTCCTGTTAAACAATCTGGTAACATTTTTTAACTTAAGTCATTTTTTAGAATGACAGCAGTGACTGTGAGGCTCCTATTTTGTACCTTAGCTTGTGTTTTAGATGGAGTATAGGATGAAGAGAGGGGTCTAACATGGAATTACAATTATATGTGACCCTGAAAACTAGATTTAACTTGATATTCTAGAAATTTTTAACTTCATAACTTTCTTAGAAAACAGCTATGACTGAATATACAGAAAAACTATTCGCTGATCACGTAACGTTTGCATTCTGTTTGTAAGTTAGAGAATCTGTTGCCAATTTGTATAAATTCAAGAATGTTTGTCTTTTTTTCTCTTTCAGATTGTTCCTCATGTAGTTAATTTGGTTCAGTCTTTCAAAAGTGATGGTCTGCCTTCCAGTACAGCCTTTTTAGTGCAATTAACAGAATTGATACACTGTATGATGTATCATTATTCTGGATTTCCAGATCTCTACGAACCTATTCTGGAAGCAATAAAGGTATGATGATATTTGCACTAATATTTGTGGAGCTGCAGGCCATGATGTGATAGATGAATGTGGTGAAACATCCCTATAACTAACTATTCGATTTGCTACTTTATGGTAATACACTTTACGTTTGGAAAATGCAATTGGCCTCAGGGTTCATTAATCTTTAGAGGGTAATTTCTTTCTTGACTGCTATAACTAACCTAAATTAATAACTATACATCTTCAGTTCTACAATGCCATCAGTCATAAGACTTATCTGTAAATTTATACCAGCTTTTGGGAAAATTTGCCAAGGATATGCTACATTAAGTGAATATATTCATCACAGTTGCATCCCAATATCAGAGGTGTTAAAATATGTAAGCTACATCTTAGAATCAAGGAAAGGCGGTCTGTATAGGTATTGGATCTAAAAAGCACTGATTCTGTTTATCTTGAAGAATGGGTCACAATAAGCATACTTTCCTCTTAGTAAACTTTCTGTATAATCAGATATAGCAGAAGAATTGGAGTGTTGAACTTGCCTCATCCATACTTAGTTATTAGAAGTTATTAGAAATCAGTTCTATTAGTAATGTTCCATTTTGAGGTCTGAAATATAAGTCTCATTATCTTCTGTATCTGAAAGGAATACAAAATATGTTCTTTCTACTGTATAGTTAGCTGAACTGGTTTTGGTTGAGCTCAGAACAGTACTTTTCAGCAATTAATATGTACCTCTGGTATGACACTAACATTCAGAAGTGAATATTATGTGTAGGAACTTTTTGTCATGCCTTTGATAGTAATGGTAATCTTTCTATGATGTCCGTGTGTCCATAGATGAAAGCTATGCTGTGTTGTTAATTGTCGTTCTTAAGTTCTTTATTTGTTGCAAATTCTGATAACTGAAACAGACTCAGAAGAAGCAAGGGTCTCTTAACCCAAGAGAAGTACTTTCTGTTAGCTGTCAACAACAACAAAGTCATTAGAAGATGAAAATTCCTTCAAAAAATGTTTGTTTTCTAAGGTCTAAGTATCAGACAGTAATAGCAGTCCAGAAAAGCATTCAGCTTCTACCATCTTTTCTTATTCTCCAGTGCTCTACTCATACTTGAGGTCACATACACTTAAAACGTTATCTCATATGCCACAAAGTGGGTAAGAAGACTTTGTATCTTACAGTAATTTTCTGTATGGTTAAACATTAAATTGAGTTTTATTTTTCAAAGTTAGAAGTCATTGTGATTAGATGCCTTTTCATTTTTCATTCACTGGTTATGATAGCTTTTACTTCTTATGGGTAATACTGGGTAAATACTAGCAGTTAATGAAAAGGATATATTTCTTAATTGCCATTACAGAATTTGAAGGCAGATTACTTGTTTAGCTTATTCAGTTGTGTGCTAATTTAAGTCCTCATTCTTTTGCCTTTGAAAAGCACTATAGTATACTCTGACCTCAAAGTTTTATTCTGAAAATATTTTGCTGGCAAATAGGAAACAAAAATAGCTCAAATGTGACTTAATTCCTGGTTCTTGAGTATTCCTCAACTTCATAAATTCTGCCTTTAGGAGATACTTATTTATTTTAGGATACAGTTATTTTGGTTATGTGGTGTCGTTTGATTTTTTTGATGAGATTTGTCAAGTACTATTCAGTGATTTCAAAACTAAATGAGAGAAAAGAAAGGTTAAATGTCAGTGGAAGAATCTTCTTTATGGTTTAATTAATAACAAAAACAGTTTATATTTTTTAACTGTTTTTCCTCTTTATGATCCATAGGATTTTCCTAAGCCCAGTGAAGAGAAGATTAAATTGATTCTCAGTCAAAGTGCCTGGACTTCTCAATCCAATTCCTTGGCATCTTGCTTGTCTAGACTTTCTGGAAAGTCTGAAACTGGGAAAACTGGTCTTATTAATCTAGGAAATACATGTTATATGAACAGTGTTATACAAGCATTGTTTATGGCCACAGAGTAAGTTTGAATTTGAACCTTTTCTTTTTTTCCATTTTAACAGTAGAAATTGATGCATGCTGTAAAGTGTAAGGTGGTAGGATTGTCTTCACATTATTTCTTATATAAATGGCAGGAATAGTAATATTTTCATATAATTGCCTTATTCAAAAATGATATTGCTTTTAGTGTTGAGACACTACTAAAATGTTAATTTGTATACATGCTACTTTATATTACATTTGGAGTCTTTTTAATTACCTTAACTTAATATTTATTAATGTAACAAGTGTTGAATGAGGTTATTGCAAAGAGTTTGTGGCTTCAAATACCAGCTTATTATATAATTATCCTATAAAACTGTAGTTTTTTTAAGCTATATATATTTTGAAGGAGTCATGCTTAGTTTTTTGAAATGTAAATAATTTCCTGTTTATCAGATCAAATAACTTACTTGTTGCTGTTAATAAGGTTTAAGCCCAGCTTCCCGCCCCAAGGTGACAGACAGTAAACAAATGTATAAACAGACTTGTTCCTTTGCCTTCTTACAGATTTATTTTCAAGTTCATGTTCTTTTGCAGCCAAGCACATAAGAAATCAAAGGTTATTAGCTATGTGAATTCTATTTGTAAAGGTACAAAATCATGATAAACTTTTCCTAAAGGCAAAAACATAGTTGAATTTTCCTCTTCATTACCAGTAGTATATTCATGGAGGTTGACCAAAGATGTTTATAAATTGAGTTCCAAGCCTTTCTAAGTTTTCTTTTTATAGTTTAACTATACATTAATTTTTTTAATTGTGGCAAAATACACACAATAGAATATTTGTCATCTTAACCACTTTAAAGCATACACCTCAATAGTGTTAAATACACTCACAGTGCTGTGCGACCTGTCTCCAGAGCTCTTTTCATTCTTTTTTTTTAAATTTTTTATTAAGCTATTATTGATATAGACTCTTATGAAGGTTTCACATGAAAAAACAATGTGGTTACTACATTTACCCTTATTATCAAGTCCACACCCATATCCCAATGCAGTCACTGTCCATCAGTGTAGTAAGAAGCCACAGATGCACTGTTTGCCTTCTCTGTGCCACACTCTTTTCCCCGTGAACCTCCACACCAAGTGTACTAAACGTAATACCTCTCAATCCCCTTCTCCCTCCCTCACCACCTGCCTCCCACACCCCACCACTTTGGTAGCCACTAGTCCCTTCTTGGAGTCTGTGAGCCTGCTGTTATTTTGTTCCTTCAATTTTGCTGTGCTGTTATACACCACAAATGAGGGAAATCATTTGGCATTTGTCTTTCTCCGCCTGGCTTATTTCATTCAGCAAAATATCCTCCAGCTCCATCCATGTTGTTGCAAATGGTAGGATTTGTTTCTTTCTTATGCCTGAATAGTATTTCATTGTGTATATATATGTACCACATCTTCTTTATCCATTCATCTACTGATGGACACTTAGGTTGCTTCCATATCTTGCCTATTGTAAATAGTGCTGCGATAAACATAGGGGTGCATATGTCCTTTTGAATCTGAGAAGTTGTATTCTTTGGGTAAATTCCAAGGAGTGGGATTCCCATGTCAAATGGTATTTCTATTTTGAGTTTTTTGAGGAACCTCCATATTGCTTTCCACAATGGTTGAACTAGCTTACATTCCCACTAGTGTTGTAGGAGGGATCCCTTTTCTCCGCATCCTCACCAGCATTTGTTGTTCTTAGTCTTTTCGATGCTAGCCATCCTTACTGGTGTGAGGTGATATCTCACTGTGGTTTTATTTTGCATTTCCCTGATGATTAGTGATATGGGGCATCTTTTCATGTGTCTGTTGGCCATCTGAATTTCTTCTTTGGAAAATTGTCTTTTCATATCCTCTGCCCATTTTTAAATAGGGGTATTTTCTTTTGGGGTGTTGAGGTGTATGAGTTCTTTATATATTTTGGATGATAACCCCTATGTCATTTACAATTATATTCTCCCATACTGTAGGATGCCTTATGTTCTGTTGATGGTTTCCTTTGCCATACAGAAGCTTTTTAGTTTGATGTAGTCCAATGTGTTCATTTATTATTTTGTTTCCCTTGCTTGAGGAGATGCATTCAAGATGTTGCTCATGCTTATATTCAGGAAATTTTTGCCTATGTTGTCTTCTAAGAGTTTTATGGTTTCATGACTTACATTCAGGTCTTTGATCCATTTTGAGTTTACTTTTGTGTATGGGGTTAAACAATAATCCAGTTTTATTCTCTTGCATGCAGCTGTCCAGTTTTGCCAACACCAGTTGTTGAAGAGGCTGTCATTTCCCCATTGTATGTCCATGGCTCCTTTATCGTATATTAATTGACCATATATGGTTGGGTTTATATCTGGGCTCTCTAGTCTGTTCCATTGGTCTATGGGTCTGTTCTTGTGCCAGTACCAAATTGTCTTGATTACCGTGGCCTTGTGGTAGAGCTTGAAGATAGGGAGCATAATCCCCCCCAGCTTTATTCTTCTTTCTCAGGATTGCTTTGGCTATTTGGGGTCTTATGTGGTTCCATATGAATTTTAGAACGATTTGCTCTAGTTCATTGAAGAATGCTGTTGGTATTTTGATAGGAATTACATTAAATCTGTAGATTGCTTTAGGCAGAATGGCCATTTTGACAATATTAATTCTTCCTAACCATGAGCACGGGATGTGTTTCCATTTATTGGTATATTCTTTAATTTCTCTGAGTGTCTTGTAGCTTTCAGAGTAGAGGTCTTTCACTTCCTTGGTTGGGTTTATTCCTAGGTATTTTATTCTTTTGGATACAATTGTGAATGGAATTGTTTTCCTGATTTCTCTTTCTGCTAGTTCATTGTTATTATATGGGAATGCCACAGATTTCTGCATATTAATTTTGTATCCTGCTTTCATTGATTCTTTCTATTATTTTATTCTTCTTGATTTTATTTATTTATGCTCTAATCTTTATTATGTCCTTTCTTCTACTGACATTGGGCCTCATTTGTTCTTCTTTTTCTAGTTTCATTAATTGTGAGTTTAGGGTGTTCACATGGGATTGTTCTTCTTCCCTGAGGTAGGCCTCTTTTGCAACATACTTTCCTCTTAGCATGGCCTTCACTGCATCCCATACATTGTGTAGTGTTGAATTACTGTTGTCATTTTTTCTCCATATATTGCTTGATCTCTTTTTTTATTTGGTCATTGATCCATTGGTTATTTAGGAGCATGTTATGAAGCCTCCATGTGTTTGTGGGTTTTTTCATTTTCTTTGCATAATTTATTTATAGTTTCATACCTTGTGGTCTGAGAAACTGGTTGGTACAATTTCGATCTTTTTGAATTTACCAAGGCTCCTTTTGTGGCATAGGATATGATCTATTCTTGAAAATGTTCCACATTGCATTCTATTTCCCCCTTTAATTCTGTTAGTATTTGTTTTCACATATGTAAGTGATCCTGTGTTGGGTGCAAAGATATTTATAATAGTTATATCCTCCTGTTGGACTGACTCCTTTATCATTATGTAATGTCCTTCTTTGTCTCTTGTTAACTTTCTTTGTTTTGAAGTCTAATTTGTCTTATAAAAGTACTGCAACTTCTGCTTTTTTCTCCCTATTAGTTGCATGAAATATCTTTTTCCATCCCTTTACTTTCAGTCTGAATGTCTTTGGGTTTCAAGTAAGTCTCTTGTGGGCAGTATATAGCTTGGCCTTTTTTTTTTTTTGTCCATTCCGTGACTCATTGTCTTTTGATTGGTGCATTCAGACCATTTACATGTAGGGTGATTATCGATAGGTATGTACTTATTGCCATTGCAGGCTTTAGATTCATGGTTACCAAAGGTTCAAGGGTAATTCTCTTACTATCTAACATTCTAATTTAACTCACTTCATATGCTATTACAAACACAACCTAAAGGTTCTTTTTGTTTTTTGTCCTCCTTTTTCTTCCTCCTCCATTCTTTATGTTAGGTATCATATTCTGTACTTTTTGTCCCTTGATTGACTTTGAGGGTAGTTGATTTGATTTTGCATCTGCTTAGTAACTAATTGTTCTACTTTGCTGTGGTTTTGTTTCCCCTGGTGACATCTATTTAGCCTTAGGAATACTTCCATCTATACCAGTCCCTCCAAAATGCACTGTATAGATGGTTTGTGGGAGGTAAATTCTCTCAGCTCTTGCTTTTCTAATAATTGTTTAATCCCTCCTTCAAATTTAAATGGTAACCTTGCCGGGTAGAGTATTCCTTGTTCGAGGCCCTTCTTTTTCATTGATTAACTATATCATGCCACTCCCTTCTGGCCTGTAAGATTTCTGTTGAGAAATCTGATGATTGCTAATGGGTTTTCCTTTGTATATGATCTTTTTTCTCTCTCTAGCTGCTTTTAAAAGTCTGTCTTTACCCTTGATCTTTGCCATTTTAATTATTATATGTCTTGATGTTGTCTTCCTTGAGTCCCTTGTGTTGGGGAATCTGTGCACGTCTATGGCTTAAGAGACTATCTCCTTCCCCAGATTGGGGAGCTTTACAGCAGTTACCTCAATGACACCTTCTATCCCTTTTCTCTCTCTTTTTCTTCTGGTACCCCAGTAATGTGAATATTATTCCGTTTGAATTGGTCACACAGTTCTCTCAATATTCTTTCATTCTTAGATATCCTTTTTCTCTCTGTGCCTCAGCTTCTTTGTATTCCTCTTCTCTAATTTCTATTCCATTTACCGTCTCCTCTATTACACTTAATCTGCTTTTAAATCCCTCCATTGTATATATTTCAGATATGGAATTTCTTAATGATTGAATCTCCTTAAATTCATCCATGAGTTGTTGAATATTTTTCTGTACCTCCATGAGCATGTTTATGATTTTTATTTTAAACTCTCTTTCAGGAAGATTGGTGAGTTCAGTTTCATTTGGCTCTTTTTCTGGGGTTTGTGAGATTTTGGTCTGAACCAGGTTCCTTTGACATTTCATAATTCTATGTGGGGCCCTCTAGTGTCCAGAAGCTCTAGTCTCTGGGGCTGCTCAGCTCCTAGAGTGAGGTTGGGGGGCTCGTAGGGGAGCAGCTCTGGTGCCTCGGGGAGGTAAGATCTGTTTCCTGATTCCCAGCTGCAGTGCCTGTCTCCAGTGTCAGAGCCAGTGGGCCAAGCCCACAGGTGTAAGCCTCTGTGCTTAGCATCTCTAGCTGTTGTAGGCGGGGCCTCTCTCTGGCTGGCCTGATGCCAGCGCATTGACTGCCAGTTTGCGAGCAGATGCTGGCAGGCCAGGAGGAAGGCGTAGCAGGCTGTGTGTCACAGTGGGGGGCCTCAGAGCTGAGTAGCCAGCCAGGGTGATGGAGCGCCTGAAACTCCTCAAAGTTCCCAACCTGCTGTGCAGAGTGCGCCCAGACAACCTTGTCCACCTATCCCTTCTCCCGTGTAGCTAGCTCCGTGCAAGTCTCGCCCCTTCAGCAGCCCTCTGCCTGCTAGGAAGCCTCTCAGACCACCTTCCTTTCCTTTGTCCCAGAGCGGCCGGATGTGGATCCCATCCTCCACAAATGGCCAGAATCTCAGTCTCTCAAGCACTCTGCCTGTCCGTGCTCCCCAACTCGAGCAACCTCCAGTGCACCACAAAATGTAGGTTTGTGTTGCAAAGCAGACCTCCCGGGCTGGGTGTTCAGCAGTTCTAGGCTTCCCTCTGTTTCTCTTCCTCCTGCTGGTGAGCTGGGGTGGGGAAGGGCTTGGGTCCGTCTGGATCAAAGCTTCGGTATGGTACCCTGTTTCATGAGGTCTGCTCTGTTTGTGAAGTCTGTATCCAGTCTGGTGCAGCATTCTTTCCTGTTGCTGTTTTAGGGCTAGTTGTATTAACTGTATTTTCACACTGTATGTAGTTTTTCGGAGGAATTCTCTGTTTCACCTCTCACACTGCCATCTTGAATCCCTAGATCCCCTCTCTTTTTTCTTTTAAATACTTTGGTAGTTTTGTATTTTACATTTATCTCATTACTGCTGTGTGGCATTTGTGATGATTTAAAATCTTAACCTCACTCCATTTTTTCTCAATGGATACCCATTTGTTCGTATGCTCTTTTGGACTAGTTTATCCTTTTCCCATCTGTGCCAGCAGCACACTCTTTAAATCACTGTAGCCTTTATAGTATGTTTTGATTACAGCATTTTTTTTCTTCATGCAGATCGAAAATAGCATAATCTATTTCTGTTTGTTAATTCAAAAAACAGAAATGTGTGAAAGCACAAAGCCTATTGCCAGGCCACATAGTAAGTGTTCATTTATAATCATTCTCCCTTTTTTCTTTCTTCAAGACATTGTAAGTAGTAACTTTGCTAGGTAAAGGGCCATCAGGTAAATGAAGTTTTACTTTGAGGATAATAAGTTTTTGAACTATCTTTTAGCGTTTAAAAAATACTTTTGAAAAAGTGTGTGTACACATGTATACAAAAATACTAATATTTTATTATTCTCTTTCAGTTTCAGGAGACATGTATTATCTTTAAATCTAAATGGGTGCAATTCATTAATGAAAAAATTACAGCATCTTTTTGCCTTTTTGGCTCATACACAGGTGAGTAGAAGTGTGTGGTGTGTAGTATGCATATCTTAGCATCACTGATAATCTTTAAACTTCACATAATACCAAATGTGGTGAAGTTTAAGCACAATACAATTTTAAAGTAATCGTTATTAAACATTATATATTAAGATTTCAATAATTTGGTTCATGGTGTGAGAAGCATTTCCTTTTATTTTCTCTACCAATATCGAAAGAGAGAAGCATATGCACCTCGGATATTCTTTGAGGCTTCCAGACCTCCATGGTTTACCCCCAGATCACAGCAAGACTGTTCTGAATACCTCAGATTTCTACTAGACAGGTAACAGTATCTTTAGGTTATGATATGCATTTTTTTTATAACTGGTTATTTCTACAGAATATGGTTTTTACCTTTAGAAATACATTTTAAATGTTAAACTTTAAAATACTTTGTGTTTGTATTTTTTAAGTGTTTCTTTGTTTTTATTTTGGTTTCGTTTCTTTTTTTATACCAGATGTTCCCAAAGTGTGGTACAAGGAGCACTAGACGCTCCCAAAACCTTTCAGATGTCTTTGTTTTCCTAAATACATATCTGTGCAAATGTAGATGAGGCCAAATTTTCTTCATATGCTTCATCCAAAACAATATATCACAATAGATTGGATGCAGAGCAGATATAAGGCTCCAGCTATCTTCTATTAAGCAAGATACTTGAAATATTTGCATAATATAAAATAGTGCCATTCTTCACACTCATTTTAGGGGGTTTTAGAAAATGCAACTTTTTCATTTTAAAATGTTAACGATATTAACATGCAGTGGACTTACTAATTTTAAATGCATTGTTTTGTTCTCAGTATTTTTGAGTACAATTAATATTGATAGATATAACCACATAAATGAAAGTTCTTGAGCTCCTCAATTATATTTAAGAGTATAAAGTGTTCCTGAGACCAAAAAATTTAATAGCTGCTCCTTTTAGAACAGTTTATAATTGAGTTGGTTTGGTATATTTTATTGTCTCCTAACCACTTAGTTAACAAAACCTGTTATCTTCTGTATCTCCTCTTCTTTGCCTCACTTCTATTGTATGACTAGTAAAGTTAGTTGAGCTCAGTGTGTGCAACCTTTCTTCTATTCAGCTAAGGATATGCAGAGTAGTTTCTTTGTGCCAGGCTTTCTATGAGATGTCAGGCTGACAAAGATATGTAAGACAGTTACATATATAATTAACTATGTAGAAGTGCTATAAAATAGCAGTATGAAGAAATGTAATGAGAATATAGAATAATAATATCCCATAACTTCTAACATACATTCTCAACTGTTCAATATTCCCCTTGCTTAAAAAAGGAGAAACTCGATTTTTTAAATTAAGCGTTATATCTGATAATTTGACTGTACATAAGCCACTAGTATTTTCTAATAGAAATAACATTTAAATTTACATGAAGTAGCTATATAATGATATATTCTCCTGCAGGCTTCATGAAGAAGAAAAGATCTTCAATATTCATTCCTCACACAAGTCTGAAAGTCTGGGGTGCAGTGAAACTTCTTTACAGAAAGTAGCCAGTAAGGTGCCTGTATTGGCAGAGACCCCTTGCACAAGTGGTTGTGAGAAGACTTTAATAGAAAAAATGTTTGGAGGAAAACTACGAACTCACATATGTTGTTTGAACTGCAGGAGTACCTCACAAAAAGTGGAAGCCTTTACCGATCTTTCGCTTGCCTTTTGTCCTTCCTCTTCTATGGAAAACTTGTCTTTTCAAGATCCAGCATCTTCAGTCAATACACAGGATGGCAACCTAATGCGCACTAGTGTGGTGGGCCCTTTGGAAGAACCGGGATTTCATGACCCAGCAGCAGCTGCCTTTTCCTGTGGCTCAGCTCTGAGCAGGAGCATGGTGAGCAGCCCTGATGCATTCTGGTGTGCTGAAGACACTTCAGTCCCTAATGAATCTGGCAAGGTTCTTATTAATAAAGATGTACCTCAGAAACCAGAAGGTGAAACTACACCTTCAGTAACAGACTTACTAAATTATTTCTTGGCTCCAGAGATTCTTACTGATGACAACCAATATTATTGTGAAAACTGTGCCTCTCTGCAGAATGCTGAGAAAACTATGCAAATCACAGAAGAACCTGAATACCTTATTCTTACTCTCCTAAGATTTTCATATGATCCGAAGTATCATGTGAGAAGAAAAATTTTAGACAATGTGTCACTGCCACTGGTTTTGGAGTTGCCAGTTAAAAGAACTACTTCTTTCTCTTCACTGTCAGAAAGTTGGTCTATAGATGTTGACTTCACTGATATTAGTGAGAACCTAGCTAAAAAATTAAAGCCTTCTGGGACTGAGGAAGCTTGCTGCCCAAAACTGGTGCCCTATCTATTAAGTTCTGTTGTTGTTCACTCTGGTGTATCTTCTGAAAGTGGGCATTACTATTCTTATGCCAGAAACATCACAGGCACCGAGTCCTCATGCCAGATATGTCACCAGTCTGAAACTTTGGCATTAGCATCATCCCAGAGTCATTTACTAGGGAGAAATAGTCCCAGTGCAGTTATTGAACAGAATTTGGAAAATAAGGAAATTTCCAAAGAATGGTTTTTATTTAATGACAGCAGAGTGACGTTTACTTCATTTCAGTCAGTCCAGAAAATTACAAATAGGTTTCCAAAGGACACAGCTTATGTGCTTTTGTATAAAAAACAGAACAGCACCAATGGTTTAAATGGTAAAAATTCAACTAGTGGACTCTGGGTAAATGGAGACCCACCTCTGCAGAAAGAACTTATGGATGCTATAACAAAAGACAATAAACTATATTTACAGGTAAGATGAAATACAAATTTTATCATTTCTGGAAAATATTTAGACAATTGACACGTGGTTAAGTGAGTGCCCTAATTTTGAAATACCACTTCTACATTTTCAAGGAATTTACAGAGTGGTAATTCTGAAATTTGAATCTGGGTTTCTATGAAATGGTTTCAGCCTTTTTAGCTAAATTGTCTTACTTCCTAATGTCATGAGTTAATTAAGAAAACTCACAATTATATGCAGTATAGAAGACCTTATTTGTTTTTAACTACAATGATGTGATCATTATAAAAATCATTCCATACAGAAATATAGGAAGTTTTAGAATATTAAAATTGAAGTGTTTTCTGTTTCCTTTAGTCCCACCTGCTAGGGGAAAGAACCACTAAATTTTGTGTTTTTCCTTCTAGTATAAGTAAATATTTAAAGGGTTATTTATTGGTATTCAGGTAATAAAGGACACTAAAAGGTAGAATAGACAACAGATTCAAGATGGCAGAGTTACAGGTGAGATGGAGAACTCCTCCCAAAACTACAAATAGTACAAAAATATAATTAATTAATACAACTAACTCTAAAACAGCAACAAGAAAGAAGGCTGAACCAGACTGCATACAAACCTCATGAACAGAGCAGACCTCACGAAACAGGCTAACGTACGAAAGTAATCCAGCGGGACCCAAGCCTCTCCTCCCCACCAGCTCATCGGCGGGAGAAAGAGAAACAGAGCGGGGAGGGGGTAGAAGCTTGGGACTGCTGAACACCTAGCCCTGGAGATCTGCTTTGTGAGCAGAAACCTATATTGTATGGTGCTCTAGATATTGGGGAGCTCGGACAGGCGGAGTGCTTGAAAGACTGATATTCCGGCCGATTGTGGAGGAGGGGATCCACATCCGGCAGCTCTGTATCAGAGGAAAGGCAGGCAGACTGAGAGGCTTCCTAGCAGCAAGAGGGCTGCTGAAGGGGTGGGGTTTGCACAGAGCTCGCTGCACGGGAGAAGGGAGAGCTGGCAAGGTTGTCTGGCCATGCTCTGCCCAGGTGCTTCGGAACTTTGAGGAGCTTCAGGTGCTCCATCCCCTTGGCTGCCTACTCAACTCCGAGGCCCACCACTGTGACACGAAGCCTGCTGCACCTTCCTCCTAGCCTGCCAGCACCAGTTTGCAAACTGACAGTCAACATGCTGGCATCAGGCCACCCAGAGGGAGGCCCTGCTACAACAGCTAGAGATGCAAAGTACAGAGGCTTACACCTGTGTGCTTGGCCCACTGGCCCTGACACTGAAGACAGGCACCGCAAAGGGGAATCAGGAAACAGATTTTTCCTCTGCCCAGGCACCAGCTCTGCTCCCGTACGAACCCCAACCTCACTCTAGGGGCTGAGTAGCTCCAGAGACTGGAGCTTCTGTGCACTAGTGGGTACCACACAGAAATACGAAACCT
Source organism: Phataginus tricuspis (assembly GCA_029783875.1). NCBI lineage: Eukaryota > Metazoa > Chordata > Mammalia > Pholidota > Manidae > Phataginus > Phataginus tricuspis. Next base: position 406,484 of record JAQQAC010002594.1, on the reverse strand, counting down.
CAAAAGAACATGATTCAGACCAAAATCTCACAAACCCAAGAAAGGGGCCAAATGAAACTGAACTCACCAATCTTTCTGAGAGTCCAAAATAAAAATTATAAACATGCTTATGGAGGTACAGAAAAATATTCAAGAACTCAGAAACGAATTTAAGTCGGAGATAAAGAAATTCCATATCTGAAATGAAACATACAATGGAGGGATTTAAAAGCATATTAGATGTAGTATAAGAGACAGTAAAATAGAATAGAAATTAGAGAAGAGGAATACAAAGAAGCTGAGGCACAGAGAGAAAAAAGAATCTCTTAAGAATGAAAGACTATTGAGAGAACTGTGTGTCCAATCCAAACGCAACAATATTCGCATTATAGGGGTACTAGAAGAAAAAGAGAGAAAAAGGGATAGGAAGTGTCATTGAGGAGGTAATTACTGAAAAATCCCCCAATCTGGGGAAGGAGGTAGTCTCTCAAGCCATGGAGGTGCACAGATTTCCCAACACAAGGGACCCAAGGAAGACAACATCAAGACATAATAATTAAAATGGCAAAGATCAAGGATAAAGACAGACTATTAAAAGCAGCTGGAGAGAGAAAAAAGATCACATACAAAGGAAAACCCATCAGGCTATCATCAGACTTCTCAACAGAAACCTTACAGGCTGGCCATAAGGGAGTGGCATGGTATATTTAATGCAATGAAGCAGAAGGGCCTTGAACCAAGAATACTCTACCTGGCGAGGTTATCATTTAAATTTGAAGGAGGGATTAAACAATTCCCAGATAAGCAAAAGCTGAGAGAATTTACCTCCCACAAACCACCTCTACAGTGCATATAGGAGGGACTCCTATAGATGGAAGTATTTCTAAGGCTAAATAGATGGCACTCAAGGGATAGACAGAGTACGGAAAGAATTCATAACTTACAAATAATGGAGGAGGAAGGAAAAGGAGGAGAAAAAAAGGAACCTTTAGGTTGTGTTTGTAATAGCATACAAAGTGAGTTAAGTTACACTGTTAGATAGTAAGGGAATTACCCTTGAACCTTTGGTAACCATGAATCTAAAGCCTGCAATGGCAATAAGAACATACCTATCGATTACCACCCTAAATGTAAATGGACTGAATGCACCAATCAAAAGACATAGAGTCACTGAATGGATAAAAAAACAAGACCCATCTATGTGCTGCTACAGGAGACCCATTTCAAACCCAAAGACATACACAGACTGAAAGTAAAGGGATGGAAAAAGATTTTTCATGCAACTAATAGAAAAAAGCAGGAGTTGCAGTACTTGTATCAGACAAAATAGACTTCAAAACAAAGTCACAAGAGACAAAGAAGAACATTACATAATGATAAAAGGATCAGTCCAATAAGAGGATATAACTTTTAAATATGCATGCAACACAAGAGCACCTACATATGTGAAACCAATACTAACAGAATTAAAGGGGGAAATAGAATACAATGTATTCATTTTAGGAGACTTCACAACACCCACTCCAAAGGACAGATCAACGACACAAAACATAAGTAAACATACAGAGGCACTGAACAACGTATTAGAACAGATGGACCTAATGGACATCTACATAACACTCCATTCCAAAAGCAACAGGATACACATTCTTCTCAAGTGTACATGAACATTTTCAAGAATAGATCATACACTAGGCCACCAAAAGAACCTCAGTAAATTCAAATTGTACCAACCAGGTTCTCAGATCACAAATATATGAAACTAGGAATAAATTACACAAAGAAAACGAAAAAGGCCACAAACACATGGAGGCTTAATAACATGCTCCTACATAATCAATGGGTCAATGACCAAATAAAAACAGATCAAGCAATATATGGAGACAAATGACAATAATTCAACACTGCAAAATCTGTGGGATGCTGCAAAGGCCGTGCTAAAAGGGAAATATATTGCAATACAGGCCTACCTCAGGAAAAAAGAACAATCCCAAATGAACAGTCTAAACTCACAATTAATGAAACTAGAAAAGGAAGAACAAATGAGGCCCGAAGTCAGTAGAAGGAGGGACATAATAAAGATTAAAGCATAAATAAATAAAATTGAGAAGAATAAAGCAATAGAAAGAATCAATGAAAGCAGGAGCTGGTTCTTCGAGAAAATAAATAGATAAACGCCTAGCCAGACTTATCAAGAAAAGAAGAGAGTCTACACACATGAACAGAATAAGAAATGAGAAAGGAAAAATCACTACAGACACCACAGAAATACAAAAAATTATGAGAGAATACTATGAAAAATTATATGGTAACAAACTGGATAACCTAGAAGAAATGGACAACTTTCTAGAAAAATACAACCTTCCAAGGCTGACCCAGTAAGAAACAGAAAATCTGAATAGACCAATTACCAGCAAAGAAATTGAATTGGTAATCAAAAAACTACCTAAGAACAAAACCCCTGGAACAGATGGTTACACTGCTGAATTTTATCAAACATTTAGTGAAGACCTAATACCCATCCTCCTTAAAGTTTTCCAAAAAGTAGAAGAGGAGGTAATACTCCCACACTCATTTTACGACGCCAACATCACTTTAATACCAAACCCAGGCAAAGACACCACAAAAACAGAAAATTGCAAACCAATATCCCTGATGAACATTGAGGCAAAAATACTCAACAAAATATTAGCAAACCAAATTCAAAAATATATCAAAAATATCATCCATCATGATCAAGTGGGATTCATCCCAAGGATGCAAGGATGATACAACATTTGAAATTCCATCAACATCATCATCTACTACATCAACAAAAAAGATGGACAAAAACCACATGATCATCTCCATAGATGCTGAAAAAGCATTTGACAAAATTCAACATCCATTCATGATAAAAACTCAATGAAATGGTTATAGAGGGCAAGTATATCAACATAATAAAGGCCATATATGAAAAACCCACAGCCAACATTATACTTAACAGTGAGAAGCTGAAAGCTTTTCCTTTAAGATCAGGAACAAGACAAGGATGCCCACTCCCCCACTTTTATTCAACATAATTCTGGAGGTCCTAGCCACGGCAATCAGACAACAGAAAGAAATAGAAGGCATCCAGATTGGCAAGGAAGAAGTTAAACTGTCCCTGTTTGCAAATGATATGATATTGTATATAAAAAAACCTTAAAGAGTCCACTCAAAAACTACTAGATCTAATATCTGAATTCAGCAAAGTTGCGGGATGCAAAATTAATACACAGAAATCTGTTTGATTCCTATACACTAACGATGAATTAGCAGGAATAGGAATCAGGAAAAAAAATTCCATTCACAATTGCATCAAAAAGAATAAAATAGCTAGGAATAAACCTAACGAAGGAAGTGAAAGACCTATACCCTGTAAACTACAATACACTCTTAAGATAAGTTAAAGAGGACACGAATAAGTGGAAATTCATCGCATGCTCTTCCCTAGAAAGAATTACTATTGTCAAAATGGCCATCCTGCCTAAAGCAATCTACAGATTCAATGCAATCCCAATCCAAATATCAACAGCATTCTTCAATGAACTACAGCAAATGGTTCTAAAGTTCATATGGATCCACAAAGGACCCCGAATAGCCAAAGCAATCCTGAGAAGGAAGAATAAAGCAGGGGGAATTACACTACCTGACTTCAAGCTCTACTACAAAGCTACAGTAATCCAGACAATTTGGTGCTGGCACAAGAACAGACCCATAGACCAATGGAACAGACTAGAGAGCCCTGATATAAACCCAGCCATATATGGTGAATTAATATACGATAAAGGAGCCATGGATATGCAATGGGGAAATGACAGCCTCTTCAACAACTGGTGTTGGCAAAACTGGACAGCTGCATGCAAGAGAATGAAACTGGATTATTGTCTAACACCATACACAAAAGTAAACTCAAAGTGGATCAAAGACCTGAATGTAAGTCATGAAACCATAAAACTCTTAGAAAAAAACATAGGCACAAATCTCTTGGACATAAATATGAGCAACTTCTTCATGAACATATCTCCCTGGGCAAGGGATACAAAATAGAAATTAAAAAATGGGACTGTATCAAACTAAAAAGCTTCTGTACAGCAAAGGATACCATCAGTAGAAGAAAAAGACATCCTATAGTATGGGAGAATATATTCAGAAATAACATATCCAATAAGGGTTTGACATCCAAATGATATAAGAGCTCTTGCACCACAACAAACAAAAAGCAAATAAGCCAATTAAAAAATGGGCAGAGGAGCTGAACAGACCCTTCTCCAAAGAAGAAATTTAGATGCCCCACAAGCACATGAAAAGATGCTTCACATCACTAGTCATCAGAGAAATGCAAATTAAAACCACAATGAGATAACACCTCACACCAGTTAGGATGGCCGCCATCCAAAAGACAAACAACAACAAATGTTGGCGAGGATGTGGAGAATGGGCAACCCTCCTACACTGCTGGTGGGAATGTAAATTAGTACAACCGTTGTGGAAAGCAATATGGAGGTTCCTCAAAAAACTCAACATAAAAATACCATTTGACCCAGGAATTCCACTCCTAGGAATTTACCCTAAGAATGCAGCAGTCCAGTTTGAAAAAGACATATGCACCCCTATGTTTACTGCAGCATGATTTACAATAGCCAAGAAAGGAAACAACCGAAGTGTCCTTCAGTAAATGAATGGATAAAGAAGATTTGGTACATTTACGCAATGGAATATTATTCAGCCATAAGAAGAAAACAAATCCTACCATTTGCAACAACAACGATGGAGCTAGAGGGTATTATGCTCAGTGAAATAAGCCAGGTGGAGAAAGACAAGTATCAAATGATTTCACTCATCTGTGTAGTATATGAACAAAGCAAAAACTGAAGGAACAAAACAGCAGTAGACTCACAGAACCCAAGAATGGACTAACAGTTACCAAAGGGAAAGGGACTGGGGGGGATGGGTTGGAAGGGAGGGATAAGGGGAAAAGGGGGTGTTATGATTAGCACACATAATGTAACAGGGTGGGACCCGGGTGAGGCAATATTTACAGAGAAAACAATGATTCTATATCATCTTACTATGCTGATGGACAGTGACTCTAATGGGGTATGTGGGGGGGACTTGATAATAGGGGGTCTAGTAACCATAATGTTCAAGTAATTGTACATTAACAATAGCAAAATAAAAAAATAAAAGGTAGAATAGATAAAGAAAGGGTATTTATATTCTTTAAGGACCTGAGAAATAGACTGTTATAACAATTAGTTAATAAAAGCCATGGAATAAAGGTTCATATGAGTTGAATTTACTTGTATATAATACTTTTTGCAAGGAATTAGTGATTTTATTACTTCAAAGTTTTTGAAGATCTTGCTAAAAGTACTTTGAAACCTGACAATTTGTTACCATAAAGGACCAAAAGTATATTAAAGGTGAAATTGCAGGTGTATTAATTGGGTACTAACATGATTTTATGAGTTTAAATAAATAAGTTTTTTTTAATTTTGTGTCTGAAAGTCACAAAACTCCTAAAAGTCACAGATAGGATAAAAGAAGAATTAGGCCACTATAGTACTGATTTTTAGAGGGAAATTTTCTCATGTTTTCAAATTTACTATACTATAAAATAATTAATGCTCATGGTACAGTGTTAAAGGAGCATGACAATGTTCTAGAGTAACACAAAAACAATTTTTCAAAAAAAAATTAGAAATTTAGAATTTTTATTAGAACAGAATCACTACTAATGATCCAAACATCCAGTCTTAGTATGTTCAAGGTAAGAATATATTCAAACCATCTCTTCTTTGCTAGATGCCTTGTAAATCCTAGGTATTAGTCATGATTTTTAGGCTTTGGAGAGGTAGAGTTGAGGGTAATAGGGTTAAGTTGAAATATGAATTTTCTATAATATAAAATATGGAAAGTAAGGCCCAATGTGATCTTGACTTTTGGAAAAATTCAGATTATTTGTGTATCAGTGATCAGGTGGAATGTTATACTTACCAAAGGAATAACATGGGTTTTGAGAAGAAGAGAAACTACTATAATTTCTGTGATTGGAATGCCAAAAGTGCTTATAATCGTAACAACTACTTGTATTGCAGTCTACCTGTAAATGATTTTATCTTGTCATTTACTCCATTAGATCCTGATTTTACAGTATTTGAGTGTGATGACCCATTCTTTTCATTATTGCTTTAAGGCCTTTTTGTCACCTAAAGGAAAAGCATTATGTACTTTGTTAATTCAATTTTTCAGTGTTGTGCAATTCTGAATTTCATCTTAAGTCTCAGATTAGCAAGTTATTGGATGCAAAAAAGATAATGCCAAATTTTACATTGAGGTTTTTATTTACCTGTATTAAGATGGGCTATTAAAGCTTCATTATCAAAGTGACTTTTTAAAGCAAATTACAATAATAAATAGTCAACTTTTAATTAGAAACACACATTTAGACTTTGTATTGTTTACTTTAAAATATAATAATGTAATTTATAAGTTTTGAATGGTATTTCCCATAGTATTTAAATCATTCTGGTATTTTAAGTTTGTATTGAGAAACTATATTGTTCTTTTAGGCCGATGAGTGGGAATGTGTGATGGTGAGATCTTGTATGCAACAGTTTTTAGGCATCAGTTTTCAGTTTTAAACACATGGAGCATGTGTGTATGCTTTTGATCTTACTCTCATTTTTGTTTTTACATTCATTTTTGAGGTACAGTTCAAAATTTGTGCCCATTTGTAGTAACAATGCTTTCTAATAGATGGTTAGGTTTAGAGTACAACTTAATTTTAACAAATAGCATTATGTCTGCTTATAAAAAAGTTATAGAAACTTAATCGAGTCGTACAAGTTAAGATGTGGAGTGAACATTTTGAGTTCCTTTGCTCTCCAGCAGTACTGCAGGTGAGCTTTCCACTTTTATACTCACCAGGGTAGCTACTTTTTTTTTTTAACACTTCTCAGGCACATCAGAAATTCACCTTGTATGACTTTAAGCTTTTTTTTTAATTCCATGTTTAAATTTTACTAAAGTCACAAGATTGACAAATGTTAGGAAAAAAAACTCTTGCTCTTTCAAGTATTGGCAAGATGAGTGGTTTTGAAAAGCCTGGGCAAAACTGTGACAAACCATAGCTGTGTCATAGGGTGACACATAGGAAAGCAATGCAAATTGTGGATCTTGAATTTTGGAAAGGATTTTTTTTTTCATATCTTTCCCCTCAGCCCAACTTCCTTTAAGAGCATTTCTATTATAGTGTCTAGGCTACAAAAATTACTCTTGGTTAGGAGCCAGTGAGAATCGTGTGAGTTGTTAGTACCATCATTGCACTTGAAGTTCACTACCTGTGGCCACGTGTCCTACAGCAACTGCAGACAGAGTTTGTATCCTGTCTTGCTGCATTTCTTTCCTTGTTTCTTTGGAGGAGGTGGTACCCTGCATACAGAAAGTGTCCATAAAGGTATATGTAGTTTAAAAGAAAACTAAAAGATCGATTAATTTAATGTTAACAGATTTACTTGAATGAGAGAGCTAAATATACTGAAAGTTATTTGTCCCAAACCAACAGTAACTCCTTTCTGAGACTAGAAATAAGAATTAATTTTAATACTTGATATTAAAATTGGGATATAAATTACATATGCTACAAGAGTTAAATTTTGACATATGCACAATGTTCTCACCTATATAAAGAAAATGAAAAAGTTCTCCCTACTTTTATGCATTGTTTAAGCTTATCTTCTGAAAACAGAATATCATACATTTTTCTCTGTCAGCCATATATTTATATAAATAAAGTAGATAAGAAAGTAAAACAATATTACTTTATGGGGATGCTGTCTTGGACTATAATACAGAATACATGTGTCTCAAGAGTGGTGGAGTTTTTACTTTGCATCTTTCAACATTGCTTCTGGGGAGAAATCAATTTTTAATTGAAAAAAAGTCTGATTAAAAGACCAGGCAAAATTCCATATCCTTTAGGAGCACATCTTATAGAACTCTGCCTTGCATATGCATTCAGTTGTTTCTTTCATTAGAGAATGTGATCTGTATGTGAAACCAGTTCTGCTTCTTAGATACAGAGTCATATTTTCATTGTTTGGATATTTTAATGGATTATAGACTAGAGCAATGAGGATTTTTGTTTATTTTTGTGTCTACTTCTGACATATCTATAGTTTTATTTTCTATGTATAAAACATAACAGATTTTACAGATTAAATAATGGATTAATATATCACTTGAAAAATAATTGTATGGCTAGACATTATACAAAGGAACCAGGCATTACAAATGTTGCAAATGACACAGTAAATGAAAAAAAAGTTTTCAGGAAATACCCTCAAGGTTACATTTTAAAAGCCAGTTTAAGCCTTGTCAAGGACTGGTAAATTAGGCCATTCTGTTACAGGGATTTCTTATCTAAGATGACATTCAGCTATAAAAATATGTTACTCTTGATCATTTTTTTGTATTGGGAATTGCTCAGTTGTCACTGGGTGCTACTAAGAAATAAGGTGTCTGTCCATAATGTGAGAGACAGATGTCAGAGTGAGCCTGTTATTTTTCTCTCCATAATAAGAAATGAAGTGAAGGGTAGAGAGTAGTTAACTAAAACAATTTTAGTTATAAAAATTATAAAATAATACTACCTTGACTGATGGAACAAAGTACTGGGATTTTAGTTGAAAAATTGGAAATAGTACAGTTTTTGTTGTTAATATTTAGTGTATTTTGAAAGTTCTTCAGGATGATCATGCCTAACAATTTAAGGGTAGATTTTAGACCTTGTTGACACCAACTTCATATGAAAGTTACAGACCCTTTCCCAGAAAAATGGGCACATGCCAGAATGTTTTGCATATTCTTCCAAGGTGTTTATGCCAGTTTTAGAATCCAGTTTGACACCTTGCCAAATGAATTTGCCATTATTTATTCACATATGCTTCTTTTGAGGCTAAATACCTAACAGTGTTCTAATCTGAGATCATTAATATTTATTGAGCACCTAATACATGTTTGGAACCTAGATGAATATGACTGTTTCCTGATAAAAGTTCTAATAATCTGGCAGAGAAAATTTTTAATTAATAGTGTAAGGAGATAGGCTCCATTTTCCTTAGCAGTGTTTTTGAGATCTGCCTTACCTTATTTTCTAAGAAGTATTCTAAGGAAAGGGTAGAAAGAAATTGAGGCTTCTTTCATTACTTATACCTTTTAGTGTAATCACCCACTTCCAAAATAGCCCCTCTTGACAAAGAATAGATAACCCATTGTCACAACCTTTGAATTCTACATTATGTGTGTTAGAACAGACATCTATTCCAATATGTGTTGATGAGTATGGAAAAAAATTAGTATTTCCGTAGAGAAGTTCTAGGACTTCAGTTTCCTCTTCAGTAGTGAGATATTGAGAAAGAAGAGCCTTTAGGATCTGTCATTCTTAGAGTGACACCTGGATTTTCCTCTATTTTGTTGCTCTGTGATTATATACTTACTTTTGGTAAAGATTACTGTAGTCACTTTTAAATTTACTTGGGTTTGAAGGATGCTTATTAAGGATTGAAGAAGTTAAAAAATATTTATATAGTTGATATACTCATCCATTGTATTTAGGGTTTTAATTTCATAAAAATTCTTTTTAATTTTAGGAGCAAGAGTTGAATGCTCGAGCCCGGGCTCTACAAGCTGCATCTGTCTCCTGTTCATTTCGGCCCCATGGATCTGATGACAGTGACCCACCAGGAAGCTGTGGGCCGGCTGGTGGGGGGGGTGGGGGGGGGTTCAACACGGTCAGTAGGCTCGTGTTTTGATCCTGAGTACAGACTACAGTGCTCACAAAACATCCAATAGTATGACTGTTAAAATGTCAAGACTGTAAGAAATATCTTTTTTCTTTTCATTAGACCCTTATACTTTAAGAAAACACACTCAGTGCTTGTTTTTATTTTCTTGACAATACATTTATTGACAAAATAGATCATGGGGAAAAAAATCTACCTCTTAAAATTCCATTTGCTTTTAAGGTTAGACATGCTTGACCAAAAATTTTTGAAAGAAAATATGTACCTGTTCCCTAATTAAGCTGCATTAAATTTAGTAAAGGCATTTAAAAGGTCCTATCAGTTTTTGCTGAACAAAAAATATAGTTCTAATATAGTATATTAGCATCTTTTATAAAAGAATTGATGCTACAGGTGGTGGAAATATTATTTAAAAAAAAATCCTTTATTTCCTGTGTAGTTTACCTATTATTAAATTCAAGTCTCTGAAAAGACTAGAGATAATACAGTTTCTAATGAAGGCAATAATGGAAAATTTATCAAGCTATACAGTACTTTTCAGGTTTCTTTAGTGTTGTCTTCAGCATTACTGTATCTGCGTTTCAAATACAAATGTTTTTTAAAAAGGACTGTTTATACATATGTGCTGAGTTGATTTTAAGAAAGGTGCATGATACTGTAAGCAACATTTTTACCTATGAATTGCTAACTTTGTAGTATTTCTAATTGTTTATGGATTTTAAAATTCTATTTCAGGGAGTATATCTTCTGTGTGTTTTGAAGGAGGTGAGTTCTGTATGTGCCTTGCAGTACTGTAATTCAGAAATAAGAATCTGGCTGCAGAACAAGTTTTTTAAATGATGTTAGGAAGTAATTTTTTTGTGCTAACGTTAAAATTACAACTTTTTGAAAGTTATTAGATTTTCCTGAAGTAAAATCTGATGGTTCTAAATTAATAAGTGTGATAGTTCATTTTTAATTCTTAGAAGAATTTGGAGGAAATGAACCTAATCAAGTAAAAAAAATTCTTTTTGATTTGGTTACTAGGATCATTAAACATTGATCGCATATTTTTAGAGTTATAAATTCTTTTTCATTTGAGTCATGTGTTTTACACAGTTGTTTGTATTTCAGAGTTTCAGATAAAAAGTTGAAAAGTCAGACCCTACATAGTACCACATTTTCTTTTGCCAGGAAACAGAAAACAAGTCAGTTCTCTGGGGTCTTGATTATGCAGTCTTTAAGAGTTATCCCAATTATCCCCTTTCCTAAAGGTTTAACTTATCCATAATTGTGCATTGTTCTGAATTCTGAAGATTGTTCTCATATTTATTTTGAAAACATTTAAAGGAAATAATGTTCTTTGGTGATTTGAGGTTTATCTTTTTCCCAAGCCTTTAATGGTGATACTTAAAAACAAAACTCATTTTTATTCCACTACCTCCCACTCCAAACCTGTTTCCATGGAAGATTAGGTGAACTGATTGGATTAGTTAAAAATGGGAAACTCTTTGCAGAATTGATCTGAGATTTTGCTTCTCTATAAATGAATGAACCAGAGGGATTTTTATCATACTTCCCTGTAAATTTTTTCTTGTCCTAACAGTGAATTTCTAATTTCTTTGGTTCCATTGGCCAGGTAATGATTTACCATCAGATTATATCAGTGTTAGTAGTTAATTGAAATTGGTAAATTTGTTTTTTACTTGGTGTATTGATGTTTGACTCAGCTGCTTCTAGGAACTTTGATAACCTAGAGAGTTTTATCTATGAATATCAAAGCATTTAAGTATTTTGTGTCAAAATAATATGTATTGAATTTTCAAAATGATAAAAAAATGAAACTTTAAGTCGTGTAACAATACTGAGCATATGAATAATGATCATATTCAGATGATAACTTCATACCAATACCAAAGACCTGACATTAAAGACTTCCTTTTAAGATTAAAAATATAGTAACATTAATTATTTGCCCAATTTAAAGTATTTATTCCTATAGGAGACTTGTAACCTGAATAATAAGATGCTCCATTCAAAAATCCATCCAACTGAACTTTTTTATTTTTTAATAAGCCAACAATTAAGATTTCTCTGATCATTTTATTCCTCAGTGAGTAGTTAGCATCCCTGTTCTTACTTGCAGCTTTCCTGCATTGTCATAGTAGGTCTTCTCATTTCCTATATTCCTAACCCTTGTACTTTCCTCTGCCTCTTGCATATGTTATATTGTCTGGCTCTGAACCCTGACTGCTACTATTGCTATTTCTCTTTAGTTCAGTCCAAGGTAAATAAGCAGCTGCTGAAAGGAGCACATTGAATCTCACTACTAACAAAAATGAAAAACTGGATTCTAAGTCTGTTCCTTTCAAAGATTATTGACACAGTGAGAAAAGTAGAATTTTTTTCAGAGAGATAATGCAAAGAAGAAATTATATGTAATGTGGTGGTAATATAAGTCCTTGTACTCCATCCACTAAACAGGTACCTGTGCAACTCTGACTCAGGACATTATGTAGCTCAAGGTAGAGAAAGAAGTCTAGTCATCCTCCATCCAAGCTTCTTCCTACCACCTCCCTTCCAGTTGAATAATCAGAGAAGCAGGACAGCTTTGGGCTGGAGATCTCAGACTTTTGTCTCCATACCATAAGATTCCAGAAGAATCCTTTGGATGTAGAAATAAAGATCCCTCGTGATGTCTAGAGATATTGGGGGTCTTGTGACAGGTTGAAAATACCTATTCACTGACATCTGATAAGAACAAAAAATATTTGAAAACTAACTCTCAAGTTCACAACTGCAGTTTTCCTTCTTACTAAGCTCTATGCCTTTTTAATAGTGTTATTTACAAAAGTAGTTTTGACATACTACCACTTTAAAAACTTTATGCTACCCTCTTATACGAGGAAGTTGAATGCTTAGTGTGTGCCCCACACAGTTTAAGAAAAAAACAATTGGCGTAGTTGTCCAGTATATGGATGTTAATGGAAAGTATGATTTTGATGTATACTTTGCTCCAGGACTTCATTCTCAGTATATCTTTTCCTGTGATTGCATACTTAACATAGTACACTCTATACAAAGAGAGCTTTTTAAATGAATATTTCAGAGAAATAATAATGTACATTTCATGTCTAGTATCTTTGCTTATATGAATGCTGTACTGTATATATCCTTTCATCCTCTGCTTTTTTCTAAACGAGTTTAGGTTTCTAAAACTATTCCTGAATTAAGGAAGGATAGATTTTCCACATTTTATAAGAACTTACTAGGACGTGTTAACTGACTGCTATTAATAACTCACTGACATCATCTGGAGAAGTTAAGATTTAATTTTGGGTAATGTAATCCCATAACTAAGAAGTTAAAGTGCAACAGCTAGGATATTTGAATTAAAAGTTATTTCAATGAAACAAAATTTGTAAAATAAGAGTTGCTCCATATATATATATATATATATACACACACACACACACATATGCACATATATATATATATGTGCGTGATGTAAGCATTTACCAGACTGTCACTTATCATCATGGTGTTAGCCTTAGTTTGTTTTACTAAGTTTTTTCTTAGAGTCCTTTTTGGAGTTGAATAATGAAACTCAATGAATGGGGGATTCAAAATAAGCAGTGCTTTAAAAGGAAAAACTATCATAAAGAAATTGCAGCTTCCCCATGTAAAAACAAATTCCTATAGAAATTATTTTTAAAGAAATGAAAGTTTCATAAAATCAACAGTCTTTTTAAAAAGTCAAAAGATTTATTATGTAAAATCTTTAGCCCCAATATTATATAACTAGTGTGGATTTAACATTAAAAATAGAATCTAAGTCAGCCAAGTGTGATGCCAGCACTCATCAGTGTCATTTACGGCCTGCTGTTGTTTTTCTCTTAATCTCATGCTTTCACGTTTTGCTTTGTATGCTGGACATACACCATACACACTCATCTTCCTTGATTTCACAGGGATGAAAAAGCTTTCCCTAGCTAAATCAGTAGTTTTCATCCTTGCATTCATTACAGAATCACTTGGAGAGCTTTTAAAAATAATACCATATTTGTGGGGGGATCATGGGGAAGACAGTAAAGCACAGAGAAGTCAAGTAGTGACTGTGGCATCTTACTACACTGATGGACAGTGACTGCAATGGGGTGTGGGGGGGACTTGATAATATGGGTGAATGTAGTAACCCCATTGTTTTCATGTAAAACCTTCATAAGAGTATATATCAATGATACCTTAAATTTTTTTTAATAAAAAAATAAAAATAAATACCATATCTAGACCCCACCCCAGGCCAATTAAATTACATGGGAACTGGACATCAGTATTTCTTGAAGTTCCTCATGTTATTTTAATGTGCAGAATTGGTATAGTACCTATGGGCTAGAAAAGGAGTTTTTTTCATAGGGCTAATCCAAGGGGACTATCTATCATATGCTGGACGCTGTTAGATATTTGTATGTCTTTTAACTAATACCAGTCCTGTAAGTGGGTTTATAGCTTTGCTCTCCCTAATCATTTTATGGATAAGGAAAATAAAAACAGATTAAGACACTTGAAAGTCCAAATTCATGCAGCTAAAAATAGAAAATTGAGATTTTTAAAAGTGAGAATTGAGATTTTTAATCCAGGTCTTTATAACTCCAAAGTCAATGCTCTAATGGAGTTATAGTAACAAGAGAAAAATGTGAGCAAAAAATTTAAGCAAATTACATATTAGGAAAGACTTACAATAAATTTTATGAAATAAAATTTCCACAAATAGTTTATCCCTTCCTACTCCAAGCCTAATTAAAAAAAAGTATCTGCTTTGTTAAAATTTGTTGGTAGTGATCTAAATAGTTGAGAAACATGCTTCTTAGCAGACTCACTTGCTATCCCTGCTTAATCTCTGCTGACTTTACTAGCCCAATCTCTTCTATTCTTCTATCTCTGCCCCTCTTCAGTCGCATTGGATCTTGCATAGGTCTTACTCAGACGACATCATGTACTTGTCATCTCCGGGCTTTTGCACATGCAAGTCTCAGGATAGCACACCATTCCCCTTATCCCACTCTAACCAACCTGCTTTCGGTTGACTAATTCCTGCTCTCTTCATAGTATGCTCAACTCTTCTCATACTAACTTCCCAAACTGATTATTTCCCCTTTTATTCTGGGTTGTCTTATGCTTCTCCTTGAAAAGGCCATGGCTTAGTAGTAGGGCTAAATTAGCCCTAGAGCAAAGAATGATCCTTTACACCTAAAAAAGATTAGAAGCAGGCTTTGAACGGATCAAACTCCTCTGTAATTGAACTTCTTTTTAAAGGAGTACAGTAAACCTAGTATTTAAGAAAGTAAAGTTCACACTATCCAGCATCTGATAAAAAATTATCAGTCATTCAAAGGAGGAAAATATAACTCATCCTCAGGAGAAAAACCAATCAATAGAAACAGATCCAGAAATTATGTAAAGGAAGGAACTGACAAACTAGGAGCTTTAAAAAATGTAAAGAAAAACATGAACAGCATGAAGAAAGAAATGAAAAATCCATGAAGCTTAACAAATAGAATAACACAGAGAAAATTACACCAAGATACATCATAATCAAATTAATTAAAAACACTGATAAAAATTCTTAAAAGCAACCAGAGAGAAAGAATCCATTACATGTAGAACAGAGGTCAGCAAACTATATATAGCCCTCAAGCCAAATCTATCCTGCCTTGTGTTTTTTCATAAATAAAGTTTTATTGGAACACTGTCATACCGATTTGTTTTTCTTTTGTCTATGGCTGTTTTCACACTATAAAAGCAGAGTTGAGTAGTTCAGACAAAGACTTAACACAGCCTGCAAAACCAAAAAATAGTATAGAAAAAAATTTGTGAACTCAATATAAACAGAAGAAATACAGTCTTATTAGAAAATACACAAGCTAGAAAGCAATGGAAAGACTTAGACCTGAAAACAGAAAGAAAACCAGTCAATTTAGTGAATATTCATTGTATCAGTAAAAATTCATTCAAAATGAAGAAATAGACATTTTTTTACCAAAGTTGCAAGACTTATTCCTTGAATATTTGTACTACATGATATGTTAAAATTCTTCAGGCCAAAGAAAAATGATACCAGATGGAAATGTGGATCTACACAAAGGAATGAAGAGCGCTGGAAATGGATTTGGCACCATGGACCCGATTTACTGAATATACAGAAAGGAGGGACAGCTTCGGAAAAGTCAAGACACACTGTCCCCCTGAGCAGCAGTTTAGACCTCCTGCTGCATCCATCATGCATCTAGCGCACACCATCACAGACAGACAAGAGACTCCCATCCAGAAAAAGGAGTGTAAACATAGACTAGGGGGTTGGCGAACTATACCCTGTGAGAGCCAGCCATCTGTTTATGTAGAAAATCCAAAATAATTAACATAATGTTTAGTTTATATGTAAACTTTCAGTATAAATAAGTTTAGCAAGTTTCATGAACATAAAGCACATACACAAAATTCAAGTGTATATCTATATACCAGGAACAAGTATTCGAATATAAAATTTAATAACCATGTATAATAATATAAAAAGTTTTTTAGGAACCTGGCAGATGTACAAAGTACCCAATACTACAAAACATTACTTAGGAAATTAAGACCTAAATAAACCATGGCTTAAGAAAGCCCAATATTATAAATATCTAGTTTTCCCCAAACTGACCTATAGAATCTATGCACTCCCAATCTTGGAATTCTTTTTGTTTTCATTAGGAAGATGATTTTAAATGGAAATAGCAAAATTCTATTCTATTCCAAGAGCCAAAACTCTCTTGGAAATGAAGAACAAGTAGGATGACTTTGTTTACAGGGTAACAAGGTATATTATAAAGCTGAATTAAGACAGTGTGGGCTGCTTATTCTTTTCAGAGGAGGAACTGCAGAAATAGACCCATATTTATATGGCCATATGTTTGATGACAGAAGAAAGATGATCTATCCTGGTTGGCATGTGACTGAGACCAGTCCCAGAACTTTCCGTTCTAAAACCATCAAATTTCCAGGAAAATTGGGAAGAACTGGTCACCCTAGACAGAGGTGGCACTTCAGAGCAGTGAGAAAGGATGGTCTTTGCAATCAATATATTATAGCAGGGCAATTGAATAATCATGTAAAATAAACATTTTACTATATGCAAAATGCATTTATGTTTCACACTATACAAAAACATTTCAGGTGGAATGTAAATCTAAACAAAGGCAAGATAACACTTAGATTACTTTGTACAATATCTTCAAAACCTCAAAATATGGAAAGATTTCTTAAAAGTTTGTCATGAAGGAAAATAAAATGAATAACAAAATGGAAAGCTTTTTTGTTCATTAAAGATGTCACTAAAAATAAAGTGATGGAATGGAAGACATTGGCAACTCAAATGAATATATAAAGAACTGCTACAAATCAATAAAAAAATCCATAGAAAAATGAGGAAAGATAAGCAGACACTTCAAAAGACAAGATTTCTAAAAACATACAGGAAGATGCTAATTTCATTAATCATCAAGAAATGTAAATAACGCCACAATATTACACCATTAAATGCACATAGAACGAATGAACTTAAAAAGATTGACACTATCAAACGTTAATGAGTATGTAGAATTTAACTCTGTACACTGCTTACGGGAATCTTATGATAAATCTACTTTGTAAAACTGGCACTGTCTGTTAAGACAACATATGTATACTCCATTACCCAGTAACTCACTGCTAGGAATAGATTCTACAGAAATATGTGCACAAAACACATTTTTAAATTTTCAAAGTAGTAGTATTCATAATAGTCTAAAACTTGAAATAACCAAAGTGTCTATGAAGAGTAGAATGGGTAAATAGTTATTGTTATGTATTAAATTTCCTATTCAAAAATGAGCGAACTTCAGCTGCACATCAAAACATGGATGAATTCCAAAGCGTAATATTAAGGAAAACAAACCAGAGAGAAAGAAATGCATACTCACGATTCCATTTATATAAAACGGGCAGTTTGTGGATATAGGAAGACATTGGCAGAAGAGGAAGGGGGAAATGATTAGGAAGGATTGTGAATGGGGGACTTCTTTGGTGTGATTAATAATATTTTTTACCTGGTTGTTCACTTACCGGTTGTGTTCACATTATGATATCAAACTATATGCTTACAATTTTGTACTTTTCTGTATGTCTTTTATAGTTCAAATTTTTAAAATTTAATTTTAACTGAAGTGCTTTTTGAGACTGGCCTAGCAGAGTTAAGACTAGAGACCAAAAGGCAGCTAAGAAGCTACTGCAAGAGCTCTAATGATGGTTGATGGGCTAAGGGAGTTGCAGGACATTGGAGAGGATGAAAATTAGTTGTTGACATATATCTAAACTGAGTATTTTAAAATTTAAGTTAAGTAAATTGAAATGTCAGTTCCTCAGGTGCACTAGCTATATATTTCAGTGGTCAGTGGTCTGTGTGGCCATGACTTCCATAATGGACATGATGAACCATAGTGATAAGTAAACTAAATTTTGTAATTTTATGCCTCCTCTCCATTCTGGGTACACATTATCTTGGGTACCCTTTTAAAAAATTAAATACATATCTACTTTCCAATTATGAAATAAATGAAAATGCTTAAGAAATCTTCATGGAAATTTCAGGCTCAGTCCTATTTAGAGAATGACCTATATGTGACTTCTGAAAGAGAAATTTAAAACAATAGCTTCCCCATTTTAAAGGCAACAGAGCAATAGACGTATGTTAATGCTGCTCCCATTGACCACTTACTAAACAGTCTGTACATGGCTATAAGAAAGGAAGTAACTCATAATACTTGCTTGCCCTATTAGAACATCTTGTCTTTCAAAGTTTGCTTTTATTTCTTGGGTTTTATATTATACTCTGTCCTACACTTCCTACATTGACCCTAGTTTCTTTAAACAGACAGTAACAGAGGTCAGTATTTTTCAGTATATCTGCTTTGTGGCATATGATCTTGATAATGAAAATCACAACATTCTTGTAGAGAGCTCTGCTGCAATGCAGTTTCTCTAGCATGATCTATACCTGGCAAAGTCCAAGGCATGAGTTTATAAATAGTATTCATGCTGTATTTTTGGCAGCTTATACTTCCAGAAAACTTCATCATTTTCAAATATGAAAGACAAGCTTAACCTTAATTTTGTTCTTTCTGGAATAGCTTGTTCTCAAACTGGTCCACAGTTAATAGGAAAATATTTAAATTTAGGTTCAATACATGGAAAAGTAATTTACTATTGTAATTAGTGGTGCACCTCTGTATGTTTCTGCTGAATAATTTCCACCCACTTGACTTTCAGTAATAGCAGAACCAACTACATAATCAGATTAGCACATGACCAGAGACAAGTGTATTACTTTCCTTACCCAGGGCTAAGATAAACACAGAACTAAAAGAAGATAATGATGATGATGATAACAAAAGTTGCCTCTCAATCTCCACTGCCCTCCCCCAAATCCTCGCAAAATAGGAATAAAGAAAACATTCCAACCTAAACTAAGAATCTTGCTTTGGGAAGTGATTTCCCAGAATACTCTCTTCTGTCTTGAGGGAGGACACTTGGCTGCCAATATAAACGTCAGCAATTATCTGGAACAGTTATTGAATAGTCCACTACACGTTGTTGGAACATCGTGGATATACACCTATAAGTGTATAAAGGACTGAGTTTGTGTTACTAGAGACGAAATAATAGGTTGGCTGCCATCTAGCAAATAAAATATGCTCCCATAACTACTACTGACTCAAAAGAAGTGCCTTAAACAATCTATGTCTCCGTTTGCTAAACAACCTGTCACTTGGCAACACCTAGTACACTGAGGCTTGCTTGGTTTTGAGGTACAACAGTGGGAGTTTAATAGTTTTTTTTATAAAGAGGATCATCTTCATAAAAAAACATGTATGGTCACAGGTAGCAAGACTTAAGTGGTAACCCCAAACACTTACAGTAGTCAATGACTTACTTTCTCCATGGAAACTTAACAGAGCGGCTAACAGAGCCACATGAATAACAAGTATCCTTGAGCATCTAGCCTTCATTTCCTGCTTCCTCTGAGTCATTTTAAGAGAGATTTTGTTTTAAAAGCAAAGTGCCTCAGATAATCAGATTCAAGTTGGAGGCTGAGAAGTAAGACAGAGAACTCTTCCCAAAACCACATATAGTACGAAAACATAGTTAATACTACTAATCCTAAAACAGAAACAGGAAAGAAGGCTGCTCCAGACTACATACACCTGGAGAACAGAGCAGACCTCATGAAAGCAATGTACCAAAGCCTTGATGCAGTGGAACCCAAGCCCTGATCCTACCCCAGGTCCAAAGCGGGAGGAAGAGAAACTGAGCCGGGAGAGGGTGGAAGCCTAAGACTGCTGAACACCCAGCCCTGGAGATATGCTTTGGATATGTGTGGTGCTCTGGAGGTTGGTAGGGTTGGGGAGCGGGGACAGGCGGAGAGACTGAGATTCCAGCTGTTTGGAGAGGACAGAGATTCTGCTGCTAGGGGACAAAGGAAAAGCGGGCGGTGTGAGAGGCTGCCTAGCAGTGAGAGGGCTGCTGAAGGAGTGGGATTTGCATGGAGTTTGCTGCGCAGGAGAAGAGATAGGAGGACAAGGCTGTCTGGAAGCACTCTGCTCAGCAGGTTGGAAACTTTGAGGAGCTTCAGGCGCTCCATCACCCTAGCTGGCTACACAGCTCCGAGGCCCCCCACTGTGACATGCAGCCTGCTGCACATTCCTCCTGGCCCGCCAGCACCGCCTAGCAAACCGGCAGTCACGGCGCTGGTGTCAGGTCAGCCAGAGGGAGGCCCCGCCTACAACAGCTAGAGATACAAAGCACAGAGGCTTACACCTGTGTGCTCAGAACACTGGCTCTGACACTGGAGACAAACACTGCAGCCAGGAAGCAGGAAACAGCTCTTTTCTCCCAACAGGCACGAGCGCCACTACCCTGCAACCCAGAACCTCACTCCACAGGCTGAGCAGCTCCAGAAACTAGACCTTACAGGGCACCACATAGAAATATGAAACATCAAAGGGACCTGGTTTGGACAAAAATCTCACAAACCCCAGAAAAAAGGCCCAATGAAACTGAACTTATCAATCTTCCTGAAAGAGGGTTCAAAATAAAAATCATAAACATGATCATGGAGTAACAGAAAAATATTCAAGAACTCAGGAGTGAGTTTAAGTCAGAGATTCAATCATTAAGAAATTCCATATCTGAAATGAAACATACAATGGAGGGATTTAAAAGCAGATTAGAAGTAGTAGAAAAGACAGTAATGGAATAGAAATTAGAAAAGAGGAATACAAAGAAGCTGAGGCAAAGAAAGAAAAAAGGATCTCTAAGAATGAAAGAATATTGAAAGAACTGTGTGACCAACCCAGACAGAACAATATTCGCATTATAGCAGTACCAAAAGAAGAAGAAGAGAGAAAAAGGGAAAGAAAGTGTCATTGAGGAGTTAATTGCTGAAAACTTCCCCAATCTGGGGAAGGAGATAGTGGCTAAGGCCATGGAGATGCACAGATCTCCCAACACAAAGGACCCAAGGAAGACAACATCAAAACATATAATAATTAAAGTGGCAAAGATCAAGGATAAAGACAGATGTTTAAAAGCAGATGGAGAGAGAAAAAAGATCACATACAAAGGAAAACCCATCAGACTATCATCAGATTTCTCAACAGAAACCTTACAGGCAAGAAGGGAGTGTCATGATGTACTTAATGCAATGAAAAATAAGGGCCTTGAACCAAGAATACTCTACCCAGCAAGGTTACCTTTAAATTTGAAGGGGGGATTAAACAATTTTCAGATAAGCAAAACCAGAGAGAATTTAATTCCCACAAACCACCTATACAGTGCATTTTGGAGGGACTGGTATAGATGGAAGTATTCATAAAGCTAAATAGATGTCACCAGGGGAAAAAAAACACAGCAAAGTAGAACAATTAAATGAAAGCAGATGAAAAATCAAATCAAATACCCCCAAAGTAAATCAAGGAATAGACAAAGAGTACAGAATATGATACCTAATATATAAAAAATGAAGCAGAGGGAAAAAAAAGAACTTTTAGATTGTGTTCATAATATGAAGTGGGTTTAATTAGACTGTTAGATAGTAAGGGAATTACCCTTGAACCTTTCATAACCACAAATCTAAAGCCTGCAATTGGCAACAAGTACATACCTATTGATAATCACCCTAAATGCAAATGGTCTGAATGCACCAATCAAAAGACATAAAGTCACAGAATGGATAAAACAACAAGACATTTCTAATATCCTGCCTACAAGAGACTCACTCTCAAAGAAATACACAGACGGAAAGTAAAGGGATGGAAAAGATATTTCATGCAACTTATAGGGAGAAAAAAGCAGGAGGTTCAGAACTTGTATCAGAGAAAATAGACTTCAAAACAAAGAAAGTAATAAGAGACAAAGAAGGACATTACATAATGATAAAAGGGTCAGTCCAACAAGAGGATATAACCATTATAAATATCTATGCACCCAACACAGGATCACCTACATATGTGAAACAAATACTAACAGAATTAAACGTTAAAATAGAATGCAATGCATTCATTTTAGGAGACTTCAACACACCACTCACTCCAAAGGACAGATCAACTAGACATAAAATAGGCAAAGAGAGAGAGGCACTGAACAATGTATTAGAACAGATGGACCTAACAGACATCTACAGAACACTCCATCCAAAAGCAACAGGAAACACATTCTTCTCAAGTGCACTTGGAACATTTTCAAGAATAGATCAAATACTAGGCCACAAAAAAAGCCACAGTAAATACAAAAAGATTTTAAATTTACGAACCACCTTCTCAGATCATAAAGGTGTGAAACTAGAAATAAATTACAAAAAGAAAATGAAAAAGTTCACAAACACATGGAGGCTTAATAAAAGGCTGCTAAATAATCAATGGATCAATGACCAAATAAAAACAGAGATCAAACCATATATCGAGACAAATGACAACACTAATTCAACACCACAAAATCTGTGTGATGCACCACAGGCCATGCTAATATGGAAGTATACTACAATACAGGCCGAACTCAGGAAAGAAGAACAATCCCAAATGAACAGTTTAAACTCACAATGAACGAAACTAGAAAAAGAAGAACAAATGAGGTCCAAAGGCAGTAGAAGAAGGGACATAATAAAGATTAGAGCAGAAATAAATAAAATTGAGAAGAATAAAACAATCGAAAGAATCAATGAATGCAGAAGCTGGTTCTTTGAAAAAATAAACAAAATAGATAAACCCCTAACCAGACTTCTCAAGAAAAAAAGAGAGCCTAGACACATAAACAGAATCAGAAATGAGAAAGGAAAAATCACTACTGACACCACAGAAATACCAAGAATTATGAGAGAATACTATGAAAAATTAAATGCTAACAAACTGGATAACCTAGAAGAAATGGATAACCTTCTAGAAAAATACAACCTTCCAACACAGACTCAGGAAGAAACAAAATCTGAATAGACCAATTACTAGCAAGGAAATTGAACTGGTAATCAAAAAATACCTAAGAACAAAACCCCTGGACCAGATGGTTTCATTGCTGAATTTTATCAAACATTTAGTGAGGATCTAATACACATCCTCCTTAAAGTTTTCCAAAACTACAAGGGGAGGGAATACTCCCAAACTCATTCTACAAGGCCAACATCACTCTAATACCAAACCCAGGCAAAGACACCACAAAAAAAGAAAATTACAGACCAATATCCCTGATGAACACAGATGCAAAAATACTCAACAAAATATTAGCAAACTGAATTCAAAAATACATAAAAAACATCATCCATAATGATCAATTAGGATTTATTCCAGGGGTGCAAGGATGGTACAATACTCGAAAATCCATCAACATCATCAACAAAAAGGACAAACACCACAGGATCATCTCCATAGATGCTGAAAAAACATTCGCCAAAATTCAACATCCATTCATGATAAAAACTCTCAACAAAATGTGTATAGAGGGCAAGTACTTCAACATAAAGGTCATTTATAACAAACGCACAGCCAACATAATACTTAAGAGCAAGAAGCTGAAAGCTTTTCCTTTAAGATCGGGAACAAGACAAGGATGCCCACTCTCCATACTTTTATTCAACGTAGTTCTAGAGGTCCTAGCCAGAGAAATCAGACAGCACAAAGAAATAAAATGCATCTAGATTGGCAAGGAAAAAGTTAAACGGTCCCTGTTTGCAGATGACCTGTTATTGTACATAAAACACCCTAAAGAATCCACTCCAAAATTATTAGATCTAATATCTGAATTCAGCAAAGTTGTGGGATACAAAGTTAATACACAGAAATCTGTTGCACTTCTATACACTAACAATGAACTAGCAGAAAGAGAAATCAGGAAAAAAATTCCATTCACAATTGCATTAAAAAGAATAAAATACCTAGGAATAAACGTAACCAAGGAAGTTAAAGACCTATACCCTGTAAACTACAAGACACTCTTAAGAGAAATTAAAGAGGATACCAATAAATGGAAACACATCCCGTGCTCATGGTTAGGAAGAATTAATATTGTCAAAATGGCCATCCTGCCTAAAGCAATCTACAGATTCAATGTGATCCCTATCAAAATACAACAGTATTCTTCAATAAACTAGAGCAAATAGTTCTAAAATTCATACGTAATCACAAAAGACCCCAAATAGCCAAAGCAATCCTGAGAAGGAAGAATAAAGCAGGGTAATTACACTCCCTGACTTCAAGCTCTGCTACAAAGCCACAGTAATCAAGACAATTTGGTACTGGCACAAGAACAGACCCATAGACCAAGGGAACAGACTAGACAGCCCAGATATAAATCCAAGCATATATGGTGAATTAATATATGATAAATGAGCCATGGATATACAGTGGGGAAATGACAGCCTCTTCAACAGCTGGTGTTGGGAAAACTGGACAGCTATATGCAAGAGAATGAAACTGGATTATTGTCTAACCCCATACACAAAAGTAAATTCAAAATGGATCAAATACCTTAATGTAAGTCATGAAACCATAAAACTCTTAGAGGAAAACATAGGCAAAAATCTCTTGAATATAAACATGAATAACTTTCTGAACGCATCTCCTCTGGCAAGGGAAACAAAAGCAAAAATGAACAAATGGGACTACATCATGGTAAAAAGCTTCTGTACAGCAAAGGACACCATCGGCAGAACAAAAAGGCATCCTATAGTATGGGAGAATATATTTGTAAATGACAGATCTAACAAGGGGTTAACATCCAAAATATATAAAGAACTCATATGCCTCAACAAACAAAAAGCAAATAACCCTATTAAAAAATGGGCAGATCTTCTGGAAAGAAGGCGACGTGAGCAGGGCAGCAGAAATCTCCTCCCAACATTATATTATCCACGAAAATGCAGCAAATACAACTATTCCTAAAAGAGAGACCAGAATACACAGGAAAGCGCACAGCGTGCAGCTATACCTGAGAGGACTCGGCACCCCGTGAGGCGGTCATAAAGAGCCCAGCTGACATACGTGGCAACTACCACCAACCACTTCTACAGCCATGAAAAGACAGAGGAATATGGTACAGACAAAGCTTCAGACCCAGACAACCCCAGAGAGGGAACCTGAAGGGATGGACATGCACAGTCTTCCTGAAAAAGAATTCAGAATAAAAGTCATAACCATGCTGACGGATCTACAGAGAAATGTGCAAAAGCTGAGGGAGGAAGTGAGGGAAGTGAAGAAAGACTATGCAGAAATCAGGCAAGCCATCGACGGGCTTAAGAGCAGACTGGATGAGGTGCAAGAGACTCTTAATGAAATAGAAAACAGAGAACAGGAATACGGAGAAGCTGAGGCAGAGAGAGATAAAAAGATCTCTAGGAATGAAAGAATATTAAGAGAACTGTGTGACCAATCCAAACGGAACAATATTTGCATTATAGGAATACCAGGGGAAGAAGAGAGAGAAAAGGGGATAGAAAGTACATTTGAAGAAATAATTGCTGAAAACTTTCCAATGCTGGGGAAGGAAATAGTCTCGCAGTTCACGGAAGCCCACAGATCTCCCAACACAAGGGACCCAAGGAAGACAACACCAAGACACATAATAATTCAGATGGCAAAGGTCAAAGATAAAGACAGAGTATTAAAGGCAGCTAGAGAGAGAAAAAAGATCACCTACAAAGGAAAACCCATCAGACTATCATCAGCCTTTTCAACAGAAACCTTACAGGCCAGAAGAGAATGGCATGATATACTTAACGTAATGAATCAGAAGGGCCTCGAACCAAGAATATTGTATCCAGCATGATTATCATTTAAATATGATGGAGGGATTAAACAATTTCCAGACAAACGAAAACTGAGAGAGTTTGCCTCTCATAAACCACCACTACAGGATATCTTAAACGGACTGCTCTATAGGGAAGCACCCCTAAGGCTAAAAAGATGTCACCAGAGAAAATAAAATCGTAGCAAAGAAAGCAGACCATCCAAATACTAACTAAAGGAAAGAATAAAACACCTAATATATAAAGAATGGAGGAGGAAGAATAGGAAGGGAGGGATAAAGAAACATCATACAGTTTTCACAATAACTTAACAAGAAAGTTAAGTTAGATTCTTAGATTGTAAAGAAGCAACCCTTGAACCGTTGGTAACCACGAATCTAAAGTCAGCAATGGCAATAAGTACATATCTATCGATAATCACCCTAAATGTAAATGGACTGAATGCACCAATCAAAAGACACAGAGTACCAGAGTGGATAAAAAGCAAGACCCATCTATATGCTGCTTACAAGAGACTCACCTCGAACTCAAAGATATAAAAAGACTAAAAGTGAAGGGATGGAAAAAGATACTTTATGCAAACAACAAAGAGAAAAAAGCAGGTGTTGCAGTACTTGTATCAGACAAAATAGACTTCAAAACGAAGAAAGTAGTAAGAGGTAAAGAAGGACATTATATAATGATAAAGGGGTCAGTCCAACAAGAGGATATAACCATTATAAATATATATGCACCCAACACAGGAGCGCCAACATATGGGAAACAAATACTAACAGAATTGAAGGAGGAAATAGACAACAATGCATTCATTTTAGGAGACTTCAACACACCACTCACTCCAAAGGACACATCAACCAGACAGAGAATAAATAAAGACACAGAGGCACTGAACAACACACTAGAACAGATGGACCTAACAGATATCTACAGAACTCTGCACCCCAAAGCAGCAGGATACACATTCTTCTCAAATGCACATGGAACTTTTTCCAGAATAGACCACATACTAGGCCACAAAAAGAACCTCAGTAAATTAAAAAATATTTAAATCCTACCAACCAACTTCTCAGACGACAAAGGTATAATACTAGAAATAAATTTTAGAAAGAAATCAAAAAGGCTCACAAATACATTGAGACTTAACAACATTCTCCTAATTAATCAATGGCTAAACAACCAAATCAAAACAGAAATCAAAGAATATGTGGAGACTAATGACAACAACACAAAGCCACAACTTCTCTGGGACGCAGCAAAGGCAGTTCTAAGAGGAAAGTATATTGTAATCCAGGCCTATTTAAAGAAGGAAGAACATTCCCAAATGAACAGTCTAAAGATACAATTACTGAAATTGGAAAAAGAAGAACAAAGGAGGCCCAAAGTCACCAGAAGGAGGGACATAATAAAGATCAGAGAAGAAATAAATAAAATTGAGAAGAATAAAACAATAGAAAAAATCAATGAAACCAAGAGCTGGTTCTTTGAAAAAATAAACAAAATAGATAAACCCTTAGCCAGACTCATAAAGAGAAAAAGAGAATCTACACACATAAACAGAATCACAAATGAGAAAGGAAAAATAACGATGGACCCCACAGAAATACAAAGAATTATAAGAGAATATTATGAGAATCTATATGCTAACAAGCTGCAAAACATAGAAGAAATGGACAACTTCTTAGAAAAATACAACCTTCCAAGACTGACCAAGCAAGAAACAGAGAAACTAAACAGACCAATCACCAGCAACGAAATTGAATCGGTAATCAAAAAACTACCCAAGAACAAAACACCCGGACCAGAGGGATTCACCTCTGAATTCTACCAGACGTATAGAGAAGAAATAATACCCATTCTCCTTAAAGTTTTCCAAAAAATAGAAGAGGAGGGAACACTTCCAAACTCTTTTTGTGAAGCCAGCATCACTCTAATACCAAAACCGGGCAAAGACCTCACCAAAAAAGAAAATTACAGACCAATATCCCTGACGAACATAGATGCAAAAATACTCAACAAAATATTAGCAAACCGAATTCAAAAATACGTCAAGTGGATCATACATCATGATCAAGTGGGATTCATCCCAGGGATGCAAGGATGGTACAACATTCGAAAATCCATCAACATCATCCATCACATCAACAAAAAGAAGAACAAAAACCACATGATCATCTCCATAGATGCTGAAAAAGCATTTGACAAAATTCAGCATCCATTCATCATTAAAACTCTCAAGAAAATGGGTGTAGAGGGCAAGTACCTCAACATCATAAAGGCCATATATGACAAACCCACAGCTAACATCATACTTAACAGCAAGAAGCTGAAAGCTTTTCATCTAAGATCAGGAACAAGACAGGGATGCCCAGTCTCTCCGCTGTTATTCAACATAGTGCTGGAGGTCCTAGCCACGGCAATCAGACAAAACAAAGACATACAAGGCATCCAGATTGGTAAAGAAGAAGTCAAACTGTCCCTATTTCAGATGACGTGATACTGGACATAAAAAACCCTAAAGACTCCACTCCAAAACTACTAGAACTAATATCTGAATTCAGCAAAGTTGCAGGATACAAAATTAACACGCAGAAATCTGTTGCTTTCCTATACACTAATGATGAACTAACAGAAAGAGAAATCAGAAAAACAATTCCATTCACAATTGCATCAAAAAGAATAAATACCTAGGAATAAACCTAACGAAGGAAGTGAAAGACCTGTACTCTGAAAACTACAAGACACTCCTAGGAGAAATTAAGGAAGACACTAACAAATGGAAATGCATCCCATGCTCTTGGCTAGGAACAATAAATATTGTCAAAATGGCTATACTACCTAAAGCAATCTACAGATTTAATGCAATCCCTATCAAAATACCAACAGCTTTCTTCAATGAACTCGAACAGATAATTCTAAAATTCATATGGAACCAGAAAAGACCCCGAATAGCCAAAGCAATCCTGAGAAGGAGGAATCAAACAGGGGGAATTACGCTCCCTGACTTCAAGCCTACTACAAAGCCACAGTAAGCAAGACAATTTGGTATTGGCACAAAAACAGACCCACAAACCAGTGGTACAGAATAGAAAATCCAAACATTAGCCCAAACATTTACAGTCAATTAATATTTGATAAAGGAGCCTTGGATATACAATGGGGAGATGAAATCCTCTTCAGCAGCTGGTGTTGGAAAAACTGGACAGCTACATGTAAGAGCATGAAACTGGACTACTGTCTAACCCCATACACAAAGGTAAACTCAAGGTGGATCAAAGACCTGAATGTAAATCATGAAACCATAAAACTCATAGAAAAAAACATAGGCAAAAATCTCTTGGACATAAAGATGAGCGACTTCTTCATGAACATATCCCCCCGGGCAAGGGAAACAAAAGCAAAAATGAACAAGTGGGACTATATCAAGCTGAAAAGCTTCTGTACAGCAAAGGACACCATCAGTAGAACAAAAAGACATCCTACAGTATGGGAAAATATATTCATAAATGATGTATCTGATAAGGGGTTGACATCCAAAATATATAAAGAACTCATGCACGTTAACAAACAAAAAGCAAATAATCCAATTAAGAAATGGGCAGAGGACATGAATAGACACTTCTCCAAAGAAGAAATTCAGATGGCCAACAGGCACATGAAAAGATGCTCCACATCGCTAATCATCAGAGAAATGCAGATTAAAACCACAATGAGATATCACCTCACACCAGTGAGGATGGCCAACATCCAAAACACAAACAACAAATGTTGGTGAGAATGTGGAGAAAGGGGAACCCTCCTACACTGCTGGTGGGAATGCAAATTACTTCAACCATTGTGGAAAGCAGTATGGAGGCTCCTCAAAAAACTCAAAATAGAAATACCATTTGATGCAGGAATCCACTCCTAGGAATTTACCCTAAGAATGCAGCAGCCCAGTTTGAAAAAGACATATGCACCTCTATGTTTATCACAGCACTGTTTACAGTAGCCTAGAAATCGAAGCAACCTATGTGTCCATCAGTAGATGAGTGGATAAAGAAGAGGTGGTACATATACACAATGGAATATTATTCAGCCATAAGAAGAAAACAAATCCTACCATTTGCAACAGCATGGATGGAGCTAGAGGATATTATGCTCAGTGAAATAAGCCAAGCTGAAAAAGACAAGTATCAAATAATTTCACTCCTATGTGGAGTATAAAAACAAAGAAAAAAAAAAACTGAAGGAACAAAACATCAGCAGACTCACGGAACCCAAGAACAGACTAATAGTTACCAAAGAGAAAGGGACTGGGGAAGATGAGTGGGAAGGGAGGGATAAGAGGGTAAAAGGGGCATTACAATTAGCAGATGTAAGGTGGGGGGGCACGGGGAGGGCTGTACAACTCAGAGAAGACAAGTAATGACTCTAGAGCATCTCACTACACTGATGGACAGTGATTGTAATGGGGTTGGTGGGGGGGACCTGATGAAGGGGGTACTTTAATCACCATAATATTGCACATGTAATTGTAGATTAATGATACCAAAATAAATAAATAAATAAAAAAGGGCAGATGATATGAACAGACAATTCTCCAAAGAAGAAATTCAGAATGCCCACAGGCACATGAAAAGATGCTCCACTTCACTAATTATCAGGGAAATGCAAATTAAAACGACAATGAGATATCACCTCATGTATGTTAGGATGGCCAACATAAAAAAGAATATGAAAAACAAATGCTGGCGATGATGTGGATAAAGGGGAACCCTCCTACACTGCTGGTGAGAATGTAAATTAGTTCAACCATTGTGGAAAGCAGTATGTTGGTTCCTCAAAAATCTAAAAATAGAAATACCATTTGCATTTGACCCAATAATTCCATTCCTAGGAGTTTACCCTAAGAATGCAGTCTCTCAGTTTCAAAAAGACATATGCACCCCTCTGTGTATCGCAGTACTATTTACAATAGCCAAGAAATGGAAGCAACCTAAGTGTCCGTTAGTAGATGAATGGATAAAGAATATGTGGTACATATACACAATGGAATATTATTCAGCCATAAGAAAAAAACAAATCCTACCATTTGCAACAACAAGGATGGAGCTAGAGGGTATTATGCTCAGTGAAGTAAGCCAGGTGGAGAAAGACAAGTATCAAATGATTTCACTCATCTGTGGAGCATAAGAACAAAACAGAAGCTGAAGGAATAAAACAGCAGCAGACTCACAAAACCCAAGAATGGCCTAATAGTTGCCAAAGGGAAAGAAACTGGGGGGCATGTGGGCCTGGAGGGAGAAGGGGAATAAGGGGCATTTACGATTAGCACACATAGTGTAGTGGAGGTGCACGGGGAAGGCAGTATAGCACAGAGAAGACAAGAAGTTATTCCATAGCATCTTACTACACTGATGGACAGTGACTGTAATGGGGTATGTGGTGGGGACTTGATAATGGGGGGAAGCTGGTAACCACAATGCTCCTCATGTAATTGTATGTTAATGATACCAAAATAAATAAATAAATAAATAAAGTAAAGTGCCCCAACAGCATGAAAATTACAGTTAACAATTCTGTAAGATCTTATCTCATTGATAGAGAGTAGTCGCACTAGAGGGGATAAGTATTTCATAGTATGTATAACTGTTGAACCACTGTTGTATATTTGAAAACAACATGAGATTTTATATCAATGAAACTTTAATAATAAATAAATAAAATAAACCAGCAATGTTAAAAAGTGCCTCAAAAGTAGGCCACAGAAAAATGAAAAATTAAGGATCTGAATCATCTATAATTCCAATAATAAGGCACATGGAAGAATGAGTTGGTTTTCCTTATCACTAGGAAATTCTGTAATAAGTAGAGAAGTTTTTATGGTTATCAAATAATTTCAAACATCAATTATTATTGTATTGAGCAATTTGTAATCATTCTGTGATGCACCATTTTTAAGTGAGGAGTTAATTTTTATACTTCAAGATTGACTAATGTGATTTTTTATCATTACAGGCTCAAAAAAGTATATTTAATCTTCTTTGAAGTGTTGAGTACATGAAGACAGTCTGTTTATTCTGTATAACTTGGAATATGACTGTATGCAACTAGATTGAATTCCTTCTGAAGGACTGCCTTCATCTTTGCATCCCAATGTGTACCATAGCACTTAACATTTAGTAGGTACTTAATAGATGCATATGAGAGTGAACTGAACCCAAGGCTCACTTAGGTAGTCATTTTCCTGGAGGTCAGAATTATAAAGGTCATGAAGTTAGTAGGCATAACTGGTCAAGAAGCATCTGGATGGTATGTCAAGAAAAACATGTTTTAGGATAGAAGTACCTAACACTTTTGGGAATACGTGGCCAACCAAGAACCCTGATCATAAATGGGCCGAAGACTGACATTCTACCCAAGATAAACAAATGAGGTTTACTTTCTAGAAATTTGGAATTAGGATTTATAGACCATAATAATTCTATAAAGTAATATATGTCCTCTATAGTATATTAGAATTTGTAAATCTATAGTACTTAGAAATGGCAAAATAAGATAATATGTGAAAATTTCAATTTGGGGAGAGCAGGTACTAGATTTTTGATTGAATGAAGAAAAATATTTGGCTCAGTTGTGCCTTAATCTGTGATAAGGTAGAGTAAAAAACTATAGGGAACAATTGTTTTGTTAAGTAATTTTAGTTACCTTTAAACTGCTGGAGATTCTGTTTGGCTTTTTTTAGTTCTTTGACCTTTAGAATGATACATTTTTGTAACCTCTATTTAACTTGATTAGCTGGTTGGCTCATGATTTTTCTGAGAAGGTTCATCTAGTTTCTTTAGTAAATATAACCTGACCTTTCTCATAGAAAGAGGCAATATAGAGTAGGCTAGACCTGAGGCTGGATTTAGATTCGACCTGTCCTGGAGGATGGAATGACCAGGGTTTCTTAGGGCCTAGTTGAACTGCTGAGAAGAAGGAGAAAGTTAATGGGGAAAGGAAAAGGAAATAAATAAAATGAAAGACACAGATAGGGGTAGCGGACTTGAAAACTGTTGCTGAATTTTTGTGATTTCACTTCTTAAAGTACAGTTTTATGTAAAATATTTAATATTTTTAATATGTACCTTTTGGTCACTGATCTAGTTAAACAGATGTCAATATAAATCTCTTGTATCATGCACTGGTATGAACCTAAGTTGGTCAATTCTAAAAACTCAAATAATTACTCTTTAAGCAGCTACAAGTGCTGAGGGCCCTGCTACAACTCCAAAATGGGGCCTCTGACAAAAGAAGAGTCCGTTTTGCGTCCAGGTCGGGAATAGGCAGTGAGGTAGCATGGGTCCTTCTGCAAGGAGAGACGGCAAGAAGAGGCCTAGAAGACAGGATACTTGAAAGCAGTGCGCTTGCAGAGAGAGTGACCCTCCCGCCTTCTCTCCTTCCCATTCCCCAGTGAGCACACTGTCACCAAAGTCAAGATACCTTTTAACTTAAAATCACTGAGATTTTGGTCTTCATACATACAATTCAGAAACTAGAGAGATGGGGGGGGGGCAAAAGCAGGATTGTTTAGTTTTATTAATGTTTTTACATGTCATTATTAGGACACTGCCAGAACCCAAAACAAGATGTTCACTGAAATCCATCAGTGGATTCATCATGCACACACTTGTTTAAGTTTTTATTTATGCAGTCCTGTAAATTATTCACCTGGATAAAATGAAATTGCTTGGGTTGTCAGAATCAACAAATATCTTTTCAAAACCCACAAAATATAAATGTCAGGTAAATATTTTTCAGAATTGTTTTTCTGTTCTGGCTGTGTAAATAATGGTGGATAAGTAAAATGGAGCCCTGAGAAAATCACAAATTGAACTTAAGGATTATTCAATAATTATATTTAAATACTACCATCTGTGACATATAATTATATTTGCAAGTATATTTAGAATCTCTCTGGAGAAATACACAATTAACTGTTAGTATTAATGCTTCCAGGGAGAGAAATGGGGGTAAAGAGGTAGAAAGGAGACTTATTTTTACAGTATTTTCTTATACTTTAAAAATTTTGTATCATGTATATAATTTTAATTTTTCAATTTGTTCTAAAAAACATTTCCTTAACTATACAATAAGCCTAAATAAATTCTAATCATAAATGTAAAATGTTTTTAATCAATAGTGCCTCTCCGTTCTATAACTTTTTGGTTAGACCTTGTCTTGCAAATGAGTTCCAGCTCCAGGCACGTTCGCTACAGATTCACTGTGACCAAAGAAATTTACAGCAAAGGGTTCTTGGGGTGAAAAGGTTATACCCAACTTTATTTCCAGGTCAGTCACTAAATCCCATTCACTCAGAGCGAGTCTGTCTTATCACTGCTGCTTGGGACGCAGCAAGCCGGTCTCTACCTCTGGGCCTCTCTGTACAGCCGTCCCGCACAGCTATCCTTTGGGAATCTCTGCACAGTTGTCCCTCACAGCCATCCTCCGGGGCTCTGTCCTCAGCGCTGCCACCACTCCAGCCTCTGCTCCTCTCCTCCAGCTGCAGCCCCGCCACCCAGTCTCCAGCAGAGCACTGGGTGGCATTCTTTACATTAACACAATAATGGCTTATTGCCTAAAGTTGTGGAAGTGGTAGCATAGCAACAGGCCAGTTACGTTTAAGTTCAGTGAGGATCCTGGCCATAGGAACCCCACTTTACCCACACTCCACCCCTCCAGGATTCTCGCCTTACAATCTACACGCTTTCCATCTTCCGCAATGGGCCCTGTGCGAGAAAGCTGGAGCACTGTAACCAGATTCCACAACAGCAGCAGAGGACAACTCAGAGATAAAAAAAATTAAGATACAGGTAACAAAAATTATAATAATCCTCAAGCAGAGGATTCAGCTAGGTTCAAAGCCCCATGCAGATCAAGTCCAAAGCATGTCCATTCCAGCCATCATGTGGTCTCCGGTCCCCCCTGGTCCCTCAGGGCAGATACCTTGACCTTCCCCTCAGTCAAACCGTGTTCCCCAATCACCCTCCTGTGTGGGTTTGAGTGAGGTTGGCTCGCTCTCCAGCAGGAAGTCTTGCAAACACACAGGCCGGACTCGTGGCTCTGTCTCTGATCCCTGCCTCTTTGGTCTTAATGGCTGGAACTGCTTCTCTGGTTTCAGCTGTTGCCATAGCTCTAGTAAGATCCTATTTGACTTCCCAACTAATTTCCGTCCATCTGCTCCTGCCCATATTAAATCAACCCACACCTGGGTCACGTAACCTTCATGGGGCCCTGTAAATTCTTCTTGTGAGCAACAGGTCTTATTTTTTTCCGAATTCTTGTGGCTTCAGCCTGTCCTAAATCTGCTACTGTACATGTCACCTCGCTTATGGGATGCCCTAAGTGAGGGGAAAGAATGGCCACTAGAGACCCAAAGAGGGATGTAAGAGCCATTTGAAGTACAATATTCCTCATCCCAGTAGTGAAAATCTCTTCATCTGGGCCATGATTCTCTGGACTATAGATGGCATTTCTCAAGCCTAGCTCTCATAGCACCTGTTGGAGTTCAGCATATGTCTGCCATCTAACAGGAGAGGATGGTAGACCACCCGGATTGGGCCACACAGCACGAAGTGCAGCCATGAGCCAATCGAGGAGGGAGTGACTCCCTGGGGTCTGATGTGCATTTTGTAATCGCTGCCTCAAGGCAGGCTGCGCTGTCAGGGAAGACAGCTTTCCCATCTCTGACCTCGACAGAACAGTTCCATGCACCCCTAAGTCCCACAGACGCAGGAGCCAAGCTGATATTGACTCCCAGGGCTTCTGCCTAAACCAGGAGCCCAAATCCACCAGCTCAGCCTGAGTATAGGGGCGGCCCACAGAGTGCTCCACGACCCGGGGAGGGGGCTGCTCCTCTCCTTGGGGAACCTTCAGCTGCTGGGTCTTTATTTTCCTTACAACCACGGGGCGTGCTTTCAGTACAGGAGGCGCCAGTGCCTCTGGCATCACCCCTTTGTCTTTCTCCAGTTCCTCCATTTCGGGAGCTGATGGCACCTTTCTCTCCCCTCCCCTGAGTGCCTCCTCTGCTACAACCTTTACCTTTTCTACTGTGTCTCACAGCAATGCTAGCTCAGTCTTCAGAGGGTCTCTTACCTTCAGCTCAATGCTTCCCAGCTGACGTCCTCGGACCACCTCCACCTGTGCTTCCCTCAGGAGTTCGTCTTTTGCCTTGATGGCCTCGTCCTCCTTCAGAACACCTGGCAGCCCTGCCGTCTCCTCTCCAATGGCTCCTTGCTGCCGAGCTCTCATGCTGCCTCCTCTCGCATCAAAACCATCTCCTTCCTCAGGGAATCCACAGAAGTTCGCAGCTCACGTTCTCGTGCTGCCATTTCTTGGGTCTCTTCTGTAGACCTTTTTAATACTGTGAGAAGCAGCCAGCCCACAGTCCCCGCTGCCTCACAGGCCCTCTGCTTCTCAAAGGATCGGCTTACTATACCAAGGGCCACCTCTACGGCCTCAGGTGTCACCTCCACTTGCCTCCAGTCCTGGGGTGGGGCAAGCCACCTCAGACCACATACCCATTGGGGGACAATCCACTGTCTCACCTTTCACAGGGGCAGCCAGCTGAAGCACCCCTCCCATAAGGGCAGCTTGTCTTTTTCCTTGGTCAACAATGAACCCTGCCAACTTCCACCAATTGTCTTGCAAATGAGTTCCAGCTCCAGGCACGTTTGCTATAGATTCACTGTGACCAAAGAAATTTCAGCAAAGGGTTCTTGGGGTGAAAAGGTTATACCCAACTTTATTTCCAGGTGGCAGGTCAGTCACTAAAGCCCATTCACTCAGAGCAAGTCTGTGTTATTACTGCTACTTCAGATGCCGCAAGCCGGTCTCTACCTCTGGGCCTCTCTGTACAGCCATCCCGCACAACCGTCACCTGGGAATCTCTGCACAGTCATCCCGCACAGCCATCCTCTGGGCCTCTGTCCTCGGTGCTGTCACCGCTCCAGCCTCCGCACCGCTCTCCTCCAGCCTTGCAGCCCCACCACCCAGTCTCCAGCAGAGCACTGGGTGGAACTCTTTATATTAACACAATAATGGCTTATTGCCTAAAGGTGTGGAAGCGGTAGCATAGCAACAGGCCTGTTACATTTAAGTTCAGTGAGGATCCTGGCCATAGGAACTCCACTTTATCCACAGACATTAATTTTGAACATTTGTGTTTAGGGAGGTTGTACATGTGTTTACTATAGAAATGATTCTGTTCTATTAGACTTATTCAATGGGAAGAAATAATAAGGTGGTTACATCAAAAGCCTACCATAAATTGGCAAAAGGATGGGATTTGGCTGGTGTCAGAAGAGAAAAAGGAGGTCAATGAGGGAAACAGATTTGGGGGCAGGTTTGAAAGTCAATTAGCCCATGAGTCTCTGAATTCTGATTTCCTCAAAGGCCTCATCATGCTCTTGTGGTCCCAAAAAGTACATTATCTTTAAGGATTTGAATCTTATGGGAAAGAGCACAAATACTTAAACCTCAAAGACCTCACAATGGGGATACGGCAGTGTCAGAGGTGAGACAGAGATCCCCTCCCAAAAACACATACAGTACGAAAATATAGAGAATACAACTAACCCTGGAACAGCAACAGGAAAGAAGGCTGCACCAGACTGCATGCAGACCTCACGAACAGAGCAGACCTCATGAAACAGGGTAACGTACCAAAGCCTTGATCCGGCGGGACCCAAGCCCTTTCCCCACCCCAGCTCACTGGTGTGAGGAAGAGAAATGGAGCGGGAAGGGGGTGGAAGCCTAAGACTGCTGAACACCCAGCCCTGGAGGTCTGCTTTGGAGCACAAACCTACACTGTGTGGTGATCTGGAGGTTGGTGGGGCTGGAGAGCAGGGACAGGGGGAGTGCTTGAGAGACAGATTCGGGCCATTTGTGAAGAAGGGGATCCACATCCAGCTGGTCTGGGACAAAGTAAAGGCAGGTGGTCTGAGAGGCTTTCTAGCAGCGAGAGGGCTCTTGAAGGGATGGGGTTTGCATGGAGCTTGCTGCACGGGAGAAGGGATAGGTGAACAAGGTTGTCTGGGCGTGCTCTGCCCAGTAGGTTTGGAACTCTGAGGAGCTTCAGACGCTCCATTCCTCTGGCTGGCTACTCAGCTCCGAGGCCCCCCACTGTGACACGCAGCCTGCTGTGCCTTCCTCCTGGCCTGCAGGCACTGGCTTGCAAACCAGCAGTCACTGCACAGGCATCAGGCCAGCCAGAGGAAGGCCCCGCCTACAACAGCTAAAGACGGTAAGCACAGAGACTTACACCTGTGTGCTTGGCCCACTGATTCTGGCTGTGGAGGCAGGCACAGCAGCCGGGAAGCAGGTAATAGATCTTTCCTCCCCCCAGGCACCAGTGCCACTCCCCAGGGACCGACATCACTCCAGGGACTGAGCAGCTCCAGACATTAGAGCTTCTGGCCACTAGAGGGCACCACATACAAATACAACACGTCAAAGAAAACTGGTTCAAACCAAATTCCCAAAAACATCAGAAAAAAAGTCAAGTGAAACTGAACTCATCAATCTTCCTGAGATTTCAAATAAAAAATCATAAACATGCTCATGGAGGTACAGAAAAATATTCAAGAACTCGGAAGAACTCCAGACACAGATCCAATCATTATGGAATACAGTATCAGAAATGAAATGCACAATGGAAGGATTTAAAAGCAGATTAGATATAGTGGGGGAGATGGTAAATGGGACAGAAATTAGAGAAGAGGAATACAAAGAAGCTGAGGCACAGAGAGAAAAAAGGAACTCTAGGAATGAAAGAATAATTGAGAGAATGGTGGAACCTATCCAACTGGAACAATATTCACATTATAGGGGTACCAGAAGAGAGAAAAGGGATAGAAAGTGTCTTTGAGGAGGTAATTGCTGAAAACTTCCCCAATATGGGGAAGAAGATAGTCTCTCAAGCCATGGAGATGCACAGATCTCCCCACACAAGGGACCCAAGGAAGACAACATCAAGACATGCAACAATTAAATGGCAAAGATCAAGGAAAAAGACAGACATTTAAAAGCAGCTAGAGAGAGAAAAAAGATCACATACAAAGGAAAACCCATCATGCTATCATTAGATTTCTCAACAGAAACCTTACAGGCCAGAAGAGAGTGGCATGATGTATTTAATCCAATGAAGCAGAAGGGCCTCAAACCAAAAATACCCTACCCGGAAAGATTATTATTTAAATTTGAAGGAAGCATTAAACAATTTCCAGATAAGCGAAAGCTGAGAGAATTTACCCCCCACAATCCATCTTTACAGTGTATTTTGGAGGGACTGCTAGAGATGGAAGTGTTCCTAAGGCAGAATAGCTGTCACGAGTGGAAATAAAACCACAGTAAAGAAAGTAGAACAATTAATTGCTAAGCAGATGCAAAATTAATTCAACTATCCCCAAAGTCAGTAAAGGGATAGACAAAGAGTACAGAATATGATACCTAATATATAAAAAATGGAGGAAGAAAAAAAAGGAGGGGAAAAAAGAACCTTTAGATTGTGTTGGTAATAGCATACTGAGTTAAGTCAGACTGTTAGATTATAAGGAAGTTACCCTTGAGCCTTTAGTAACAATGAATCTGAAGCCTGTAATAGCAATAAGTACATACATATCGATAATCACCCTAAATGTAAATGGTCTGAATGCACCAATCAAAAGACATAAAGTCACTGAATAGATAAAGAAACAAGACCCGTCTATATGCTGCCTACAAAGACTCACTTCAAACCCAAAGACATACACAGACTAAAATTGAAGGGATGGGAAAAGATATTTCATGCAACTAAGAGGGAGAAAAAAGCAGATGTTGCAGTACTTGTATCAGACAAAATAGACTTTAAAACAAAGAGTCACAAGAGACAATGAAGGACATTACATAATGATAAAGGGGTCAGTCCAATAAGAGGATATATATCTATTATAAATATCTATGCACCCAACACAGGATCACCTACATATGTGAAACAAATACTAACAGAATTAAAAGGGGAAATAGCAATGCATTCATTCTAGGAGACTTCAAAATTCCACTCACTCCAAAGGACAGATCAACCAGACAAAAAATAAGTAAGAAGACAGAGGCACTGAACAACACATTAGAAAAGATGGACCTAATGGGTATCTACAGAACACTCCATCCAAACACAAGAGGATATTCGTCTCAAGTGCACATGGATCATTTTCAAGACTAGATCACATACTAGCTTGTCCCGGCCTGTGGTACATCAACGAGGACCTGGAGAGGGGGAGTGGGAATTTGGATGGAGACAAGAGACACGAAGAATGGAGACAAGACAGATTCCTAATTAAGTCTCGTTTATTTGCGGAAACAGCAGAGTATATATAGTATTCATGGGGTGAGGTCTCTTCTGATTGGTTGCCCTTTATACTAATGAAGTGATCCTCGGGTTTAAATCACACACCGAGTTGTGTGCATGCACAGTTGTCTCTGACGTAAGCGGCGGGCCTGAGTGAGAACACTCTGGCACGAGAGCAATCGAAACCGAAACTTAAACACATTTCTTGGAATGTGAAACCGAAACCATTTGTGCACTCTCGAAACTCAGTCTCTAAGATGGAGTCCGAGAGCCCAAGATGGAGTCACTATGGCTGTTGCATATCCTGCTCCCCACAGGATCCCGCTCCCCGCACTAGGTGACAAAAAGAGCCTCAGTAAATTCAAAAAGATTGAAATTGTACCAACCAGCATCTCAGAAAACAAAGGTAAGAAACTAGACAAAAATTACACAAAGAAAATGAAGAAGCCAACAAATACATGGAGGCCTAACAACTTGCTCCTAAATAACCAATGGATCAATGACCAAATTAAAACAGAGATCAAGTAATACATGGAGACAAATGACAAGAATAATTCAACACTACAATATCTGTGGGACACAGTGAAGGCCGTGATAAGAGGGAAGTATACTGCAATACAGACTTACCTGAGGAAAGAAGAACAATCCCATATGAAAAGTCTAAGCTCACAATGAACGAAACTAGAAAAAGAAGAACAAATTAGGCCCAAAGTCAGTAGAAGGAGGGATATAATAAAGATAAGAGCATATGCTTCCAAACTTCCTCATTTAATAGTTGAAAAACTGAAACCCAGAAACTGTATGATATTTTATGCCCAAATTACACAGTTAGGTATGTCAGAACCCAAGACTAATGATGTTTCATCCTGTGTCCTCTCCATGCTTTTCAATTCCCCTCAATGAGCAGAGGGACTCTGGAATTCAGGGAAGCTGCCTGATGGTTATGGATAAATGTCCATCCAACCCTGAGTAGAAATGGTGAATTGTGTCTCTATTCCAAAGTTTGATATGTAATTACTATTAAGAGCTGAATTGGAGAAAGCTGAGCTTCCAGGTGTGGAGGTGGGTGAGTCAGACAAGCAAACTCAAAGTAACAAGCCTTATTCACTTACTAAAACATTATTATCAAGAGGACAAGAGGAAAAACAGGAAAAAGCTCTAGTTTCTCAGTGTTCCATGCCCCCCTGCCCAGATCAGCTCCAGGTGAAGGTCAGATGTAACAGTGCTACTGGGGGATTGTCTCACTGCTGAGGAAGCTCTGGGATGGGGAGGAAGGCAAGGAGTGGAAAAGTAATGAACACTGAGTCAGAGTGCAGAAAAATGTCTTGAAGCCCCTTTGAGAAGAAGGCCTCTGATAGAGGCATCTGGACAAAAATGTTAGATATGCATAAGAGCATGGCCAGCCTGTGGGGGAACTGAATCTCTGCACCAGGTGTAGGGAGGCAGCTTTACCCCAAGAGACCTGCCATATAAAGCCTTTGTAATTGCCTGTGGTGGGTTTGAAAGAGCACAAACAGTATTTTGGCCTGGAGCCAGACTACTCAATTAAATACACATTTTCACATCCCTACATGTGTTTACAAACAGTCTGTAACTCCCTGGACATGATTTTAGCTTAATGTATATTTTGATTACCACAGTTAACCACAGTCAGAATAAAGCTGATTATCACCAAATTTCTCCAGGGTGAAGATATCAAAGATGCTAGAATTTGACATCATTATGCATCATTAGAAGTGCTTTTTTGTGTCCAGATATAGATCTGGGTATATTGCAAAATGTCACTCGATAAATACATGCTTATATTTATTTTTTTGTTTGAGTTATAACAATCTGAATATAATTAATGGTCCATTACATTTTCTTTGCCTACACTATATGGCTTTTAAATTTACTTCCTAATATTGTTATCCCATTTATATATGGTTTTAATTATAATCTCATCATATCTTGCTTGGTAGAAATAAAGAAGATAATTTAATACAGATATTAAACATATGTCAACGGGCATGTAAAAAGTTGTGGACGCTCTCTGAGGAGAGTTCACCCTCCAGACCTCACCTACTTCCCTACCCTCAACGCACTCCCTAAACTAGGATAGGAAAATCTGGAGAAAAAGAAAAATATTTAAAGAGAAAAAATTCACAGCCTGAACCAGGTCAAAGCATGTTTCCTCCCTTTGGGTAGGACTTTTCAAAATTTTGCTAAAGCAAACTTAGCTCTGTACATGTGTGTTTTAAGAGGTTGTATATTTTGCCCATTAACTGGAAAAATATTTGCTTAGGATTTCTTTGCAATACCACCCCTTGGTTAGCCAACAAACTGGAATGTGTTGGCCAGGGGTGCTCTCCTGCCGTTTTACCTACAACATTTTCAAAGCTGGAACATCTCCAGCTATGCCTTCTTTGTTTAACATATTTACATACCTTCCTCTGTTTAAATAACATAGAATGTTGGTAGATTGAATTAAAGTGAAAAACACTACAAAAGATAGAGCAACCATTAAGCCTCATCTTTCTGCTTCTCCCCAGCTCTGCCTCAGGATTGGAACACTTGTTTTTTGTTTGTGTTTTTTTTCCCTTGGATTTAAAAACTATTACTATTTTTATTTAACATACAGTAAAATTGACGTTTCTACTGGTATATTGTCCTGTGAGGTTTCTCTATTAAGTTATTATTTTGTTGTTTTTGGAATACCTAAATAGGCCTGGATGGAAAAGATACTAAAATTAGTTCAATTTCCTAGTTTTTTTTTTGGTTGAATTAAGACAATTAATAGGCATTATTAAACAGTAAGCCTCTGCTATTTCATTTCCTTGTATTTTGTTTTAAATAACTGATTTGAAAGTCTTCCTTACTACCTCAAAATACCAACAGCATTCTTCAATGAACTAGAGAAAATAGTTCTAAAATTCATATGGAACCACAAAAGACCCCGAATAGCCAAAGCATCCTGAGAAGGAAGGATAAAGCAGGGGGATTATGCTACCTGACATCAAGCTCTACTACAAAGCCACAGCAATCAAGATAATTTGGTACTGGCACAAGAACAGAACCATAGAACAATTGAACAAACTAGGGAGCCAAGATATAAACCCAAGCATATATGGTGAATTAATATACAATAAAGGAGCCATGGACATACAATGGGGAAATGACAGCCTCTTCAACAACTGGTGTTGACAAAACTGGACAGCTACATGCAAGAGAATGAAACTGGATTATTGTTTAACCCCATACACAAAAGTAAACTCAAAATGAATCAAAGACCTGAATGTAAGTCATGAAACCATAAAACTCTTAGAAGACAACATATGCAAAAATCTCTTGAATATAAACATGAGTGACTTCTTCCTGAATGCATCCCCTTGAGCAAGGGAAACAAAAGCAAAATGAGCAAATGGGACTACATCATGCTAAAAAGCTTCTGTACAGCAAATGACACCATTAGCAGAACAAAAAGGCATCCTATAGTATGGGAGAATATATTTGTAAACAACATATCTGACAAGGGGTTAAAATCCAAAATATATAAAGAACTCACATGCCTCAACACCCAAAAAGAAAAAATGATTAAAAAATGGGCGGAGGATATGAACAGACATTTCTCCAAAGAAGAAATTCAGATGGCCAACAGGCACATGAAAAGATGCTCCACA
The DNA here is from genome assembly GCA_029783875.1 of Phataginus tricuspis. NCBI lineage: Eukaryota > Metazoa > Chordata > Mammalia > Pholidota > Manidae > Phataginus > Phataginus tricuspis. Next base: position 362,324 of record JAQQAC010002594.1, on the reverse strand, counting down.
TCACTAATTATCAGGGAAATGCAAATAAATACCACAATGAGATATCACCTCACACCAGTTAGGACGGCCAGCATCGAAAGACGAAGAACAACAAATGCTGGCGAGGATGCAGAGAAAGGGGAACCCTCCTACACTGCTGGTGAGAATTTAAACTAGTTCAACCATTGTGAAAAGCAATATGGAGGTTCCTCAAAAAACTAAAAATAGAAGTAGCATTTGACCTGGAAATTCCAATTCTAGGAATTTACCCAAAGAATACAAGTTCTCATGGCATCTTACTACACTGATGGACAGTGACTGCAATGGAGTATGGGGTCGGGGGGGACTCAATAATAAGGGTGAATGTAATAACCACATAGTTTTTCTTGTGAAACCTTCATAAGAGTGTATATCAATGATACCTTAATAAAAATAAAAAAATAAAATAAATAAAAAGAATACAATTCTCAGATTCAAAAAGACATATGCAGCCCTATGTTTATTGCAGCACTATTTACAATAGCCAAGATATGGAAGCAACCTAAGTGTCCATCAGTAGATAAATGGATAAAGAAGATGTGGTACATATACACAGTGGAATATTATTCAGCCATAACAAAGAAACAAATCCTACCATTTGCAACAACATGGATGGAGCTGGAGGGTATTATGCTCAGTGAAATAAGCCAGGCAGAGAAAGACAAGTGCCAAATAATTTCCCTCATTTGTGGAGTATAACAACGAAGAAAAACTGAAGGAATAAAATAGCAGCAGACTCACAGACTCCAAGAAGAGAATGGTGGTTACCAAAGGGGAGGGGTATGGGTGGTCGGGTGGGGAGGGAGGGAGAAGGGGATTGAGGGGGATTATGATTGGCACACATGGTGTGGGCGGTGGTTCACAGAGAAGACAGTGTAGCTCAGAGAAGGCAAATAGTGACTCTGTGGAATCTTGCTGCACTGATGGACAGTGACTGCAACGGGGTATGGGTGGTACCCGATAATATGGGTGAATGTAGTAACCACATTGTTTTTCATGTGAAACCTTCATAAAAGTGTATATCAATAATACCTTAATAAAAAAAAATAAAGTCTTCCCTATTCCCTTGCCCCCTTTTTCTCTGACTTACCCCCTTCACATGTTTTGGTCTTTTTCTACCTAGCTCAGTCTGTTTCTGTATGCAGGCAGCCAACAAGGTAGACACTGTAAAATATATTTCTTGACTTTCTATTTTCTATCTTCATGTTTGGACATAGAGAGTAAAAATCTGGAAGCATAGGTTTTTCCATCTTCTGAGAAAAATCATCCATGCTTTACTGATTGGCCTAAATTTAAAAAACCCAAGTCCAATTGGCTTATATTATGACTTTAATCACAGGTTCTTCCAAATAGAGCCAAATTCCAGCTACCCAAATATCTTTTAGCCTGGAAATAAGCAATGCTCTTGCCTGTATCCCCATCGCTCTCTGGCCTGGATCAGTAGCTCTTTCCACCCATCCCCAGCCTGCCCGTCTCAGCTCTGGGCAGAGGGTCACATCTGTGCAAGGCAGGAAGTAAAGCCTGGATAAGGAACTAAAGGCAAAGGGGGTCTCTCAGGGGCCTGTTTTCTAAAGGTCCCTGTTTTCCTTCCAGCCACTTGGGGACCACCAGGAGTACAGTGACTGCTTCGGCCTCCTTATTCAGGCATAGAAATAAAATTATCCTAAGTAATATTCAAGTGAATTCTCATGATGTATTAAATTTGGTAAGAAGGACAAAATATGTACTTGAAGTCAATACATTTCCATGATTTACCCACAATTATATAAATTAAAATTTCAGAATTATTACATATTAGGATTAACTTTAGGATTATCCTTTACAAAGGAAATCTACCAAACTTAGTCATAAGCAATGAGTCAGTCTCATCCCAGAAATCCTCAGAAGTGGCATATGAGCAAAGATAACGAGGACTTTTTCATGGAAATGTGCCAAAAACAATATATAGAATAAGAAACCACCAGACCAACATATGTCTAAATATAAACAATAAGAACAATACTATAAATCACATAGACAGGAAAGAACTTGAATGAGAATTGGTACTGCATTTTATCCACCCCAGAAGAACAACAACTTGCCAGGTCTTGGGCAGAAATTGTGCCTAACTTCTGTTACTAATGAAAAGGAGGAAGTTTAGACTTTCATACAGGAAGAAATTTTATCCATATATGTATGTGACATCGAGTAGCAAAGGAAGGTAGTGTGTTCCCTATATTAAGGATCCCAGTAAGATAAGGTTCACAGACGGGGCCTTGTATTCTATGCTTCTTCCTAATACGGAGAATCAGCTTTTCATTTGCATCTGCAATCAGGACACTTATTATTCCCCCAAGAATAATGCTTTAGTCACAGTGAGGCTGTTAACACAAAGGAACAAAGGAAACAGCATCCAGTCTCAGGTTTTATGATCAAATCAAAACAGTGAGATGAACAGGACAGGGATTTCTGTCTGTTTTATTCCCTGATATGTCCTAAGTACTTGTTAATGATTCCTGACACACAGTAGGTGATGAATAAAAATTTACTGAGTGAATGATTACATGCAAGAATGAATAGGCAATGATTCAACATTATTCACACTGATCATCAGACATTATGCAAAATATTTGCAAGTATAATAGCCTCCTTTTTTTGCTATTCACTACCAAATGTATCTGGAATGAATTCATAGCAAAAGCATAAACATAATTAATTTAAGTACTGTGGACCTACTGTTGTGCAAACCATTGTAACATGTAAGAGTGAGAGCTCTTATGTGAAAAGCAAATAAAAATACAGGTATAAGACAAAATAGGAGTGGGACACCCCAAAGAGGATGAGCAGAGTTTGGATGGCATGGGGGGAAAAATGACTCCTGTTTTAATCATCTGAGCCTTGATGAGTAATAACTAAAATGTCGTATCAAAAATCCACCCTTTAGCCCTTAATATCTTTTCTGCTTAGTTATATAGATTGTATCAGTCAGAGTTTGGTCAAGAAAACAGAAACCATTCTAGGTATTTCAAGCAGGAAAGGATTCAATACAGAGAGCCAGAGCTCTACACAAAGACCACCGTAAGGTTGAGGAGAATAAAGGGCATGGAAGCTCCTCACAATATTTAGGAATCAGGAAGTTTAAAGATCAGAAGAAACCTCTGCCACTGATCACAGCTTTGTGCAGCACCGAAGTCAGTAATTTCAGAAGAATATCTAGAAACTTCTGTCAAAGCCTCATGTCTGCCCTTTGCCAAAGCTTACATGCCTGCCCACAGCTGCTGAGTCAAAGATGGCTTCTACTTCTTTTTCTTTCTGCTGTGTTCTAAATCTCAAGCATTCCCTTTCCCATAACCAAAAGTAGAAATCTGATAACAAAGCAACTTGGAAAATGTATTTTCCAGGCTTCCAAACCCTGGAATACAAGGGGAGATAGATGGGAGTTAGAATGCTGCTAAGATCCAAAATAAAATCCAGCACAAAGATTTAAGTTAACTCTGTAGTCAAATGTAAAGATTTTCATTCACCATGTGGACTCAGTCTTTCTCCTTTTGTAGTTTTATTGTGGTTGTCTTTATAAAATCCCAAGTTCAAGCATCCCGGTAGATACCGTCACAAAGATACATGGACTGGATAGACCCTACTGACTACTACTGTTGCCCCAGAAGGGACAACATGGTGAGCAGCTTCCCTGTGTGCTGCTTAGAGAATGATGCTTTAATAAAGCTTTAACTCCACCAGGGTGTGTTACGTGATGCATGGGGAGGTCAAAACAAGCTGGGGAGGAAAGGTGCATGCTTCCAGGGAAGGTTTTGCAAAGGAGGGTTGAAAATTTAGAAGAGTCTGAACAGACAAGAAAGCAGGAGACATTGAAGGCAACGGAAACAGCATATTTCCTCGACTAGAATTTAACAGAAGGGGGAAAATGTCTCTCCTGACTACCTTGCATATCTGCTCTAGAGATTTTCATTATAAACTCTGTTTAGGTTAGTGATATCTGTTGGGAAAAATTGATACACTCTAGAAGAATGGTATACTCTACCAAGAAGATAAAGGGTGGAATAATACAGCCATATCTCTCTCATTTAAAACAATACAAAACAAAATATTGTTTCCATCAGCCCTCCCAACTTGAGCTTCCAGTTGAGGCCCCCTGGGCAGGGTAGGGAAGGATAAACACAAACTGCTCACCTAGCCTCACCATGGTCACTCCCTTGCTCGCAGTTCCTCTCTCCAGGATGGAGCTTCCCTGGCCACCCAGGCCGTGAGCAATGTTCCACTCTGCAGGGAATGCCTCTGGGAATGAGATTATGGCCTCCTGAATGGAGAGAAGTGCCCTTCCCTTCCTCTTCTGACCATTTTCTTTGGATTAAACAGTGCTGAAAAACAAAATCAAGTATCAGATTCCCATTTTCTTCTGTAAACTAAGAAAAACACTCTTTTATCTTTTTCCCTTCAGTCTCTTGAGTTTTCTCCCACAACTGCAGTGGAAGTTCAGACTCCAAAAAGCCACCTAGCAAGATGACCCATGGCCAGTCCAAGATGCACCTCCCTTCTCTCCAGCAGGCTTAGCAGTAATTTACTAGAGGCCAAAAGCAACAGCAAGGAAGTTGTGCAAGGAATGAAGTGAAGGGGTGAGAAAGTGTATTAAGACTAGAGTAACAACATCACTGGGATTCATTAATCAAGACAGTAAAAATAAAGCACTTGAAGAACAAAAATACATTGAGAACTAGCCAAAACTGGGATCCTTTTCATAAAAGGAGGAGAGAGATTGAGAGAGAGAGGGAGGGAGGGAGGGGGGCATTTTAACTTTTGTTTAAGAGAAAGTAAAATCTCTGATATGAGGAAGCCTAGATTTAGGGTTGCAAACATTTTCAAATACATTAGTAGCATATTAAAAAGACTGATAATAAGTCGATAATATTTCTCTTTTCAGTATGGTCACTTTCCTTCAGCTTGATGGGTGGTATGTTTCAATGCTTTCCCCCATTATTATAATGTAGAATGCAATTAAGGAAGGATCATTACTACAGTAATCCTTCCCTTCTGTTAATTCCCTGTAGTAATGAACAATTAGTCATAAAGAAAAGGAGATTAAAATGAAAAGGCTTAGTCAAACCCTAAAACTATAGGCCGAGCAGACATAACTGCAATTGTGTAATTGCAGGAATACCTTTGCATGAAGCTAATAGATGAAGAACATGTTACAGACTCCCATATGTTCAATCCATTCATCAGGCAGTTGTGTTAATTGAAAGTCTTTCATGCTGCATAGCTAAACATATTAGTGCAAACCCAACCTCCCCAAAGTGAAAACATATACATGAGGCCAAAAAAAATTACTGGATTGTTTTGAATAAGAATTAGGCTCAAAATGAAAAATATTTTCTTAATCTCTTTCACTGGTATTCTCCATCATCAGATTTACCATCCCAGAAGTCTAGATAGAATCATAAAACCTAGAGAAATTATAAAGGCAGATAAAAATTCGAGCAGGTTTATTTTTGAAACCTGATTTCTGTAAGCTCCTCTGTAAAAATCCCTCAATGTCACTACTTTCAGAATGCATCTAAGTGGAGAATTCCAAAGTAGCTGGGTTTTCCCAGGACAATGTTATATAAGGGTCTCCAATAAAGCCTTTCCTATTATATTAGATGCATACCTGAATTGTTAACTCATTGCCATCAAAATGAAACTCAACATTCAGAGAAGTGTGTTTTTCTTCTGTAGTTCCCCTACTCTTTGCATTTTTGACGATAATTTCATGATTATTCCCAGTCCATCAGGAGTTGGTACTCTGGTGTTTGAGAACCACTGTACCTCGTGTATGTTTCTGTATGGTCAACTGCTCTCTCTCACAGCCTCAAAAAGTAATTTACATTTCGTGTCTGGGACACTTGATTTATTTTACTCATAAAGCAGAGGTTTCTCTTCAGGCATGCATTCATCTCTGCTGAAGGCATGGTTCCTTCTGAACATGGGTACCTCATAGCCATTAAACATGACCATTGTTACTTAATCTTTTCTTAAAGACACATGTATGGAAGTAGAATTTAATGTGTTTATTTCACCTAGGAGTTGACTCCCAGGTTGTCTCAGCCCGGCCCCATCCACATTTATCATATTTCAGCACTTCCTCATCTGAAAGGACAAATGAAAGTATTTTCTAGATGTTGCTACTGACAACAGAGAAAAAGTGTTAGGAAGTAGGTGTGGGTAAAGTGGGGTTCCTATGGCCAGGATCCTCACTGAACTTAAACCACCTGATGATGTAACTGGCCTGTTGCTATGCTACCGTTTCCACACCTTTAGGCAATAAGTCATTATTGTGTTAATATAGAGTTCCGGTCGACGGGGTGGCAGGTCTAAAAGGCTGGAGGAGAGCAGAGCAGAGACTGGAATGGTGGCACCACTGAGGACAGAGGCCCAGAGGACGGCTGTGCAGGACGACTGGGCAGAGAGGCCCAGAGGACAGCTGTGCAGATAAAGGAGCCCAGAGGCAGAGACCGGCTTGCTGCATCCGAAGCAGCAGTGATAACACAGATTCGCTCTGAGTGAACAGGATTTTAGTCACTGACCTGCCACCTGCAAAATGGCATAACCTTTTCACCCCAAGAAGCCTTTGCTGTAAATTTCTTTGGTCACAGTGAATCTATAGCGAACTTGCCTGGAGCTGAAACTCATTTGCAAGACAATAGGTCACTCTGATACCACTTACACCATATTTCATCAATCCTGCTAAGGCCTTAAAGAGTTTTGTTTTAAACATTTGTGTCCCATATGATGATGGTCCTGTCAGTTCTCAGCTATATAATTCTCAAGAATTTTTCATCGCTCAGATTATTCAGCATAAGAACATAAAATAAGCAAATTCTTAAGTCCACATGATGATTGGAGAGAGAAAAACTTCTTTCTATGCACAGGTGATGATCGTGGGATGACACACAATGCTTGGCATGAACAATAAAACACTTTGGAATAAACTGGAAATATGAATGAAATCATCCTCAGTTTCATTTAGCTCCAAAAACTATTTTTTATTTTTGTCATGTATCTTCCAGATCTTTCCTATAATTGCAGTCATAGTTTACCTATTATATATTGTGTGATAAAAAAATCACAGATGTTTTCTGTAGTCTTACCTTGCTTACATAATTTAACTTAATGGTTGTATCATAGTTACTTTTGTTAATAATAATTAACTACATTGTTCTCTTATTGTTGAATACTTAATGCTTTTTCTTTTTCAGTTTTTTTTTTCTATTGCAGATAGAAACATCTGTCTTGCATCTGTCAAAATATTTCCTTAGGAAAACTTCTCTAGTATAGGATTACTTTGTCAAAGGACATGAATGTCTTCATAGATTTTACTAAATGTTATCCCTTTAAAAAGGAGTTATGCTGATTTGAAATCCTCTTTGCTACTTATTTGTATCTAAACTTAACTCTCACCTCAGATAACATAAAATGGTAACTCTGAATTGCATTTCTTTGCTTACTGGCAGAAGCACCTCTCTTTGATTTAGCTGTGCTTGATTTTGCCCATCTCTCTTTTGCATTTCTTTATTAAAGTTGAGAGCAACAGCAGTTTATGAGCTTACTGTTACTTTCATCCAGACTTAAGTAAAATTACGGAGGAAAACACTCAAGGAAGACAGAGGAAGTATCATTTACTCCTTGTTTTTGGAAGAACATTTTCCTGACTTTCTTCTATGATGTAAAGAAAAAATTCAAGTATCTTATAAAAAGCCTATGTAATAAGTTAATAAGCCAGAAGATCAGTTTCATTGATCTTCTCCATTGTCTTTTTAGTCCCTATTTCATTTATTTCTGCTCTAACCTTTATTAATTCCTTCCTTCTACTAACTTTGGGTTTCACTTATTCTTCTTTTTCTAGTTCCTTGAGGTATAAAGTTAGGTTGTTTTCAGTCTTATTTCTTGAAGTAGGCATTTTTAGCTATGAACTTCCCTCTTAGATCTGCTTTTGCTGTATCCCAGAAGCTTTGGTATGTTACATTTTCATTTTCATTTGTCTCAGGTTGTGTGTTTTTTTTTTAATTTCTCTTTTGATCTTTGACCCATTGGTTATTCAGTAGTATGTTGTTTAATCTCCACAATCATATGTATGAATTTTCCAGTTTTCTTCATGTAATTAATTTCAAGTTTCACACTATTGTGGTTGTAAAGGATGCTTGATATATTTAAATACTCTTAAGTTTACTAAGGCTTGTTTTGTGGCCTAACAAATGATCTATCTTCAAAAATCTTCCATGTGCACTTGAATAGAATGTGTATTCCAATGTTTTTTGGTGGAATGTTGTATAAATATCTATTAAGTCCATCAAGTTAATGTGTCATTTAAGACTAATGATTTTCTGTCTGGATGATCTATCCATTGATATAAGTGGGGTATTAAAATTTTCTACTGTTATTGTATTGCTATTCATTTTTCCTTTTAGATCTGTTGATGTCTGCTTTATATATTTAAGTGCTCCTATGTTGGGTACATAAATATTTACAAATGCTATATCTTGTTGGATTGATCATCTTATAATTTTGTAATGTCCTTCTTTGTCTCTTACTGCAGTCTTGGTTTCAAAGTCTGCTTTGTCTGAGGTAAGTATAAATACTCCAGCTTTCTTTTGGTTTCCATTTGTGTGGAATATCTTTTCCCATCCCTTCACTTTCAGTCTGTGTATATCCTTACATTTTAAGTGAGTCTCTTGTAGGCAGCACATAGGTGGGTCTCGGTTTTTTTTTTTAATCCATTCAACCATTCTAAATCTTTTGATTGGGGAATTTCATCCATTTACATTTAAAGTGATTATGACAGTCAATAATTATTGATAGTCAAAAATATGCAATTCTGTTGTTTTCTTTTCTTCTCTTTATCTCTTCCTTTGTGGGTTGATGACTTTTTTAATAGTATGCTTATATTCCTTTCTCTTTCTCTTTTGTGCATTTACTATAGACTTTGCTTTGTGGTTACCATGAGGCTTACATATAACAACTTATATTTATAATAGTCTATTTAAGTTGATACCAACTTAAGTCTGATCCCATGTAAAGTTCAACATTTTTGCTCTCTCCCCATGTTTTCTGTTTTTGATGCCACATTTTACATCTTTTAATCCTAACTAATTGTAATCACAGTTATTTTTACTATTGTCTTTTGATCTTCTTACTAGCTTTATAAGTGATTAAGCATCACTACCTTTACTATATATTTACCTTTCCAGTGATATTTGTTCTTTCATAAGTGGTCTTGTTACTAACTAGCACCCTTTCTTTTCAGCTCAAAGAGGTCCCATTGACATTTCTTGAAAGACAAGTTTAGTGCTGATGAATGCCTTTAGCTTTTTCTTATCTTCATAACTCTTTAATCTCCTTCACTTCTGAATGATCACTTTACAGGGTAGAGTATTCATGGTTGAAAGTTTTTTTCTTTCAGCACTTTGAGTACCACTCCTTTCTGGCCTGCAAAGTTTCTGCTGAAAAATCTGCTGCCAATCTTGTGGGGTTCCTTTGTATATAAGAAGTTGTTTTTCTCTTGCTGCTTTTAATGTTCTTTTTCTGTCTTTAACATTTGACATTTCAATTATAATGTGTCTTACTGTGGGTCTCTTTGGGTTCCTCTTATTTGGAAGTTTGTTTCCTTCTCCAGGGCAGGGAAGTATCCAGCCACTACTTCTTCATGCCCCTTTCTGTCCCTTTTCTTCTGGGAGCCTATGATGCAAATGTCAGTCCATTTGATGTTGTCCTGTAAGGCCTGTAAGCTATCCTCAGTTTTTTCATTATATTTTCTTTTGGCTGCTCTGCTTGGTTGTATTCCACTACCTTCCCTTTGAGTTGATTGGTCTTTTCACTGCTTCATCTAATCTGCTTTTGATTCCCTGTGGCATATTTTTCATCTCAGTCACTATACCTTTCAGCTCTGTTTGTTTTTCTATAATTTCTGTCTCTTTGTTGAGGTTCTCATTTGTTCATCCATTTTTCTCCTCAGTTCAGTGAATAACTTTATGGCCATTACTTTGAACACTTTATTAGGTAAATTATTTATCTCTTTTCATTAAAGATTTTTACTGAGGTTTTATCTTATTCTTTCATCTAGAATATACTCCTTGTTTCTTCACATTTAGCTTGAGTCTTTTTGTTGGTTTCTATACAGTAAATGAAATAACCACCTCACCCATACTTGAAGGCACAGCCTTGTATAGGAGATGAACCTTGTCATTCAGCCCTGCCTCAGCTCCTGGTTCTGTCTCAAATTTCTGTTCTTGTCCCAGCAGCCTATTTTTAACAGTTCCCAGTAGTTGAGGGTGTGCCAAGCCCTATCAGTGTTCCAAAGAGGAAGATCTCAGCACCTAGATTCAGGCTGACTGAGAGCCAGACAGTCAGTTTTCATCTTTTAAAAATATGCAAATATACACAGGACCATAAGTGTAAGCCCCACTGGTCGCCAGAATCCTGCAATCTAGAGATGTCCCTTAAACAGCAGCCCCAGAAATCAGGGCTCCAGATGAAAAGAAACAAACCGAGACCCCAGCAAGCTTGAGCAAGGCAAAGGGAGAGCCGCAAAATAGTACCCACAGCCTACACTCTTTGAGAACAGCTCCATAGGTCACTAAATACGTGCCGAATCTGAAGTCTGCCCCTCCAGCCAAAGCTCCAAGAGAAGCAAAGAGGACTCCTTTACAGAAAGACTGGGGAGTGTGCCTCAGTCCACTACCTGTGTAGTGCCCTGTGGGTGGTACCTGCCAAGAACTGTTTCTCTCATTACTACAGTCTCACCAAACCCATGTATCCAAGTCAGACAAGGAGAGAAGTTAAAGAATGCTACCTTTCTCTAACCAAGCTGCACTACAAGCATAAGACCCTGCTCAAGTGTGCAGAATATACCTTAAAACAAAATGGTCTGAGAGAAAGTCCAGAATATAGCATGTGAATTCTGAACCTGCTAAATCCAACATGACCTAAGAGATAGTACCATAAGCAGGCAAAGGGTGCAGGAGATACAAACGTGAGACAGAATACGTAGCCTAGGCCAGAGGTCACCTGGAGACTGTGGCCTGAAAGAATGAGGGACTTCCAGAGTTTGATCTTGACAACCTGCTCAGCAGCAGCTGACCTTTGGGAAACTGCAGCAAACTAGGCAGACCAGAGGAAGACTGGTCCAAACCTTTAAAGATGTATGGAAAACTGACTGTATAACATATACAATCTTTATTTGTAAATGATTAATACTCTGTAATTTCCTGAGTTTTATAGTAAAAGTAATTGTACACACACACACACACACACACTCACAAATAAGTGGCAGCCAAGCAGGTTGCAGGCTGACTTAGTTACACCAGTCCCCATCTGGCAATCTTGCTCATTTTGGGCAATGCCTAGAATTAACTCTGCTCCTAGCCGTCCTGCAAAGAGCAACCAGACTGGGCCCAGCTCTGCTGCAGTCTGATTCAGAGCCTCCCCCAGCCATTTCATCTCTTGCTACCTCATTGCAGGACAGAGTCCTGATTGTGTGTGCACCATATGTGAAGCCCAGGAGAACTGGGAGAAATAGGCTGGGACAATAGTCCACACTTCTTTTCATTGCTGTGCCCAAAATATAGGTGTGATTAGAACAGGTTATGAGTTGACTGCTTAATTAGTTTGGTACAGTTTAAGAGGCTATTAGAAATCAGAGGGAATGTCCTTGGTCCACACTAAGCCAGGCCATTGTGAGAGGCGCTGCGATGGGACTGTACCTTCATGGGCACCATGAGGTCATTCAAAGGTGTTGTTTATGGATGAAGATGGTAGCATATTATGCTTCTAAAAATCATCACCACCACAAAACAGCTCTTCATTTAGGAAAAAACATTATGTGTAAAGATGAACTGGTACTTCTAAATGCTAAGTTTATACTGAAAGCTACGTTAGCACAACATTTAAAGAAATATAAGCAGCTAAGTTCTTTTCTCAGTTTTCCTTCCCTGTTAATAATGACTACTTGGTTGAGGTCTAATCACTTTCTCCATGCTTGGTTTCTCCCTGACTCTTATTCTGTTATTCTGAGGCCCTCCCAGGGCTTTCCATGTCAAGTTGGTGTCAAAAGCCACAACATTTTCCTTGTTACCATGGCCACCTTCCTTTACCCAATGATGTAGGCTTGTGAGCCTGAGAAGGTGGCTGGTCTACCAGATGTTCCTTTTCTCCCTGATAGCTAACTCGGCCTCACAAATACATCCAGAGGGTTGACCTAAGAATGTGAAGAACGTAGAAGAAATCTTTTTCACTATGCACAGCTCATGCATCATGACCAAGTATAGGCCACTTGGTCTGTCATCACAGAGGCAACACTCTGTGACTTCTGTCAAGACTGTAAATGTCTATCCCGGCACGAGGGAGTGGTATAGGCAGAGGATGATCTAGCTCATTAGTACTTGGGCCAAAAGTACTTAACATGCCCGGACTATTTTAGGTGCCCATATATTAGTAAATCTGATGAGTTGATGATAGTTATATGCAGCCTTAGCTGAGTCAAACTTTTTGACTTCTCAGACACTTAGGGAAATAGAATAGGAAGGTGGTTCTTTAATAATATCCACAAGCAATCCACAAAATTAATAGGATTCTGTCACAAACCCAAGATTCAGAGGAAAAAAATATATATACAAAAATATGTGTATATATATATATATACACACACATAAACACAAACACACATAACTATGTATATATACACATTATATGTAAAAGTACACACATCTATATTTTGCTTTGTTAACTTTATTTGACAATTATTTTTATTGTTTCAAAATTTTTAATTTTTAGAAAACTTTTTTCTTAATGATCTAAGTAGTAAGAACAGAGTCAGAAATATTCTGTTTAGCGATGACATTTTTCATAGCAGCCTTTTTTAAAATTCAGAAACATTTTAAGTTAGCTTCTCTCCCTTAAGCATCATCAGAATTTGAAAAAGTAATAAAAATTTTCAGCATTATTTCTAGATTTATCTATAGCTAAGCATCTGGAGGGCTATAGAAAAATAACTCGCCAAATAAAATATTCTAGGGTGTTCGGAAACCTAAACATCCAAAACTAACTTAAACATTCAGATAGTATTTGTCCAAATGATGGAAAATGACCAAATATGTGGCTAAAGACAAAAGAAGCGACTGAACCCCATTTCATTAGTTGTCATACATATCCACCATCATACAGATGCCAGGCTTTTCTTTTTTCTTCTTTCTTTTTTTATTTTTATATATTCTTTATTTTCATATTATTCATGTACAATTACATGAGCAATATTATGGTTACTAAACTCCCCCTATTATCAGGTCTCTACCACATACCACATTACAGTCACTGTCCATAAGCACAGTAAGATGCTATAGAACCACTGCTTGTCCTCTCTGTGTTATACTGCCTTTCCCGGATCCCCACCCCACCACATTATA